>JAHBOF010000119.1:0-316662 GCA_020736565.1 Coprinopsis sp. MPI-PUGE-AT-0042 | reverse complement strand
AGACAAGGTTCCAACCCAGGCCAACCCTGAGCAAACCGATCTGAATGGTCGAGCCCAGATGTGCCACGAGTCTGCGGCGTGTTACCTCTAAACGTCGCAACAGCCCACAATCATAAACGGAAATCAGGGCTCCAAACGGGCATCCCCACTGACACGGTTTGACGTGATCGCGAATCCTCCTAAATGGGTACATTGTAAATCATTACCTACAAGTTCAACCAGACTTGGACGTTCGATATCGTCCACCCGAGGGAAACGACCCAGTCGTCTCTTGTTGGAAGTATCCCATTGTTTCGCCTTGTCTCACTCGGGCCGTCAAGGAAAGTAAAGACTATGTGCCATCCAAGCTACGGCATTCTGAAGAACTGGATAACCATCGTGTGCGGCAAGAGTTAGATGTGACGTCCCGGCCCACCTAGTTTAAGGAAGTCATCATAAAAAAGCAGGCGTGGTTCGCTGCTAACCACCGGGTCAGATCCGAGACAAGAAACCAGCAACGAGGCAGCATGATGGCTTATCACGCTCAAGCACCGAGAATATGCTCGTAAGCACAAGGATTTGAGCATAGCTGAGAAGCCGCACGAGATTTGAGTGGTTGGCTCATGAAAAAGGCCAGAACGCGGATGATGAACTTGGGAATAGAGCAGCTTGAAGAATAGGGGCTGCTGCCAGTTTAGGCTCGGAATAGCCCTTCGGCAAATCCCGCGCACCTGGCTGAGCGCTTAACGTGCTCTAGGTCCATGTTCCTGGGTTAGTGTTTGTGGACGTGTACTCCGCCGCAGAGACCGAGCGGCGCTCTGCCTGAGAACCATATCCGAGCATCTAATTCTGTCTCCAGCTTCTGATCCAGACACTACCCTTGTTCAAGAACCGGTGCATCAAGATCCATGAACGCTATCGTACGTGATACCCTTTTATTCGACTGATTATCTCCTAAGAATCTGCTATCGAAATCAATACACTGCAAAAAGGCTACTTCAATGGGATGCCGTCTACCTCGCTGATATTTCCATAGCCATTCGGCTGCCATACTTGGAAAGTCCGGACGCTGCGTTCATAGCCAGCTTCATTTCAATCGAGCGCATGCTGCCGATCTCTAAGTGCACCTTAACATTGAGAACTTGTAAAACTGCTCACGGCTGATTGTACTCGATCTGCTTTTTTTTTTTTGAAACCCAATCTCCTGTTGAACAATGCGGGCGCCGAAAAGACAGAGCCTCCTCAGCTTCTATTAGGCGCCGACTTTCGAAAGGGCCCCGAGAACACCGTCTTGTGAAGGGCTTATATAAATGGCATAGGTGCCAATGAGTGAAGGCCCCAGAGCTGGTCTCTATTATTCCTCATTCAGTCGCTACTGCTACCCAACAAACAATTCACGATGGCTCTTATCTCGGTTCGTTTCTTGCTGTCCAAGCCTACTCCCGGCTCACAGCGCTAGGTTGCTTTCAGCTGCTCAAGTTTGCTACCACAGCGACTGCTCTTGTCATTTGTCCTCCGTCTCTTCTGCAGTCCCTGTCCCAGGGTTTGTAGAGTTGAGCCCCAGCCAGGTCTTCCTCGAGCGCGGGATTACCCCTCTCGTTTCACGCGCTGAAGGAGCAGCTTGCCACGACATTAGCGCCGAGGAATTTGAAAAATGCACGTACCTTCCAGCATCCTTCGTAGTGGTATTGACGTTGTCGACTCAGTTTCCGGCTGGGCCAAGATTGCGAAGTATGCTGAGGATAACTGGGGGACGTCTGGTGGAAGACACGTGACTAACCCTAGCGAATACCCAGAATACCTCCTCCAGGGCTGCACCAAAGGCTCAATCGTGCCTGTTACGTTTTCAGGTACTAATGGTTCCCTTGTCAACCAAGCTGTCTCTTTGGCACTAACCCTTGCACTAGGCACACCGGAATGTTCGGAGTCTAAGACGCACATCAAGGGCGTTTCTGGGGGGGCTACAACCGGTCTATCGTTCAAGACCAAGACAGGTTATACTCAAAGCGCACATTGGAGCGTTACTCGTGAGTTAAAGGGCTACAGTAACTCCTTGCAACGTGAGCTCACAGCACCCCAGAATCTTCGTCACTCACGGTTGGAGCCAAGTTCAGCATCTCTGTTGGTGTCAAGGGGCTAGGCGACATCAGCGCTGAGACGTATATGGATACGACCATCACAAACGAGCGATCTTCTTCGTGCGTACCGCTTGCCTGCTCTTGCCTATTTGGCTGGCGGTCACTGAAACCTTGGATTAGGTTTGAGTCATCCGTGAACCGCGAGGAAGAATTCGGGATTACATTGGAAAATAAAGACGGCGAGCAATGCGTGGTAGAACAGGTTTCGCAGATCTGTAGGGCTACTGGGAAAGGTGATGCTCCCATCGTCGCTCAAGGTTTCTTTTGGTTCTTCTTCCATGAATCCGTATGTGGTTCCTTCAACCCTTTTATGAATCTGGTTCCGATCGAAAAACAATCTATAGCGCGAGATGAAGGACCATCCAGAGTATGGATCGCACTACCACTGTATGTCAGCTCATATTCCTCTGTAATACAACTGACATTGCTCCTTGTAGGGGTTGTGAATATTGCCGACGTTCTCACAGAGGAAGAGAGGACGTCACATATCTCATTCCAAGGGCCTGTGAATACCGAGTCATCACATGCCTACATGAATAATTGCCAACCCGTTGGTTGAGAGTGAGGTACACTATCGACAACCACAGATCTTCCAACCACATGTAAAGCAATTGTCATATCGGGCAATATGATGATCCTACAACATTAATGGACCTGGTGCTCAAGGGTATTAGAAGCACTCGGGGTTTGCATATCACCGAGTATACGTTTGAACATGCCTTGGCATTGCATGGAAGCCGCGCGCCTCAGCAAATATCAGCGCCAGAGCCAGTAGGTTCAACACTTCCATGCTGGGCGTCAAAGTCACCCGAAGCGCTCCGCTTAACCGCTTCATATAAAACCCTGGGAGCGAACTTGTTTTCGGTAGTGACCTCAGAACCACTCTTATCCCGCAGAAATGAGCGACCAAGCTCTCTTACCTATCCACTCCAAGATCTGCTTCTTGCTCTGCGACCCCACCAAGGCCGAGTTCGTCGATGCCTACGGAGATTTCACAAATGTCTTCACTGCTCTATATACGAAACTCCTGCTTCGCCTTGCGGGAGGACGTTTGACATCCCTCTCACCTGATGTCATGAAATCCTTTCGTCTGCATCCCTTCCAGCTTTATGAGGGTTTCTTTCCCGATCTCGCCACCATTGACTAATACGATTCGATTATCGTCTCTGGATCAAGTACGTTGGCTATTTCGTTTTGATGATCGATGTCGCATAAGCTGACGGCGGTCAATGGACGTTAGACTATGGCGTCAATGACAAGGACGAGTAGATCAAGGATCTTGGGCAGCTCCTTCATACAATCGCCACAAAGTATTCCAAAATAAAGCTAATTGCTAAGACTAACCTCTGAGCTCCGTTAGAGGCCCCTTTTCGACCATTACTTCCTAGGTGTATGCTTCGGCCCACAGATCATTTGGCATGCAGTATTTGGTTCGCCAGTGAAGCAGAACCCGAAGTGGGAGATCGGGCCATACCAAGTCAACCTCAACGACGTCGGAAAGAAGGTCTTCAGGGGCAATGATTACTTGGTCAGGCTTATCCCCTTTCTTTCTCTCAGCATATACTCACTGAGAATGCAAAACATCGAGATGTTCCATCACGATATCGATGCGGTGTTCAGTAGCTCCCAACTTGCGTTCTACGACGCTACTGTACCATTTCGAGCAGTTCGGCACCCCATGTTATGCGTTACAGGCCTGATGAAATTATGGTTCCGGCACTTCGGCCTGTGCTGCGTTACATCCATCGATTTTCGACACCCTCACTAAAAGTTATTCGGCGGGTAACCCAAAAATGGCCCGGGTGTACGTTCGAGAGAGTAGTTATACCTTCAGCCTTTCGTTACTACCGTACTAGTACCCTCAATACCTGTACAGGAAAGCCAATTTTTATTCTGTCTTTAAGGCTATTTTTAGACTGGCTTTTGCTTTCGGCAAATGCCCCTGTTACGCGTCACACCCCCCTAAGTTCGACAAATTGGTACTCGTGTTACGCGTTACGTGCCGGACTGCTCGAAATGGTACAGTATCATCGAAGAGGCTCCTTATGATACCAGTGTTCCTCAGAACGAGTACAAAATCTGGGGAAGCGCGCCCAGAACAGCCGACCAAGGAACCATCGCCCTCTCCAAGAATGCCTCTGCCGACCGACTCAACGTCGATTATATTCATATCTTTACCTGCCAGGGACACCCCGAAATGACTTCGGGTATGATCTCCCTCTTGGTCGATATCTTTGAGAAGGAACTTGGGCCAGAGGCGGTGGCGGAAGGTCGACAGCAGATCAAGGATTTCGATGGGACTCTCGATTGATGTGGGCGTTGTCGACCAGACATTCGGTCTATTTGCCACAGTTGAATGCGTGTGCGGACGAGTATCTTTCTCTGTTGCATGGTTTGAAGGTTCTTTCTGGCCTCACGGGGGGTGGGCTTACCAACGATGAGAGCGTGTTCGTTTACGTTGTGTAAACCGATGATGATGTCACTTTGAAAACTGAGCACTGAATGTACATTAGCATACGAAATACTTTTCTACGCACAATGGCGATAGCTGCAGTTGGTCGGAGGCTCAAAATGGACCTGGAACGACATAGTAGGTAGTGACATACCATAGTGTGAGATAGCCGATAAGAATGACATGGCGGACGCGCAGAAGTTCGATCACTGAAGGACCGCCGAGCAGTATGGATAAGGACGAACGTCAACCCATTACGAAGGGCTTCCAGAAACTCACAGATAGCCCGCTTCGTTCCTTCTGTTCGCCATGAAGCAGTGTTCCAGTACCACGGGTACTCTATCAAATGTGCCCATTTCCTCCAAGCGCGGAATGGGATATGTCACCAACCTAGAAAATGCAAAAGTTACTATCCATGCGCGCAAGCAAAAGCAGCAAACTGAGACGGACATTCCCACCTCGCCTCCCATATCTATTGAGCTTTGCAGACCGCATTCCAGCGGCCAGCAAGGCCAGTGGCGTACCGCATTCCGGTGTCCGATTTGGGGAGCGGACTTCGATACCCATTGCGTTCTTCCTGTCACTCGCGCTACGAGCACAGAGGGTTGGCACAGTGGGCTCCTGAGTGACATGGTACCTAACAGACGGTATATGCATGGGGACCTACAAAGAAATGCATCGGCGCGATAAGCACGGGTCATAGCAGGCAAAGGGGAGGGAGATATCGAGCGCACCTTGCTGCCAAGTTGTCCCCTGAGGCTCAGAGGTAGACGTTACAGTCACGAAGAAGCGTAGCCCACGACTCTACTCTGGATGTGGCACCTGGGTGGGGATGTGAGCGCAAGCAATGGTCCTGTCTGGAACTGGCGCCGAAACGTTGAGTTTAGGCTTCGAAGTGCGGCGGGCGTCTTGTATCTGAGAAATTGTTTAGTACAAGGCTGAATGTGGTAGAGTCACTAACACTCACGCTAAGCGATACCCGGTACTTGCGAGAGCATACCATACTCGCTCTATCCACCTCGCGTTACCGTTGGTGCCTCACTGAGTGCGACATAGAACGCCAACAGAGAGGAGATGATATCGGGCTGATGGCTCGCTGGATTGCGCGAGTGCTAATGGGTACCCGTGGAGGAGCAAGTGGTAATGGATGCTGGGTGTCATGATGCTGTTGGGCAAAGCCAGAGGAACGGGTGGCTGGAGTGGGAGTCGCCAGAGACATGACCGACTTCTCGTTGCACTCGATGTGGTCCACTCTGGCGTTGGACGCCAGAGTGGACCATACCGAGTGAGAGCGACCCTGACTCATAGTGTAGCGGTTATCGAGGCATCTTTGGAGAGAGGAATTCTGCTTGTGGGAGGCAGTTGGGTCGACGGCGACGAAGTTCGATGAGTACATGGCGCTGATCAAGGCATATCAGAATGTGCGAGTAGATATATGCTGGAAGACTTGCGGGGACGGCGTTAGCATTTCTCTACTGCAGCTAGGCTGACTGGGCTTACTGATCGCTTCCCTGCCTCGCATCCAAGCGCATTCGCAAACTCGTATTTCTGGGCACAAGAACGGCTTTGATGAACCAGGGGATAAACTGGATTTGTGCAGGCCGCGAGCTAGGAAGCCAAGAAGGTACGATGAAATTGCATAATAAACCCGAAAGAAATCAGCGGTGGAGTAGCAGAAGGGGTGTGTATGGCCACTTACAGACAACGACGAGCGTTCTATGCTGAGCGCTGGGCATATGGTCTCGGGGCCGTAAGGCAGGGACATAGTGAGAGAAACCAAGACGGTGGCATCACTGGTCGTGTGTAAGAAGCAAATAGAGCTGAGCAGGCGCCCGAATTTTCTAGTCGTTTCGACCAGCTTCGGTGATCCATTCGGAGATACTACCTGGCTGTCGCGAAATTCTCGCACTAGAGGCCAGGCGGGAGAAAGAGTTGTTTGTTCAAAAACAATGGAACGCGGAGGAAAAGAACCATGGTATTACTCGTTTTGCACCAGTGGCCGCTGGATTGGGACGGTCTACTAAGCTTCAGAGCGGCGTGATGGGGTGCTTGGACGGTGCCAGATTGTACTGTGCATTGTCTGCGCTAGTAAGAAGATTGCTAAAGACCTTCGCTACATATACGATTCGAATGGAGGGAATAGTGTACACCTAGCACCATCCGCGAACGTGAGTGGCAGAAATGCCGCGTCGTTCCGCACCGCCACCACCGACAAGGTCAGGATCTCGATGGCGCAGGATTAAATGCGTCATTATTCGCAGCCCATCGAATCCCCATCCAAGCTACATATCCCACTCTAGACTGGTATTTCCTACCTCCCAGACAGCGAGAAAACCTCGACTTGCCGCTCTTGCCCCTCTCGACCATTGATCCCGGAACTTCTGACGCCACCACCTTCCAAATAGGTGCGATCGGCACGCGGAGGTATTGCGGAATGAGGAACAACCTGGAACGTCTTCACCCACGACCCTCGCAAACCTCTGCGTTGCTTTCTGTTCGGGAGGGAGGAGTAAAAACCTGGGCGACCTGATTCCAGGCGGAATCATCGGCTCAGGCCACTAGCCTCATGATCGAATTTTGACACTTTGCATGGGTGACAGGTGACACTGATGGTGACCAGGACACGGTTGTACAGCGTGCTTCTACCATCAATTGAGGGTGGACATTGCCCTATTGGCTGGAAGTGTCCGCTTGACAGAAAAGATCCCACACCATGCATTTGGAGGCTTATGGCAATGCCGCTAGTGAACAGTGTACAATGTGGTATTTGGAAACAATTTACACAACCGAGAACGAGATGCAATAAACGTAGCAAGTGAGATGGAGGAACGTAGACGAGGTAAAGCAAGAAGACAGCCAAGGGAGGATTGAGGAGGGAGCAATTGGACGGATAGTCTAGATGGTGTTCTGAATTCAGGGCGTCAGTGCGGTATAACCAACGGCGCGCCTTGCACTGACCTTGACCTGCACCCACTGGACGACGACCTCCTCCACGCAGTCGTCCCAGGCCTTCTTGCACATACCACACGGTACGTCTTCAGCGGCGAGGCGGCAGGCCTCTCGAATAGTGCTGGGAGATATATCTGTGTCCATCAAACCGTTAATAAATGTTGAATCCATGAACGTACAAGCGTACTCACCCGACTTGACCTCCCATGTAAGCTGAGTCATAGTACGCACCCAGTGAGACCTCATCTCCTCCTGCTTCTCCTTGGTACACCCGCCCTCCTTGTCCAAGGTATGAAATGCAGGGTTCGTTTCAAGGACAATCCTCTTGAGAGCTTTCACCCGGTTGGTATTGAGCAAAACGAGCCTCATGAAGTACATCGAGCCCATCTTGACCGTCGACAAATCGTCAATGTCGTCCACCTCGAGACCTAGCAAATGGGCGGACGCATCCTGGGCCAGTGCCTCAATGTCGTGCTGGGCAGCGATGGCGTAGACGGTGAGAGCCCGGATGGGGACGTAGCGCGTTATCAAGAGGAGGTATAGTGGGCTTCCTTTTTGAATGAGCGCCTTGGGCCTTAGACCGTTCAGTGGCATTCGATCGATGGCGGTGGATATGTCCTCGATCGATGGAGTGGTCGAGTCGCATGGAATACCGTAGACGGCGCAGAGGATGACGGTGAGGGTGGGTGAGGTTTCGGGAACTTGGGCGATGGGGCCGTGGGTGACGGTCCTTCCATCTTCGATTGGGGTTGACGGAAAATTCAAGGCACCTGCGCTGGTCAGAACGTTGGCATTGATGTAGAATAGGACGCCGTCGCTCGATTTGACGGCACAGTTGGGAGTTACGACTACGGCTGGGCTGCCTGGAAAAAATATGGTGGAGACTGGGTTAGAGATGCTCTGGGCTTCAGGAGTGCCGGGAGTCGTGGCGAGCTATGAGGCGACTGTTGTGTCAGCATAAGGGGAGAAATGAAGGCAAATAGAAACCCACGCTCGCCCGATCCTCGAGGGGGAATGACAAAGGCCCATCATTTACAGTGCGAATTGGAGCGGGCTCGTTAGCGCAACGATTTACATCATGTGTGGCATCCATATTTTAGCCGCTAGTCAGGGGAACAAGAGTGATTTGGGGGCGGAAAGAGCTTTGGTGCTGGTTTTGTCCGCCCCCAATGGTGGCTTTTATGCTACCGTAGATTGATACAGCAATAATTTATCATGAAGCCTATCGCATTTGACCGCATGATAGAAGAAGCCCTCTAATGATATCCTAACTAAGTATCTCTCCTAGCATCATTCACGTCCTTCCAGTACATTCGGGGTGTTTCCACCTTCTCGGATCAGGGTTCCAATTCGACGTTGGAGGCGTATTCTTTGAGATACATAAGCTGACATTTGTGCCAGTGTTAGCTAACGTGTGGAATATAATTTATCACTCAGCTTTCGAGAATTCCAGCGACGGTCGGGTTGGGCTAGACTTGTCGCTCAGTGGGTCGCGGTGATGTTACGAGGCCGGATCGGACCAGCTTTGGAACAATACACACGCACACCGAGATCGGGGGTGATCCATCACTGTATCCAAAGTGGTCCCGCTCGTATCATCCACTTCCTCGTCTAGGCCTAGGGCGCAGAGAGGAATCCAAAGTCCCAATCCGTTTGGTATCGAGCACCAAATTCATGGATCATGGCTTATTTCCGCTCTTTTCGTTGTGTTCGATTGTTGGTCATCTGACGGGGTCCTGCACAAGGCTCCCATTTTGTGCATTGTTCTTCACAAAGCCTATCCAGCATCGATGCGGCCGTAAAGAGCGTGGCGAAACGCGACAAGGTTTGGAGGGAAGTTGCCAAGAGCCCCTATTTTGTATGTGTGTGAAAATCCTTTCACGTGTTTGCTCCACCGGCGCCAATGCCCCTGTCTTGTCACAATCCTTCCTGCCATCTCGTCCTCATTGTCGACCATTAATCACTTTCATTTTCCTCTTGCCTTCACTGGTCTCATATACTCCCAAGGCAGGCCTATTTCTGGCTAATTGCTGGCTACACTCCCGAAACAAACTTGTAAGGTTTTATGAGTTGCTGATGTTGGTCGACGTTGCCTCCATCATGTCAGTGCATTTGGACAGCGTAAAAGCCTTTTGGAATCCTAGTGATACCTTTACAGCAGTGAGTAAGATATGTACTTTGCACCTTTGCTTAGCCGAAACCAAAGCTCATGATCTCGTAGGGCTCCTGAGAGGCTGCGTCGAACACATAGATCGACAAGGGCTCCAGCTTCTGTGAATTTGACTGCGATGGTGGCCATGCACCTGGCAGTTAACCTACTGCGGCTTGGTCACGATGACCTGGGTGGAGTATGCGTGCTCTACAGCTTTCTACGTGATGGTCTCTGGCTGCTGGATGGTTGCCGGCCAACTCCAACTTCTTGGGAATGACAGCCCGACGGGCGCCGGGCTGGCGCATAGCGCAGCACAATACAATGCCAGTCCTTGGCGAACGTCTTTCGAAATATGGAAACTGGCAGTTTGCCATGGTCCTCGTGACTGTCTATGGCCAGTCACCGCAGTCGGGTTGCATCACCTCCAGCCCTTGTACGCATGGTTTGCGGTCAGCACCTGCGTGCATAACTGCCTCATGGTGAGCTAAATCTCATATATTAGTTCTGTTCGATTGCTCATCGGACCGGTAGACGATTAAGGAATGTTGGCCATTGCCGAAACGACATGTGACGGGGTCTGACTTGGGCAGTGACCTTACCTTGGGGTCGGTGCCATCGATCACCTACCTCCCTTTTGCCGCGACTGGAGACTCGATAGCCTTTCGAAAGCATGCATTAGGGTGCCCTGCCAGTTCTCGCAGCACCTCCCTTTTCTGCCATCTCACGCAACACCCAAAGCAACGGTCTTCGTCTAACGATGGAAATCCAAGGTGGGAGTTGCCGGATAGTCGAACCCTTGCCCACAGGCCTCAATTTCATGGGCATCAGGATCCAGTGGTATCCTTGGCATGCGGTAACCTCACCAGCAGTATCCCTCCTCGTATCTCTGGCTCTTTCAATCAGCCTTTTCTTTCCCAGTTGGTCAAATCGCTCCCTTTCAACAGTCACCTGCATCTCGATATTTGGAAATCATCCCGGGAGTCCGCCCTGGTAGCGACAAGGAAGAGGAGCACGACAAGTACCTTTTACGGCAGCTCATCAGCAGCCTTTGACAGAGGAGTGCTGCTGGCAACTTTCTCCAACCATCTAGTCTGAAGGTGTGCCTTTATATCACTTCTTGACCACAATATTCAACGACTTTAGCATTCCTGGTTGTGCCCTCGATGACGCAGCTGTCACGCGCCCCTATGACGCGACGCGATTGATGATTCGTCGGAGTCAGGAAATGAATCTCCGCCCGAAAACGCGTTGAATCACACGTGATGCTCTCATCCTTCTATCACCCAAACCGCCATGTCCTCCCTCAACCGAATACCACTTCCACCGCTGGACATGCTCACAGGTTATCGCAGGCACCAGTCCATTCTGTCCTCCTCACCCATTCGCTCGTCCTCGCCCCCTCGTACCCCGTATTTACCGGGCTACGGGCATTACCAGCCATGCATCCAGTCCAGTCCTTTGGTCGATGTAAACGTCGAGCTTCCACCTCTGCGATATCGTGCAGACGATCCGCCATCGATATTGGCAAAATTCGGGAGGAAAATCGATAACCACCTTCCTGCGTCCCTGAAACAGGCCTCGATTGGCCGAGCGTCATATTTTGACACGGAGGAAGATTTGCCTCCGTCAAGTGAATTCGAGGTTGAGGAACATGCAGAGGATGCAGAGATGGGTCTACCGGAACTTGATTCTGCTGGAGAGAGCACGCCAGGTCATGAGGTCCCCAGCCTGTCGTTCTCTGACAGCGACTCCGAGCAACATATCAACAAGACCATCACCAACAAACCCTCAGAACCAAAAGAGAACGATGCAGACGAAGGAGAGGAAGAAGAGGAAGGATTCGACTTTGGAAATGGTGGCTGGCGAGCCACCTTTTTTCGAGTCTCAGAAGAGCGAGGGAAGTGGAAGGATGATCCCGTTGCGCTTAAACCGACAACGACAGCTGGACTTAGGCGTAAACGCTTATCGCGCCAGTCGATGCCCGCTCTCTCAACCTCGGTGCAATCCCAGGTGTCATCGGTGGGCCCATCGTCTATCGCCACGAGAACGATATCAGAGCCGTTGGTGTCATTGCAGAATGCGTGCGATGGTTCGACTCCTGGGAGCGATCATAGTGATCTTACTCTAGCAGGGGACGTGGATATGGAGAGATGTGAAGGGGAGGTGTCGAACCTTGACGCTGGACTGGCACAACCCAAACAAGACCGGGAACCTTCACTATCCCTTGTATCACAGGTCACCCCTTCCTCCTCTAAGCATGCTTCCCCGGGCCTCGACGTTGACAGGCAAGAAGAAGATGGATACCAAGAAGCTGCACCACTCAGTCGTGATCACGAGGACGAAGAAGAAGCCATGGAGGATTCGGAGGAACTCTCACCTGCTACAGCGAGTTATGGGAACGGGAACGGTTACTCTTCCCCCCTTCCCCATCTTCGCCCCCTCTGTCGCCCATGTCGGGATATGTGCTGTCGTTGTCGAGATCAGTCTCGCCACTCTCCTTCCTTCCTTCCTCGCCTTCCAGCTCGGTCAGGGGATTGGATTTCGATGAAGATGACTTCGATGATGTGGCGTTGCAAGTGTCCGAAGAAGGAGAGAAGACGGCTGCAGGTGACGATGATGCTATGGCTGACGATGAAGATGACGACAAGGCAAGTTTAGCGTCCTCTGTGATTCTTGTGAAGGGTTGGCTAATGATATAAACCTGCATACCTAGGCTACTCGTCCCATAAACCCATCCCACGCCAGACGCTCTTCACTCTTTGGCGGTTCTTCTGCAGCATGGCTCTTGCACGACGTTTCTCTCGTCGTACATCATCTTCCCGTGCGCACAGCACAGGTGACGCAACGCAGGCCAACAGAGATGCCGATGATGTCGATATGGAGTTGTCGGGAGGTTCTGCTCCGTCCCCGCCCGGGGCCAGGCCCAGTGCGCTCCTCTCTGGTCCAGCCGCGAACATCTCGTTTCTGCCCAGTCCACTCACAGCGAGCATCTCCCTAGCGAGCACCTCGAGCCAAATCACCAATACCGCCTCGACTTCCGTTTCCGCTCCTGCCGCTACCACAACTTCCAAAGTCAAAGGCAAACATGTCCGACGCGAGTCGCAGGGATCGGAGAAGGAGAATGCCAGTGTCAGGAGCAGGGGCAAGATGATGAGCGCTGGGACGGCGACGGGGGCCAAGAAGCGCAAGAATGGGAGTGTTGGTGACGGTGCGGTGGAGAGTGCATCAGGGGTGTCGAGGCCCGTGAAGAAGCGGAAAGTCGAAAATGGAGAGGAAACCAAGGCGAAGAAGACCAAATCGAAGGCGACGGCAGAGGAGGAATGCGAGGCGAAGAAACAGCCAGCTGCCAAGTCTAAATCGTCCTCCAAGGGCAAAGGCAAGGAAAAGGCGAGCCAGGACGTCGATGTCGATATGGATGTGACGGAGGATGTCCAAGCGTCTTCATCATCCAAGCCCAAGCAACGTCGGAAACCAAAAGCTGTTCGTGAGGAAGATGGGGATGAGGAGACGCCAGCCGCTCCCTCAACATCCAAAACTGCCTCTTCATCCTCGAAAACCGCCCCACCAAAACCCAAAACCACCTCTCGCAAGCGCAAAGCACCCACCACCTCGACCGAACCATCCGATCCTGAACCATTCGATGACGAGATGACGGGGATGTTGATCGAGGTCCTCGCCACGTCCCGAGCGAGTTGTTGGCTGTGAGCGTGCTCTGCAAGAGTGTGTTGCAGGCGCATCCCTACTTGAAGGATGGTGCTGAGCCAGCTGGGGATTCCAACGAAGAAAATGGAGCGTTTCAGGGCGAGGGCCAGGAGGGTACTTCGAAGGACGCAGGAGCCCACCCTGACGGTGGCTTGGCTGAAGCTGGGAAGCAGTCGTGCCCATATCCCTACCTAAAAAACCGCAAGAGCGACAAGCGTGGAAGGGCGTCGTGCAGCGTGTGTTGGCTGCTGGTTCGGTTGAAGGAGGTGGGAGTGGGGTGTTTGGAAAGGTGGATAGTAGTGGCAAGGTATGTTTCGTCGCTGTTCTACGTATTCTCTAATGACATGCTGACTCGACCCACCCATAGGATGACTCTGACCGCCCACTCGAATCACAGTGGTTCTATGTTCCCGAGTGTGATGCGGACCAAGACCGGGCGATGTTGTTGAGGAGCTTGATGCCTCGTCCTGCAAAGAGGAGTGAGACGAAAAAGTACAAGCAGTATTATTGGAGGCCACTTGACAAGATTTCGAGGTGGGATCGGGAGGATGATTTATAGGGCTGTGGTGGGCGGTGGGCGTGTCATTCGTTGGTTCGTGGGTGTGTGGGTGTGATTCGCGATGAGTTGGGTGGCGTAGCGATGAAGTGATCCGGTGTCGTTATTGTTCGTTCTATCTGTCGCGCATGTATCCCTTGAATATGTTGTTACTCCTAATTGCCTCTTCCTTTTCACATATCGATCATTATTCTTATCTTTATTCATTATTCGTTTTCTTGATCTGTCTACCATTGTGTTTGTTCTGTAAACGCATATTCACTCTTCTCTGCGTTCCTTTCGACTTTCCAGCATAGCTACATGTATACAAAGGACATATGCATCTCAACTCCACTCATGTTTGGTGTTTCTCTGCCAGCTTTGGCACTGTTGTCAACGTAGTGCATGTGGGTGTCAGACGAATCTTGTTTAAGGTTTTGAGGCCGAGTTCGGGTGGGGGCTACACTCTCGTTCTCTTGGCTCTGGCCTCACTTGCTTTGACAGTCCGCGGGTGTGAATGTGCTTCACCAAGCCAAACTGCCAGCGTGCGTCCCTGTTCTACGCTAATGTACTCAGGCGAAACTCTTGCCACCAATTATAGCTACGTGAGGGCCGCGATCACGTCAGAGCGCTCGCCAAAAGCAATGGTGAGTTCCCCTTTTGGAGCGATGGCTTCCGTTTTTGTCATCCTTCGAGTGATCCGCAAGGAGCTCTAGTTAGAGGCTGGTGTTGATCCTTGTGGACAACTCGCTGTCCACGGCGGGTTGGGAGATAGTTTGTAAGCGCGTGGTACCTTCTCGTATGGAGGTAGGTCTTTGAGATGCATTCGGTCAAGACGTCTTCTTAACTAGGACAGTGCTCGTCACACCCATGGTGCTGTTCTAGGACGGGGAAGCAGCACAGACGGCTCGTCAGCGGGTCACGGGCTGTACCATATAGTACGTATGCGATATCCCTTTGAGAGTCAAATTCAAAGTTTAAGGTCGTGTAAATAGATCGCCGATAGGAAGATAAGCGATGCCATGACGTTCAGAATTTTCATCGATAGAAAGCGATGGAATATGATCATGAATTGTTTGAATCTTTCTAGACCTTTCTCCAGCCCTTTTTGAGACTGACCGCTCCCACGTCTGCAGAAAAGGGGGAGCCTGTCGCGGTGTCGATATGCACCGGCGTGAAAATACGGCGTTATTTGAAAGTCCAGTATTGACCTAGATGGGCCACTCCAAATAGCACCCCGGAGGTCTTGGGCCATTTTGTGTGCAGCAATGGTATGTAGATAGTCACCTTGCCCATCAACATCCAGCTATCAGGCCGGAGGTCAACGCAACTTCGGACGGTGATGCTTCCGAGCACTGCAGCGAAAGGACCGTGATCAGTGATGGGCACTTACGTGGCCCAGGCGTTTGACCTCCGAGCTGGGCCTCAGCCCTGGCAGGCCTACACCAAAACCTGTACTTAATTCAAGTCTCTGAGATTATTCCATGTACTGTATCCTGTCAAATAAAGCGACGCGCCTGGTCGGCTTGAAGAAGCGTGCCTCAGATGGCAGAGGCGCTATCCATGACTATACGCTGTAATTTGAAAAGTTCACCAAAGCAGACTGGGAAAGAAACCACGGCGGTTGTATTCAAAGAAACCGAGAAAGGCTGCAAACCAGTGCAAGAAGAACTTCGTCATCATTCGACTACCAAATACGACCCCCACCACCCAAGCTTCACAAATCACATCCCTTGAGCCAACCTATCGCGGCAGCATAAAACCCACCGTTGAGGAGCAGAAAAAAAGGGCTCTGTGGCTCCTTTGCCTCCCTTTTCCTAAAGTCCCCCTGACCTACGACTTAAAAATCATGGGTGGGGACCTCGATTGGGACATTTGCACTGAGGAACCTGCCGCCAGTAGCGGTGTGAATGATGGGCCTTTGTCATTTCCCCCCCAGGACCGGCCGAGCGTGGGTGTTCGGTTTTCCTTTGGTTCTACTCAGATTCTGACCCAACAGCCGCTCCCCAGCCCACAAAGGCTCTTGCCACCGTTGGGGCTCAAGAAATTCCCATTGCCATCTCGACCATCTTCCACCCAGACAGCGCAGACGCAGCCACAGCCCCCAACTGTGCAGTGAAATCTAGCGATGGCGTCCTCTTCTACCTCAACGCCGACGTTTTATCCGCCGCAGGAGCTGTGAACCTCCCAACCACCCCTGCTCAGGAGGGATGGCTCATCACCAACGCTTCCGTCGCCCAAGTCCCCGAAACCTCAGCCATTCTCACCGTCATACTATGCGCCGTGTACGGTACTCCATGCGACTCGACCACTCCATCCATCGACGACATATCCAACGCCATCGACCGCATGCCGCCTTACGGCCTAAGCCCCAAGGCGCTATCCAAAAAGGAACCCCACTATACACCCTCCTAATGACACACCACGTCCCCATCCGGGCTCTGGCCGTGTACACCATCGCTGCGCACCACGACATTGAGGCTTTGGCCCGGGATGCGTCGGCTCATCTGCTGTCTCTCGAGGTGGACGACATTGACGATGCGTCGGCTGTCAAGATTGGCTCGACCTACTTCATGCGACTCATCCTACTCAGCACCAACCGGATTAAAGCCCTCAAATGCATCGTTCGAGAGACAAAACCGGCCTTCCATGCGTTGCCAGTGGACGAAGGGGAGGAATGTGACAAGAGGAAACAGGAGGAGATGAGGAATCTTTGGGTGTGTACCGTGACACAATTTACATGGGACGCAAGGTCGGGTGAGCGTGCACATTCTAAAACGTTTGAGCTCAGCGCTAATCGACCACTCGGCGAATGTAGATTTATCTGCCGATTTCATTCGACAGACCTGCTTCGCCGCAGCTCGAGATGTCCCCTGTAGTATGTGCAAGAAGTGTTGGGATGACTGTGTGGAAGAGGTCATTATTCAGGTCACAGATCAAGGTCAGCATTCTGCTTCGCTCCCTTTACCGTAGCACCTCTGACACCCTGAATCCCAGTCTACAATTTAGGCTGGCTGTCTCATGACTGGGGGGGTCCCTTTTGCTGTTTTCGGTTATGGGTCTAATCGCTACCTTGGGGTTGTATCGCCGTCATCTGCGTGTGTTTCTGCTCAATATCATGTTTTATGCGACTTAAGACCTATACCGCGTCCAAGCGAGGCCCAGAAGGATTAGCGTGGAATTTGCACCGTCATCGTCCAAGCATGCCCCTCCTCGTATATATACCTTTGGAAGGTATGAGCATTTGTCGTTAGCCGCTCCATACATCGGGGAGAGGAGTAAAAAGGGATCTCTTCCTCAATGGACGGAAGCAACTAGCGTGTCATTGGTGTGGGTTTACGGTCGCCGTCATCTGCTTCTTGATTCGACGAGAAGTGAGCCTGGCCCGTTCCAGAAATGTCAGCCCTCTTCTTGGAAACTGTTTCATAGTCTCTGCTCGGTGCTGTGCAATCCTCAGTAAAGCCTCAGCAGGAGCCACAGAGCCTCGGGTGCTAAGCGCTAAGCGACGATCGACTCGTTTCCATTTCCGAAGTCCGATCCGGGCTATTATATGAGCGAGGTTGCGAGAAGGTCCCGTTTTGTATTCAATCTGGTGGCAGTACCTCAGAAGCTCCAAGGGGTGTATGCCGTACCGGTGATTAACTGCCTCATAGTGCGGGACATGACGAGTTGGAAAAGGTCGTTTGTTTGCCCGCGCTTGCTTTGGAGGAGTTTTGAGGTGGATCTCTGCGGTGCACCCACAAAGCCATCGTTCGGAATGTCCAATTCAATATATAGATCACTATGAAATAGACTTCGTTTGGAAGATGAGAGCAACAGCAAATTTCGTCATTCACTACGTTCTGTGCTTCCTAGAATAGCCTAAGAACGGCTCTGGCCATTTTGAGAAATTGACCTCCTCACGTCTGCAAATTCTGGCAATGAATCGACCTCGATGAAGAACGCTTAGAACGCGTACGTACAGGATCATGTTGGATGAAGGAAGTGTTTAATCGGTCGAAGTCCATGTATCTCGTGTCTAGGTAAGCGATAACGCATGATACATGATACTTGGATAGAGAAATGAGGATGGTAGGATGCCACATGAGCTGGATTCTGAGAGATCCTTTTGACTTTCGTACCTCTAGGTATAGGTCTGATCCAAAAATGGATGAGTCCAGCCGGTTCCTCAATTACCAAGACTATCTTGAGAGTGGTATAGAAGCGCCATGGACGTATTGGAAGAGAGTAAGGGGGCGGGTTCTGTCATCATTAGCAATGTCATACGACCCCACCACCAAAAGGCTTCACACATCACAAGTCTATAGGGGCAAACTGGGGTAGCATAAGAGCTTCAGTGAAGAGACAGCAGCACCCGTGCTCCTCTTGCCACTGTAAATCATGGATGCCTACGTTGATTGAAACCTCTGCGCTGATTCGGAGGCCTGTGTCATGATGGGTCTTTGTCAAGCGTGGGTATTTGTGATCCTTTCGCCCGAATTCTGACCTACCCTTAGTCTGCAACCACCAATGAAGGTCAGGAAATTACCATCACAGTTTCTACCATATTCTTTCCAGACAGCGCATTCGTAGACATTGCGCCTGACTGCGCAGTAAAATCCAGCGATGGGGTCTTGTTCTACCTCAACGCCAGCGTACTATCCACTGCGGGAGCACATAATTTTCCCTCCACCCCCATTCAGAAAGGATGGCACATTATTCCTGGTCCCGTCGCCCAGGTCCTCGAAACCTCAGCCATCCTCACCATCATACTCTGCGCTGTCTACGGTGTCCCATGTGACTCGATGGCTCCTTCCATCGACGATATATCCACCGCCATAGACCACATGCTGCCCAACGGCCTGAGCCCCAAGAAGCTCATCCAAAAAGGAAACCCACTGTACACCTTCCTCATGACGCACCACGCCCCCTGTCGTCCTCTTGCTCTCTACACCGTTGCCTCACGGCACGGACTCGAGGCTTTGGCTCAGGATACCTCAGCTCATCTGCTGGCTCTCGAGGTGGGCAGCATCGATGATGCTTCGGCGGTCGAGATGGGCTCGACCTACTTTATGCGTCTCATAACGCTCAGTACCAGCCGGGTCAAAGCTCTGAAGGGTATCGTTCGGGATACAAATCCCGCCTTGCACACGCTGGAGAGGGGGAAGGCGTGTAACAAGGAGAGACAGCAGGATATGAGGAATCTCTGGGTGCGTACAGTCATAAAGCTTACATGGGACCCCAAGTCGGGTGAGTGCTCTCGTCGTGTGTGGTATCTGACGGTCCTAATCGACCGCTCGTTCATCGTTAGATATATCCCCCCGTATCATTCGACAAGCATGTCACCTCGCAGCGGAAGACGTCCGTTGTAGTATATGCCGACAATGCTGGAATGACTGTGTGGAACAGGTTGCCATCCAATGGGTGCAGGTCAAGGTAAGTTCAGTTATACCGCACCGAGCTACATGCTGAGACCTGACTCCCGAATATCAGTTTACGATCTAGGCAATGTCTGTCCGATCCCTTTGCTGTGTCTCCGTTGCAATATCTACTTGCTGCATGCTTGTTTATCTCCTCTCATGCTTTCCTTCGCAATACCATCGCCCCCTTGGTCTTCTGCACATCAGCCATACATATGTCGAGCACAGGGCGCGGTTCTGCTTCGTGGTAACTGGTACCCTCCGCCTCTCATGGTGACTGTATGACGTGAATACAAAGCTTTCGTTGGATATCTATAGGTGCTTCACTCAAAGCGGGGGTAACGAGCCTGAGATGTCCGGCGGTCTTGATTCCCAATCGCTTCGACATCAGGTCACCCTGGGCTGTGAACCCGTCACCCTGGCGTCATATCGGGCGTGGCGTCAAGGAGTAATGCCTTCTCTTGGCTGGTCCTTCACATCGACCAGTCAGCGGCAGCGTGGATTCAACGTTTCCCTCCTTGACGCTGTCACTCTACTCGGCAGCTGATTTCTATTTCTACCGAAGGGTAGCTCAGCACCCCCTTCAACCCGCTGACGTTAACCTGAACACAGGTTGACACGCTGCTAACGGGTGGCTATCTCCCGCCCAGTTCCATTTCCTTGGGTCCCTCAAAAATGGAAATCGCCCTCGGCACACCATTCAATGGCAGAAAGGGTCTTCTGATCCCGGTCTTATAGTGGATGAATGTTCATGCTGGTACCCAGCGAAGCTCGCATGCAGTGCCAGCTGCTCCTGCCGCTGGCTGCCGGTCAGGGATAACGGACCACGGGTTGCGAGATCGAGAGGCCTTTCATAAGCTTGAAAGCATCGTGTATGTTCCATTGAGATCACACTCAGAACCTCCATCAGGCGCGTTGAGCGAAGACAGGGAATTTCACCAAGATCGTAACAGAAGTATTGCTCAAGGAGTAGCCGCTCCTTCAACGAGTTTGACGATTGACCTCTACGTACTGACTTCCATTAGCCAGCTTTTTATACAAATCAGGGACGACGGTTCGGGATGTTCCGTGGAGTAGGCGATTGCCGCGACGAGGAATGCTGGCCATCGAAAAGAGGTGTTGATGCTCGGTGCTTCGAAATTTGAACCATTTTTAGACGAAGAGTTAGTTATACATGACACGGCGGGCAAACGCTTGTCAAATGCCGCGTCGGGTTGCTTGTCAAATGTCTTGTCAAATGCTGTCCTTATCGGCCCGCCTTCCGCTCTGCCCAACTTCTAGATCTTGGAAAGCATGGACGCAAAGTTGGCTTCGAACACTTGACTTGGACAGCGGTGTGCGCTACTGCAACTCATAAAAGGTACAGAACGGGACTTAGAGTTTATTTCTACTCAATTCTGAGCTTAACGAGGCGATTCCACCAGCCCATACCTGCATTTGAATGTAGCGGCCTGCTAAAGATCGGTAAACTTTACAAGACTCCGAAATATTGGATGTGATATACGTAGAACAAGTATTCCAGTATGAATACTTGCCAAAATGAGTTTCCAAGCGTCCGAAAACATAGAGCAAGCAGAAGTGGAAGGCAGGAAGTGCGCTGGGGCACGAACCGCCCCGGACCGCCAGAGCACAGCATTTGACAAGACATTTGACAAGCAACCCCGACGCGGCATTTGACAAGCGTTTGCCCGCCGTGTGATGGCTAGCACACAGGTGGGCGATTGTAAGTATGACACCGTCAATTCTTTACACAGTCACTTACCTCTCACAACGTTGAACGATACAGACTGATCCGGTCTTTTGGACAAAGGTCCATGAGAGACTCAATGTAAATCGAGCGATTATTCAGCTTCTCGATATTGGAGAGATTCCAACTCGTTATTTAGCGAAAGACGAGGGTCTCGCATTGTCACAATCTCTTTCGGGGACAAGAAGAGCTGGGCAGAGATCGAAAATTTCTTGCAAGGAATAGAAGACCGGGGCAAGCCAGATATGCTTGACACTCCTTCCATGAGACGAGTGTGGCCGTGTAGGATCAAAGAGCACTTTGACAACCCATTGCCTGCTGTGGTGAGCGCTGATCAACTGCACCATTGCCGTTTTTGTAATCCGATCCGGGCCATGGTCATTAGCGTGAGCTGAGAGGTGTCCCTAGTGCAAAACGCGTGAAATCCGATAACGGTGCTCAAGGCATTTCATATATGCTCAAGGCGTGTATTTGTGATGCGACAGAAATAGGCTACTTCTTACTGCGCCTTCAGCTCTCAGGGGCAGTGAAGGTCTCTGCATTTCCCCACGACTGAAAATACAGCGCCTCCATTCACTCATGCTAATCTTCTGAAGCACAAGGCAGCCAACCAAGGGCGCAGCATTCCCTGAGCTACCAGATCAACTTAATTCATTAATGTTATGCCGGCTTGGATCTCGAGGCGGTTAGGCTTTTTGACAGGTGCAAGATTATGGAAAGGCCAAACCTGCCGAGCGCCCGGCAGACCAGTTCCTCTAGCACCCCACTGTACCGCTTCGGGACCTATTAATGGCGTTTAGGTTATTATCCAGGGAAGATCGAGCCCTTCACATACAGAACTATAACCTTAACGAACTATATGATACCGTAAGGAAGCACCGTGTTCGGAAATTCTTGTGACTCTTGCTCTTTTCGGCCTTGGAACTATAAGAAGACGCAGGTGACATGTGGATCACCCATCTCTCCTTCTTTCCTCCTGCACTTCCACGCTCTGATAGACAACCATGGATGGATATCTCGCTTGGGAGTTCGAGGGCGACACGGGCGTGAACAATACCAGCAGTCAACGCCCTGCACCCCCCAAGCCAGTTACGACTGGAGAATCCCTTACCGTGAGTACTGTTACTACCTCACTCCGTCATTTCTGAAAGTGTACCACGATCTTTAGGCTCCAAGCCCAGGAGACTCTTCGAAAGACGCCTCCATTTCCATCTCCACAATATTCCATCCAGGCAGCACAGAAGTATCAACACCACCCGACTGCATCATAGTCTCAGGCGACGATGTACTATTTTATCTCAACGCTCATGTCCTATCCATGGCCGGACCACACACCTTTCCTCTCACGCCCTTGCTAGAGGAATGGGTGACGGCACCTGGACCTATCGCTCAGGTACCCGAAAACTCAGTCATTCTTAACATCATCTTTTGTACCATCTACGGCATCCCTTGCAATGCTACTGCCCCAAGCGCTGTCGACATCTGCCACGCAATGGACCGCATGTTTCTCAATGGCATCTATCCGGAAGCCTTGTTCAGAAGGGCACTCCCCTTTACACGCTGCTCGTGACGCAGCACGTACCATACCATCCTCTTCTCGTCTACTCAACAGCGGCACAGTACGGCATTGAGTCCCTAGCCCAGGATGCGTCGTCACACCTCCTTGGCGTGGGGCTGGAGGATATTGACGACGCGTCTGCGTGCAAGATGGGGCCATTGTACCTGAAGCGCCTATCCCTTCTAAACCTCACAAGGATCAAGACCCTCAAGAACATCGTCCTCACCAGTGCTCCTAGTCACACTCTACCCAAAGGACGCAGAGGATGTTCCAGAGAGATCCAAAAGGCGATGAGGAAAGAATGGGTACATACGGTCACACAGCTGACATGGGACGCCAAATCAAGTGAGTCTCCATTCCTTATCGTCCGCCTATGGCATACTTCATGCATCTCTGATGATGATCGAATTTCCTTCTTTTTCCGCTCGTTCAGGTATTTCGCCCCACCTCATCAAAGACACTTGTCGCCGGGCTGGTGAGGATCTTCCATGTCAGATGTGCAGGGAAAGTTGGAACGAATGTGCGGATTCTATTGCGGTTCAGTGGGCTCAAGTCAAGGTCAGTCTTTGGTAACCCCTTTCCCCGTCGATGTCTGAGAACAACTCTATCAGTTCACAATCTAGGCACCCGTCGGTCTCTTGTTGCTATTTTTAGTTTTCAGACAGAACAACCTTGGTATACCCACTCCCACCCATACAAACACGTAATAGGGAGCACTTGGATTGGGCCGCCGTTTTTTTCATTTCTGCGTGGTTCCTAACGTATACCCTTCTCTCACAAACATGCAGAGGGAATGCATCGATGGTACAATGGGTCCCCGTCCTTATGTTGTCGTATTGTAAACTCCATTCTTTTCGTCATGCATTTAAATATCGTTAACCGTCTCGTCCCACCATGCCACATCTCCATGCCACATCTCCAGGCCCCATACTCCCCTGCATACAGTAGTACGGGCTTCTTCTCCTATTGCTTCTTTGACTCAGGCCTTAGCCGGGCATCTGTACACACCAGGCGCCATAGCTCCGCGTATCTGGTGTTCGTGGGCACAGGAAGTCAGATCTTCGGCGCTTCCGAGGGCTATTCTATAATAGTTACGGGGTCTGGTGCAACCTCGTGCTCGAACACGGCCTTCTCTGGCTGATAGAGGGGACGACGAGCTGAGTTTTTGGGGTTGTAACAACGAGAAAAGCGAGGTTTGTGGTCCGTCTGAGATCAGCTGATCACAATATAGTTTAGGCAAGTACTGTAACTTATAGTGACGGTAGAATCAAGACACGAGGCAAAACTATTAGGGAGGCTTTGTTTACAGTCAACAAGGGTCGGAGAAAGAAGAGGGATCGGAGGTGCCGGTGAAGGCCCCCTCAACCACACAGACTCGGATGTGTGATCGTTGGCTCTAGTTTTATGAATGAGAGTATCGGAGGGCTCGCATGATCTGATAAAATTCAGCAAACTGCTTCTTCAATCCGCTGATCAGATGAAACGCCGCCTTCTTACAGGGTAGGTATATGAGGCCTGAGGCTCCGGAGCCTGGATTGAATTTGCGATAAGAACAGGAGGCTAGACGTCCGTTCTAAACACGAGCAAAGTTGTACATCAGTTTCGATTTCATTTGGTCTCTGGTTCCTTCTTGCCATTCTAACTCATCGGTGCGTTGACTAAACTATCGACAACTGTCACGCTCTTATAATCCTAATTGGCTCCTTACTTTCTACCCTTGCCCTTGGACTTGGAATCACGGACAGGCTTGGGAGGGGATAAGTTCCCGAAACAGTTCCCTTCAATGTTGCCCTTCTTGATTTACCCAGCGACAGCACGAGCATTCCCATCCGCCTGCTTCTTTGAATTCCTATCCTTCTTGGCCTGCTGCGCTGCCTGATTTGCTGCGATCCTCCCTGCCTTTGTCGTGGGCCTCACGGCCTGCTCCTTGCCGGTGTTCAAACTATGCTTAAGCCTCGCCGCAACCCGGGCACCTGCCGGCTGCTTACCACGACCGTGAGGCTCGATGTTGACTTGAGCTACAGTCGACGAGTCTCCTGGGCGCCTGTGGCCGGTCATCTGGACTGCGACTTTGTGCGAGCCAGCGGCGTTGGTGGGTTGTTGGCGGTCGAGGTGGTGGAACCCTTGGTGAGGACGGTGCGTTGAGAGTCACCAGGTGCGGCTGCGCTACCGATCTGACCACCCTTTTTGGCGCCTTCGATGGAAGCATGGGCTTCCTGCTTCTGTGCTTTGGTGAGGTCGGTCTTGAACTCGCCCTGTGTTCGGTGATCAGAAGGTGAGATGGAAAGATCAGAATAGGGCTTACGACTCGAGCTTCGAGGTAATCGATGAAGTCGTCGAATCGGGCGTCGAGGTATTCTTGGTACTCGACATCGCGAGCAGCGAGGGCACTGGTGAGTGTTAGACACTCGTCCATCAACGGAGCATGAGAACGGACGACATACTACTCGTCGTCGAGCTCAAGAGAGCGCTCATACAAGGGGTAAGCCAAGGTGGAGGCAGCGAGAGAGAGAACAGCGGCGGCAGCGGTGAACTTCATGATGAAAGAATGAAAGGTGGGGTACGTAGTTTCAAATAAAGTTGGTGGCGAAAGTTGGGTTGGTGGTAAGTGATACGACCTGCGTTGTCTTGAGAGATGTGGAACAGACCAGCTGTACTGAAGAATATCTAGGCTGGCAACAAGGGCTTTTATAGTCTACCCTGGACGCCAGGTGGATCAGGTGTTTGCAAAGCACCAGTAGTGTCCCTTGCATGCACTTGGGACAAGTCTCCTTCCGCGCAGCCCTGAAGGGCGGCAACGTGTGGTGCGAGAGTGCCCGCAGACCATAGCCTTGACGGACTTAGTAAACGCCTTTGGGCCCGGGGGATGGCTGCTAGCCTTGAGCAAAGAATGTTGCTCTAGACCTATCAGATTCTTCGCGCATTCCTAGAATCTCCTCGAGCAGTTACCAGCGCTGCAACCTCTGCTTGCCACCTCTCATTGCCGAGGGATCTGCGTGGTTTCCGTGCAATCGACAGAGGGGAAAGTACGTCCATTTTCGAACTCATGGAAGCTCGGGGTCTTCCTTTGTTCCTTCCTTTGTTCCCATTCACCCCCTACAGAAATACAGTCGAGGCAATGGTGATGATGAACGCCATGAACTATAAATAGCTGGCGAAGTGGAGTAAGATGGCAGGACGTGCTACCCAAACTTGGTATACTCATGATGATGGAATCTATAGCGGCGCTCGAGGCCTCTTACATCGAGCTCGAACCATTGAGTTCAATCCTGAAAGACCCATACTTACTGACTGGCATGAAACCAGCCTACGTCTTGTTGCGGAAGGATCTGCGCTGTCTTCTTGTCGTTCCTATTTCACATGCATGCTTCAATAGAATCACAACTCCCGACGAGATCGCGGTGAATTAGCCGCCTGAACCATACACTTGGAATACATATACAATGCACACTCATCTATAGGTTCCTTTCGAGCTTGCCCCCCCGGATATAATTGATCACGGGCTGTCTCCTTTTGTACCATTCCATTTCCGTATGCTTCAAACGCCACCTTAGACAAACGTTGCGCTGAGTTAGCGGCGATTTGAAAGAATATGGAGTAGAATCTCAAAGCTCGTTGGCATGGCTTGAATTGCGATGGCGATGATGGACGCCACGAACTAGAAATAGCTCAGCGACCGAAATAAACTTCCCCTTCCCCTTCACCTTCAACTGCGTACGCGAACTTCTCTATGATGATGATAGGCGGCGGAGGGTAGGATAGTAATGCTTCACTTCATTACTGGAGTACTTGATCTATTGGAGGAGGTGCGTTGTTTGCCTTACTCGTCACCGACGTTATAAGGCTTATCGTGTGTTCTGTAGGGCCTCGAGGCGGAGCGCTTTCTCTTCTGTTTTGTTATGGAAGAACAGGCCTGCAGCGGGTGCCACCTTGTTGAACTGGCTCTTGTGTTTTTAAAAGAGACATGATTGTTAATGTTGAGTCGTGAGATGAGAAACTGAAGGTCGAGCTGAGGTAAAGAGACGTGGGGACTAATCTGAAGAATCTTTGCAACCTCTTTGTTTGGTTCTATACGCGTTCAATTCCCTGCCATACCGAGCTCCGGCTAATGTGAACAGGACAAACGGCGGGTGTCAAGAAGAACGATGATCGCTATACAAATGTAAAAAGTCAGGTGTTTCCTTGTCTCCGCATTTCTGCATTACCTTCTGGTGATATAGTGAGCTCGCTCGCTCACTATGAGGATTTTCGCTCCATGAATATGGTGCTCAATTTGGTGGAGGCTGTCAGGTGCTGGAGCAGCACAGACGTCAAAGTTGAAGATGAATAGGGCGTACTTTGTTATGAGAGTTGCATCAACTTTGCGAAGATTTCTAAAGAGATAAAGGGCTCTTAGATTCCAGTGTTATATCCTGTCCAGGTCTACGAAGGAACCACACAAAATAGCGATGCCAATTTTGCCACTTTGGCGTAGGTTGCTTTCGTCCTTCAGAACACTGTTGTAGCAATGTTGATGACGGACGCAAACTTTGCAAGGAGCCACTGACTGAGACGCGATGCCAAGCCTTCTTTATTTTGTGATGCCATGGGCGCTTCTGTTGTTTTCGTCTCGACTGTCACGTCCCGCGAAACCTGGTTAAATAGTCTGCCTCTCTGCTCTATAATTGCTACATGAACGGGTCAGGAGGACGGAGTGTCTTCCTCGCCTCTACGTCTAAAAACGTCGGCAGAAGGGCCTGCGTTGAGAAGAGCAAACCTTCGCCGGCGGTTACTCCAACTTCGCCCACTACCACCATGGACTTCAGTGGAATAGGGAAGCGTGATTAGCGGGATGGACCCAGTGACTCAAGCGACGATATTGTGAATGGGTTGGACGAAGATGAAAAGAGGAAGAAGAAGAAGAGAAGAAGAAACACGAGGCAGCGAGCGGTGTGACCATGGTGGAGGTGGAGGGTACCAAGACGACCACGTGAGCACTTCATCTTGACTACGTTGGTTGATTATTGGTTTCGATTTGTTGAAGACAAGTGTTTCTCTGGGGTTTCGCTTCTATCGGATGAAGCAAATGTGACCGACTTCTGGTTTCCATTACTTGCGTACCTTCACGATCTTCTTCCTGCTTCTCAACTCCTTTTCTTTGGTCGATATCAGTACTAATGCAAGCGAACAGTACACAGGCCCCAGATTTATGTACGGCAACCATGAGATCATCAAGCGAAACCACGCAATCGGTATTGAGGTCTGTTTATTTCCTATGCGGTCTTCTAACAGTTCTTAACGAGTTCCTATAGGAAATCCGCGACCTTTCACTGCACCTCATCGCAGATGCCCCCTCCACCGAACTGGCTCAAAGTGGAGAACGGCCGCCCTCATTCAACGCGTCGTAGTCCTCATGGTCCCAGGTCTAACAAACGACGTCCTTGGGATCCCACCCATCCCCACAATGGCCACGCGCAACCCGAACCTGCCTCTATCCATCCCTCTGCTTGGAAGCCAAACCTCGGGAGACGAGAGCGCGGAAACTGCAGCGGCCATCCCGTTCGTGGCGACGACCTTCAGCCATGCCTGTCCAACGCGTGCACCAGGAGGACCAAACCGGATGCATAGCGTACTCAGCACGTTCTTCAACTGTACAATGAGCCAGGATGAAAGGCGAAGAAGGCTGAATGCGAGGGCCAAATGTGCGTTTCTTGTCTCCTTATCTTCCCTTCATATCTTTTTGTCTGTTATGTTCTAGCTTGCTAATTCCTTCCCTGCCATTAGCAGAAAAATCCAAAGGCGACGTGACGCAGTACTTGCTCACTCTGGAACAGATGGTCGAGAACGAATACCCCATTCCGTCATACATGGCCGACGTCTTCCAAAGCCTGAGGGTTGGGTGGAGACGCCAGAACCCAAAATCAAACCAGATGCGCAGACAAAGGGATTGAAGATCTACGCTATTGATTGCGAGATGGTGAGCTCCTTCCTAGCGTTTTGCGGAGAATGAAAATCTGATTATTGCTGGTTCTTGCAGTGCATGACAGAAGACGGGAAAGAGCTCACAAGAGTATGCCTGATCGACTATCAGTCCGGATGTGTGGTCTATGACCAACTAGTCAAGCCTACAAAACCCATCACAGACTACCTGACTCGGTATGTGCCCTTTCTCGCCCTTCTCCATCTTTGAGAAGTGACCAGTATCGCGGCTGTAGATTCTCAGGCATCACCGCCGAACACCTCGCTGCAGTGACAACCACTCTCTCCGACGTCCAAGCCCACCTCCTCAAACTCCTCACACCCTCCCATCCACCTCCAAACCCATTCGCCATGCCCTCCTCCTCCTCTTCCTCCTCACCCTCAAAAGAACAAACAGACTCCGACCTCACACCAACCCCAATCCTCCTCGGCCACTCTCTCGAATCCGACCTCAAAGCACTCAAACCTCTGCCACCCCCTCTGCCTCGACACCGCCCTCATGTACCACCACCCCCGCGGTCGGCCTCTCAAACCGGGTCTCGCATGGCTCACCAAGAATGGTGTAATCGCGAGATTCAGGCGAGAGGTGAGGGGGGACACGATCCCGAAGAAGACGCGCGTGCGTGTTTGGATTTGGTGAAGAAAAAGTTGGAGGAAGGTCCCGGGTTTGGAGAGTTTAAAACGGATCAGGAGAGTATTTTTGAGAGGATGGGGAGGGCGCAGAAGCGAGGTGGAGGGGTGATTAGGAGTGCGGTGGTGGATTATGGGAATCCGGGGAATATGCATGGGAGCAAGGCGACGAGTGCGGTTGGGTGTAAGAGTGATGAAGAGGTTGTGGAGGGTGTGGTTGGTGCGATTGGGAGTCATGATTTCGTGTTTGGGAGACTGATGGGGTTGGCTGATTTGCTTGGGTGTTAAGTCTTATCCTATCGTCGTCGTCGTCGCCATGCTGATATGAATGAGTACAGGGATCACACAGCGCAATGCGGATTCGACACTTGCGGCTCCTCTGCCTGCGCCATCTAGGGAACAGCTGCTGACGACGTTGAAGACGCTGAATGGGCATTTACAAACAATCCATGCAGCGCTTCCGTCACGGACTGCGTTCCTTCTTTTCACAGGCCATTCGGATCCAAGAACGATGACGGCGCTCTCAGCTCGCAAGAGTGCCTTTGAAGGAGCTCTAAGGTTCGCATTTCTCTGCATTGCTTATCGTGGGGTGTGACTGGATGCTGACGCTCGGATAGGAGTGGAAAGACGCCTGAAGAAATAAAGAGTCCCGAGTACGCTGGTGGGCCTGTAACGTGGACCATGGCTGATGCGAGGGAGCTTGAAGAGGCTGTCGAGGTGACGAAGAGGGGACTGTTGTTCTTAGGTGTGAAGGCGTAGACGTCGGCTCAATCAACGAGATTTGCTACGCTGATCGCTAGCGCCCTGCAGCGCTAGGAATAAACCGTGGTTGTGACTTGTGAGATGCAAGAGTATTGGTGACCGTTACCTTCGAAAGACCCAGGGATACATTGTGGTGACCCAGGGTCGGGTAATCATATTCGTCCTCAAGGGCAATCAGTGAGGTTCGTCGGATCCATTCGCGAGCCGAGCGATGGTAAACTCTCACGTTGGGTACGCGAACGACAGTCCTCAGGCCCTGCGTTCAGTCATTTATCAGAGACGAAATCGCGTGCTCAGTGCCGCGTAGAATCATGGGATGGGAAGGAGCAAGGAGTAGTTGTGTCCGGGATGGGACAACGATATGGGGGACTACTCAGCTCGCTGGGCGTAGAAGATACAATGTGAGTAGATTGTTGAATGAACTGTAGTCTGTCGCCGAATGAAAGATGGAGTGAAGTCAACGACTGGACACTATGAGATTTCGACGATCCCTTTCGTATTCGGCTCGGGGTTCCGCCTCCACCGACTTCGACAGCTTCTTTGATATTGAAGCCAAATGCTCTCCCTGGATCTTCCTGAGTATATTCTCGCTATAGCCTGAACTACACTTCGCAGGAGACATGACCGATGCATTTATGTGTGGTTGTGTCAATCCTTGGGCACTTAACCGCGACGCGACCGCGAAGTCGCTATATGGAGTATTGACAACAGAAAGGATCCCTATAGCAAACACTACTAGTGGAAGGAGACGAAAACAAAGGTGCATGGCTGCAGTTACCTTCTAGGATTCCTCTCCATTACATCACCAAAAGGCAGGCAACATTTTAGTGCATTTTGGCACATTGCAAGGGCATGTTTGCATTGTCAGGTAGAGGCTAAATTAAAATGTCGATTTTACGTCTACAATACCCATCGGTTGCCTAGAAATGCGGCGTCGGGATGACGCGCGACATCGGTGATGCGCGTCCTCCCGAGGCTTCTCTCGTGCCTGTCGCCTCGTCGAACACCATGTAACATGCATTGTGATGATGCTAGAAATACTTGTATGCGTTGTAGAAAATCCGAGCCCTCATATAACAAGGCAGGGATGGTGAGAGATATGGGACCGTACGGGCTTGACGATATTTTAGCGCATTTTCGCACTTCGCAATGCGCCAAGCGACTTCTAAATGCGGGCTCCGCATTGTGATCCGCAGTGCAGTCTTCCAATGATACGCTCGTATGACAATGCGGCGAGAAGCTCACAATGTGCCAAATGCACGAAAATGTTTCCCGCCTTTTGGTGATGTAGCTATATAAATCCGAGGCCAAAGTCCAGCGTCAGCAAGCACAGAAACGCTAGATGATGCGGGGGATGTTAGAAGCTAGAGGTGCCAGAATACATTTCAACTTTTGAGAGTTTTGCTAACTTACACGGGCTGTAGGATCTTTTTCGATTTCAGCATTACCACTTGCATGCTCTTTCTGATAGGCGCTTAGGTATGTTCGAAATTCTGGGTCACATATTCGCAGAAACACGTTGACTATTCACACAAGATCATCGTTATTGTACAAGAGCAAACCTCTCGTAGTAGGTCAGTTCCAGGAGATGTCGGTAAACTGGGTGTTAGCATTGCCGAGGGAGTTTTCCTCGATCTCGCCAGCGTTGGAGCCCTCGAAAGCTGAGCGAAAGAGTGACGTTAGTGGGTTCTACATTAGATTGGAGCACGGGTCACTTACGAATGTACTGTTGGAGCAGGGATTAGCCTCGGTCAGTAATCAAGCTTGTGGGAAAGGGGGGACACATACATAGGCGACAAAGTCTGTAGCGTTGATGTCAGTGTAGAACACAAGGCGATCTTTGTTGTAGCTCGCTACGGCCCCCTGACTGATATTGTCGATAGACTTGAAGCTGAAGGTGCCTCGGGAGTCTACAAACCAGTCAAAATCGGTTAAAAACGGCCACAGAGGAAGCTCAAACACAATGTATGCTACTTACTGACAGGGTTGGTGTCACCTGTGAAAGCGCTCGCGACGTTGTGGATCACAGCCGTCTTGCCAATGACGTCGGTAGTGACAGTAATCTGGGTGCCAGTACTGGTCTTCGTAACTGAGCCTGTGACTTGACCGAGCTTGAGGTCGTTCCAGCTGCCAGTGGTGGAAGAATAGCCATTGCTGAATCCCGTCAGCCCAAGGACGTTGGCAGGATCGTACGCCAAGAACTACAGATCATCATATTGTTAACAACATGTCAATGTCGTTCTCGCAAGAGAACTCAGAAAACGCACGACGGCGAAAGGGGCTGCTCCGGAATCGTTGGTGAAGGTAAACGTGACCGAGGCACAGAGCTTGCCGTCCGCAGGGTTGGTGACCTGGGCAACGGTATAGGTGGTGGGTTGTTTGAAATCACTGGTGTTGTTGTAGTAGAGGAAGCCGTCGGGATCTGTGGGCGGAAGCACTCAGTTGGTGCGCTTGATAACTAGAACCAGGAGCGTGAACAAACCAGATCCAATGTAGATGCCGTCGATAAATTCCTTGCCAATGGTAGGCGCTTCAATGCGAATGGCGTGGTCGCCGTATTTGGTGATGAAGAACAGGCCTGCAGCAGGGACCGCGTTGCCGAACTGGCCCTTGTATTGGTTGAAGAGATCGGACATGGTTGTTGAGCAGTGAGATGAAATCGGAAGCTGAAGATCGAGCTGAAAGAAGAGACCTGGGGACTCTGAAGAACCTTAGCGTTTTCTTTGACTGATTTATACGTGTTGCCGTCCTTGCCATGGTCGAGTTCCAGCGATGATCAAGACCAAGATAGACACCAAGGATGATGATGATGAACATCTAATGATTGAAGCCGTTCGCCTCATGTTCTCTGCATTGCCTTCCGGTGTTATAGAGAGCCCACTTGCTCAGTTTGGGGATTGTCGCTCCACGATTCGGATTCTGACGTTGATTGAGGCTGTCACTACGATAGGCTTCGGCACGGCGAAGATGTCGAAAGCGAACAATGAATAGGACCAAGTACTTCGTTGTCAAAATTTGAATGTCCGGCGTATGTTAGCGCCGGGTTTCATGTAGATTTCAAAGAAGGCAGACCTTTTCTAGACTCCGGAGTTATGCCTCCCCGTATGTCCAGGTGACATTTGCAAGAGAGGCATCCAGAGGAGCCATGTCAACTTCACCACCTCGGCTCAGTGGACTCGTGATACTACATTGGCTGCCCTTGTGATCTTGATAGGACATGGAACAGATTAAGCGCGTTAAATGGCCAGGTTGAACTGAACTCGAATAGTACGTCTGGTTTTACACTCATAGAAGGGACGTGGATGCGAAGGGGTATTTTAAGATTTGTAGGTGCTTTACGTACTACTATGCTGCCTTCGCCATTTTCTTTTGGAGGCGCGTTATCTGGTATCACCTGGGACCCTTCGCACCTGCATGCCACCCACTCCAACAACTCTAAATGGTAGTTAGAAAGATTCTCTTCTGAGGATATTGAGCGAGCTCAAGAGACGGTTACGGATCCTAACGCACTGCCTTCCCGTGAGGTAGAAAAACCGTTGACTTAATGTAGGGATCCTTTCCTTGTGGGATATTTTCTCACTTCGATTGCGATATCATTGCCAGGACGGGTGGCATTGACGTCGCATGGAAGTGGAAGGCAGGAAATGATTGGGCCAAGAAATTTGTGGTTAGAGGGTTGCTCTGGTCTGGATGCCCGGCGAGTTTTGACGCCGGTTCTGGGTAGCTGTCTTCTGTGGAGGTCCACTGCGTTTGGACTTAGGAACTATGTCCCTCCGTACGCCTAGACCAACCAGCGGAGAATCCAGAAGAGCGACGTCGGCTCTGCCGCTTCGGCATTGAGGCCTTGTGACGTGACTCTTGGTGAGACGCTTTATAATCCCAACAGAGCGGCGGGAAGAAAGGCATTGCAGTTTGCCTTGATTCATTGGTAGGGCTTTGGCTCTGCCGCAATTTCGATGCGTTTAAATCAGAAGAGAAAGATCGCCAGCAAATCTATGGGTGTTTAAATCTGCAGCTGGGGGAAAGCGTAGTGGCAGACCTGATAAGGCCTATGCGTATATGAATACTACAACAGGAACAACTTACTAAAGCTACCTGAGACCAGACCTTAAGTCACGCCATTCGGGCGAAAGAGTGCGCCAATGCTTGATTAGGCATATCTGCTTCTACTCTATCTTTTATTGCTGACCTTCATTGGCCTGGCAACAATCTGAATCGAATTCGTATAATGGTTGCAAAACACCAAACCGACTTGCCACTGCAAGTCCAGGTACAATAGGGAGAGCCCGTCAAATTAAGCCTCGTTGTCACCCACTCTCACTCGTCGCTTTAACCTTTGTAATTTCGAATCAGCTCAGGCCGTCTAACGACTACCCAAGCAATTTGAATCGTCAAATTCGAATGGTCGTTCCCTTTGATCTTTCCAGAATGCGGAGAATGTGGTCGACAGCCTCACATGTGGTATCATTCCTGCTGGCACATTTTCAGATAACTTTATTCAACATATATATATCACTAATTCAGCTGAGCGTTTTCCTTCTCTTTTTCCTTCTTCAAATACAAACTTGCAGCAATGGTGATGATGGACGCCACTGCAACTCCCAGAACAGCGAAATAGCCCCTAACTGAGGTCGTGATGCCAAGCCTTTATTTTGCGATCTCAAATACTCCTAATAGAACTTCTGTTTTTGCGTCTCACTGTCATCATAAGGCTTCATTTGACCCTCGTATTTCTGGCTCTAAGCTCCTACCATAAGATACCGTATGGGGGATGGAACGTCTCCTTTGACGCTCAGAATGTCGTGGAAGGACCTGTGTCGAAGAAGAGCAAGATTATCACTCCAACTTGGGCCACCACCACCCACGGACTTTAGTGGGATAGGGAATGTGATTAGCGGGACAGGCTCAAACGATCTGAATAACAATACGGTGGGTGTTTTTATGCTCTATACTATGCCCAAGTTTTCTTAACAAATTTTCAGATCCTCGGACAGTCGTGGTTCTCTTGGTCCCGTGTCCTACAAACAACGTGCTCCTCTCAAACCCGGTCTAGCGTGGCTCACCGAAGAGTCGTGTAATCGTGAGATTCAGGCGAGAGGTGAGGGGGGACACGATCCTGAAGAAAACGCATGTGCGTGTTTGGATTTGGTGAAGAAAAGGTTGGAGGAAGGTCCGGGGTTTGGACAGTTCAAGACGGACCAGGAGAGTAATTTTGGGAGGATGGGGAGGGCGCAGAAACGCGGTGGTGCTGGTGGAGGTGGAGGTGGAGGGGTGATTAGGAGTGCGGTGGTGGATTATGGGCATCCTGGGAATATGCATGGGAGCAAGGCGACGGGTGCAGTTGGGTGTAAGAGTGATGAAGAGGTTGCGGGGGGTGTTGTTGGTGCGATTGGGAGCCATGATTTCGTGTTTGGATCGCCGATGGGGTTGGCTTATTTGTTGGGATGTGAGCCTTGTCTTCTAACCCTAGATTTGTTGTCTTCGGCATGCTGATATGAATGAGTAACAGGGATCACACAGCGCAATCCAGATTCGATACTTGCGTCTCCTCCGCCTGCGCCGTCGAGAGAACAGCTTTTGGTACCGTTGAAGACGCTGAATGGGCATTTACAAACGATCCATGCAGCGCTTCCGTCACGGACTGTGTTCCTCCTTTTCACAGGCCATTCAGACCCAAGAACGATGACGGCGCTCTCAGCTCGGAAGAGTGCGTTTGAGGGAGCTCTAAGGTTCGTGTCTCTATGAATTGCCTATCGTGGTGTTATGACCTTATACTGACCTTCAGATAGGAATGGAAAGACACCGGAAGAGATGAAGTCCCGAGTACGCTGGTGGGCCTGTAACGTGGACCATGGCTGATGCGAGGGGGCTCGAGGAGGCGGTTGAGGTAACGAAGAGGGGGCTGTTGTTCTTGGGTGTAAAATCGTAGCTCTGATCTGAATCAAGTCGGGTTTATGCGCACTGCCGTAACTATGAAGGAAGTTTCTTGTTCAGCTTCAGGCTTGGAAGAAAGGATACCGGCACAGGTGTTTTATTGACCAACATTAGGTTTCCAAGTAAAGCGGGTTGGAAACGTTCCTGCTTTTGTTCTCGCCTTGTGCTAAAAATGGTATTTGCTCGGGAAGTACGTCCTAAGCCGACGCTAAGTACCACAAGTTTCTCTCTTCTTTCACCTCATCCACTCGCTTCCCTGGACCACTCACACTTCTCTCCCCTCTCATGGAACCTCTTGCTAATCTTTCCGCCTTCGAGGCATGGGACACGTATATTCCTTCGACAGAGGGATATGTCGAACCAACAAAAGCAAAATTGGCCGATGCAGATGTGAAAGTGCGTCTTCCTATCCTTCCATTGAACTCGTCCTCACAGGCGCACTTCTCCAGGAGCATCTTGAAGGCCTCGAGGATATGGCTCGCATGCAAAGTGAGGAGACCAGCGAGTTCACGAAGAACCTCGCAATCGCGTTTGCCGCTTGGGCCTATCAACTGTCACCAGCCCACCTGTCCAACTTGAACGCCACGCGTGCGCCACCCTAGATCGTTCTTCAGCTAGATGGCGAGTACGACAAGGGTACTTCTATGCGTGATATTAAACACCCCGACGACGTAGCTCGATTGGCCTACTTAGAAGTTAGGACCGGTCGCGAGACATTACGGATTCGAGATCCTCATTACTCATCTCAGCCTGTATCTCCAAAGTCGGTGGGAAGTCCACCGAGGCTACAAGGAGTACTATGGGGAGTACGATGGGGATGACTATGACCTTGGGTCGGGCAAATTGGAGATGCATCCCAATTGGGTGGTGATGAAATCTGACGGAACGGTCACGGAACGAAAAAGGAGGAATTGGCCATGATGGTTCGTCACATGAAAGAGGATGAAGGAGGCGAGACTCTCAACTTCCACATTGATCTCGAGCATGATGAGAACGTGGACTTTCAAGTTGAGGATCAGACAGTCAGTTCGCTTTTCTTCTCTTTGCTAAACCTGTTGCTGATAGGATCCCCGATATTTCAGTGCTACACAGATAGCCTGATGGTGACGTGCAGTACGTATCTTCCTCTCATCTTTCTTGAGCCACCGAGCTTAGTTCAGGCAAGCAGGCATCTTTTCTTCTGACAATCCCAGAAGGTCATGGGCATTAATTGCCAGAGGTAAGAGCGTTCCAATTTTGAGGGCGTCGTCATAGACTAACTCGGCAAGTAGATTTATTCCAAATTTCACGGATGGACAACCCCTTTGCCGAGTTCTGAGTACACAATTCCCATGTGTATCAAAGAAGTGGAAGCTCTTTACTTCGAACCAATGATCGACTAGTAAGGGGAGGCCGGATGGCTGAAGAACGTGATATGGAAGCCCTCCCGGGCTATTTGAGGGATTTCTTTGCATCAATTTGGTAAATTCATCCTAGTCTCGTCAACATTGCTGCTTGCACAGGCGATAATACTCGCGCTGTCTCTTAGACTCGTGGGCACTTCCCCTCTTGAACAGCCAACCACTTCCAGCGACCATGAATTCGAACTACCCCTCCAGTGAAAGAGATCTTTTCCCTCCCTGCTCCAAGATCTGCTTTTTGGTCTGCGATCCCACCAAGGCAGAGTTCATAGACGCCTATGAGGATTTCATCAATCTTTTGATCTCTACTTGTTCAAAGTTCATGCTTCGGCGTTCTGGTCTGGGAACTCCGTCGCTCGTGCCAGAGGCCTTGAAGTCGTCCCTAATCTTCCCATTCAATGCTTTCGAAGGCAACTTCCCCGAACTTGAAACAATCGAACATTACGACTCAACCATTGTCTCTGGTTCCAGTACGTCTTTCAGTCCCTTCTTAGTTGCGTCATTCTGCTCTCTGACAACGAGGCCCACTTGACTTTCGGTGTGAATGACTCAGTCACCCAACCATGGATTCCACAACTCGGCAACTTGCTTCACGCCGTCGCAACCGAGTACCCGAGTGTCAAGATCATCAGTGAGCACCTGCATCCACCACATATAACAATGTGCTAGTGACAAAGTCAACGTAGGCGTGTGCTTTGGTCACCAAATAATCTCGCATTCCGTCTTTGGTGAACCCGTTCGCCAGAATCCCAAATGGGAAATTAGACCTGGCCAGGTTCGCCTCGCTGGCATTGGGAAGGTACTTTCCGTGGACGAGACCACCTCGTGATTTCTGAGCTCGCTCTTCCGAGTAATTAATCTAACCATCCAAATCCCAGAACGTTGAGATGTTTCACCGCGACGTGGTCTTCCAGAACACAAGCCCATCTTCGATTCTACCTGCTCTAGGGCTCAGGTTATCGCCCCCACCCAATGCCGCTGCTGCATCTCAGAACCTGCATTTTTCTCACTTCTCCACTGCAGCACCATATGCTACCGTTGCTCCTAAGAACGAGTACATGATATGGGGCAGCTCTCAGCAAACTACCAATCAAGGTATCATTGCCCCGTACAAGAACGCCCCAAGGGACGACAACCTCAACATCGACGACATTCACATCTTCACCACTCAAAGCCACCCGGAGATGACGTCGGGGATGATCTCACTCCTCATCGACATATTCGAGAAGAATCTTGTTGCAAAGGCGTACAAGGAGGAGAGAGAGCGGATTGCGAACTTTGCAGGATCATTACTAGATTGGTTCCCACTTTGTCTTTTGATGGGAGCGTCATCGATGAAGCATTCAGTGACTCTCTCCCAGCTGTATGAGAGTGCCCAGGGGTGTCTTAATGTCGTGCAGGATCTGGAGAAGTCAGGTATGAGTGGCTATCCATTGACACCCGAGAAGAGCGTTGTTATCGCTGCTTGGGATACTCCCGGCCGTTGAGGTTGAATGTGCACCCTACTCTCATTGTATAGAAGAGAAATAAAACCGCGATAGCAGTGTAATCCTAGTATCTGATTTTGCAATTTCTCTGTACCCGCCTGCTTGTCTTGGGCCATGGTCAAAGAGAGTATTTCCGCTCGTCCATTGGTGTCTAACAGCTGATCGCACCAAGAAAGGATGGCATGTGACCCAATGGACACCTTATCAATCGATCTGCCCATCTTATGTTCCTTGCCTCTTGTCCCTCAACTGCGTTGACCTGAAAAATCAAAGAGATGGGGGACACGACAAAGCGAAATACGTTGTTCTACTGGGACACAATCGTCATCAAGGTGCGCATCTATCCTCGACGGCAAGTAGAGGGATGGGCATCAGAGAGTTGACTCAGTCAATCATCCAATGATTCTAGGTCGAGGATGAGCTTTTCCGTGTTCCCAAAGATGATTTTGGGACCAACTCGGAAGTCTTTGCGGACATGTTCGGCATGCCATCCGGAGATGACCACAAGGCTGAAGGTCGAGAAGACGACCGCCCAATCTTTCTCGAGGGGTATAAAAAGAAAGATTTTATTTGCCTGCTGAAGGTTATGTACCCAAGGTGTGTCATCCTTCACCGGTTCACCCTTTAATGCTGGTATTGGGCATTAACGGAGTTGGGGTAGCTCGCGAACGTTATTAGCGGGAACCGCTACGGTTATGAACGTTCAGCTCGATAAGGAGGAATGGATCAGCGTCCTGAATTTATCGACGAGGTGGGACATGAAGATGGTGCGTCATTTTCGATGTTTCCCCCACAGCAAGCTTATCACCCGTCTCATAGATTCGAAAATATGCCATCCATCAGCTCTCGACTACCTTCGAGATGCCTCCGATTGAGAAGATCCTTCTCGCTCGAGCACACAAGGTTGCCAAGTGGCTCGAAGAAGGATTAAAATCTCTGGTGGAAGGAACACCCAAAGAGATCGAAGAGTTGTCTGCGCTGGATTGCTGGGAGACCATCGCACGGGTCCTCTCGATGACGGTTACCCATACTGTCAACGCCGCGAAACCCAGTGCACCCGAGTTCAAGCTCGAGCAACTCAAATGCAAGAGTTGCAACAAGTCGATGTTCAGCTCACAGTTCAACTGTTATCAATGTGGAGCCCTCTTGACCAGTCAATCTTTACTTCGACTTACTTCAACCTGCATCACCGCTGAAGGCATCCACAATGGATACCTAAACCAAGTGCGATGCCAATGCCAAAACCATCCTTGGTATAACGGGGGCGGTGCTAGTTGCGCGGGGTGTGGGACATACTTTAACACGGGAACAAGCTACACCCACGCCATGTTTGTCGCCTTCGGAATCCAAAAGAACGGCGTGAAGGAGATGGTGGACAAGCATTTTGGAGAGGAGGCGAAGGAGTACCGAGTCACTTGGCCCGATTCCTAATGTCTCTCCTCATCCCTTGGTGTATACTATCCATCACCCGCGCCTTGTTCTGCTCGCTCTTCTGATTAAATACTAGTATAGCACTTCTAAAATCCACTGCGTATCCGATACGAGTCATCATGACATGTCTCGATGTCGACCTTGACAGTCGCTTAGTCGCTGAGCAGATACGCAGATCAGGCTTCCACCACGGTGAAAGGTTTGTTCAATTCCGCAGGTGAAGAGGTCCAATCAAGTTCAAGTTGTAAGAGAGGATTTAGACATGATTACACATCCCGTCAGTCCATGCACGGGGAGGAAGGGTTATTTCAAGGCATTTTGCGCAAGGCGTTGAACGCGCTCATACCCGTTCTGTTGGTATGGCCTGTAGTAGAGGGATACAGGATATTTTATGGGAATAAATCGAAAAATCAATTACAGTACCTTGGTAAAAAGCAGGCGAGTAATAGATTGCGTATGAGAGCCTCGTCTATCTGGTGTTCGGAGAGGAACACGGAAGCTCATGGCCATAAGAATAGGCTACTCTTTTATGGCTTGATCAGGTGCCGTATGGCAGATAGATAACACCTGGATTCCCCTCCAATCCCCCATATATATTGATCCTGCGTCGACGAGTGTTTTCCTGCTTGTCGGTGGGCGCTTTATTACTGATCCGTATACAATAACAGAGGCTCAATGTACACCAGATTCCTTGTATCAAATTTTACTTCTTATGTCCCCTTCGGTTCTAGGCTTGGCTGAATGCCCTTCACCCCTTGTCTATGGGCGCTTATTTACTGATCACACCTAAAGAATGGCTAGCATGTGACCCAAAGACCTTCATCTCTTATCGATCGATTCGCTGCCTCACCTTCCTTGACTCTTGCCCCTCAACTGTCTTGACCTGAAAAATCAAAGAGATGGGGGACACGACAAAGCGGAATGCGTTGTTCTACTGGGATACTATCGTCATCAAGGTATGCGTCTACCCTCAGCAGCGAGTCGCTTGTTTTCGTCAGAAATTTGGTCAATCTCACTGTGAAAACAGGTCGAGGATGAGCTCTTTCGTGTTCCCAAGGATGATTTTGGGACGAACTCAGAAGTCTTTGCGGACATGTTCGTCATGCCATCAGGGGATGACCACAAAGTTGAAGGTCGAGACGACGACCGCCCAATCTTTCTCGAGGGGTATAAAAAGAAAGATTTTATCTGCTTGTTGAAGGTTATGTACCCAAGGTGTGTCATCCTTCAAAGCTTCACCCTTTAATGTTTGTATTCGGTGTTGACGGAGTTGAGGTAGCTCTCGAACGTTATTAGCCGGAACTGCTACCGTGATGAACGTTCAGCTCGATAAGGAGGAATGGATCAGCGTCCTGAATTTATCGACGAGGTGGGACATGAAGATGGTGCGTCATTTTCGGTGTTTCCCTCGCAGCAAGCTTACCGACCATCTCATAGGTTCGAAAATATGCCATCCATCAGCTCTCGACTACTTTCGAAATCCCTCCGATTGGGAAGATCCTTCTCGCTAGAGCACACAAAGTTGCCAAGTGGCTCGAAGAAGGAGTTACGTCTCTGGTGGAAGGAACACCCAAAGAGGTTGAAGAGTTGTCTGCGCTGGATTGCTGGGAGACGATCGCACGGGTCCTCTCAATGACGGTTACCCATACTATCAACACCGCGAAACCCAGTGCACCCGAGTTCAAGCTTGAGCAACTCAAATGCACGGGTTGCAAAAAGTCGTTGTTCACCTCACAATTCAGCTGCAATCATTGTGGAGTCCTCGTTACCAGTGGATCTTTGCTTCGGCTTACTTCAACTTCCATTTCCGCCGAAGGCGTACACGACGGATACCTCAACCAAGTGCGATGCCAATGCCAAAGCCATCCTTGGTATAACGGCGGTACTACTTGTGCGGGGTGCGGAGCATACTTTTACCAGGGAGCGGGCTACACCCAGCCCATGTTTGTCGACTTCGGAATCCAAAAGACAAAGCTCAGCGTGAAGGAGATGGTGGACAAGCATTTTGGAGAGGAGGCGAAGGAATACCGAATCACTTGGCCCGATGCCTAATAGTGTCCTGATCCCTTGGGCCATGGACTGTCCCTCACTCCTACTTCGCTTGTTCTTCTGATCAAATCCTAGTATCATGCTTCCGAAATCCACTGCGGATCCGATACGAGTCATCTCGACATGCCTTGACGGCCTCCATGTCGCCGAGCAGATACGCAGTTCCAGGCTTGCAACCACGGCAGTTCAAATGTTTCGTTCGATCGATTCTACATGGAAGGTTCCAACGATGAAATTTTCAGATGGCTCCTACGTGTTTCCAGTCAAACGCTCACATGAGCACTGGAATGACATTGGGCTATACGATATGACATTTCCATCAGCTCTCCGTGACACCCAAGACACAGGATATTCGATAGGCGCTACGCGCTTGTCGGGAAAGAGATAAGATCGAAGCCAAGATGAAAGATAAGATAAGATTCGAAGCTGAGAGCACTGACGAACAGCAAAATCCAAAAAAGGGTAGTTCGCGTTGAACGCGACGGGCACGCTCGTACGCGGTAAGTCGGTGTGGTCTGAAGCAGACTGATACATAAGGGATCAAAGGAAGGAGACAAGAGCTCGAATACACTACGATAATCAAAAGGAGGTGAGTGATAGATGGTGTATGAGAAATGTCTTTCTGATGCTGTGAGAGGAACAGTACACGCTCTGTCGTCATGCAAAAACGCGTCCGAGGCAGAGCAAAAGTCTCTCTAAGTGTCAGTGACACTCGTTTAGAGTCAGTCCACATGACGTCTGAGTGTCCTGAGCACTAACAGGAACCGAAGCTCCATTAAATAGTGGGGGCCTAGGCTGGATCCCTTGCCTGCGTTGAGCAGTCTAAATACCAGGAGGCTTTATCCCGAGAGGTTGACAATGGCGATGGAATGAGGTATGCCAGTGAGTTTGGGGAAGAATGTGAGGGGGTATGGCGACGCCGAAGTTCACTTAATGTGAAGGACCCAAACGTCTTGCTCAATTGGGCTGGGTGACAGCCCGGCCCACTGAGAACGGCTGCCTAGCATAGACGCCAGGAGCGCGTGGTCCCCGGAGTCTGGGACGAAGACGTTGTTGCTGGGTGCGAAAAGGTAGGATGCTGGTTGGATGATGCTTTGTTCGTGGACTGCCTGCTTGAGAGCGAGGTGGACAGTGACGAGGACGTCTCGAACAGTGATCATCGCGCCGCCGCGGTGGACGACAATGGGCTTGTCGGTGAATGGTGCCCGAATGGTGAGCGACGTGGTCGCTGGGTTGGTAGCGGTCTCCTCGAGGGAACGGCAGAACGCAGAGCGACGCCGTCCGTCCAAGGTGACTTGAGTCGGGGCCTGTGTGAGGTCCCAGACTATCATGGGGATTGGAGCGCGTTCCAGGAGAGGGTTCACTAGCCCGCTAGGAATTCTGGGAAGAGGAATTGTTTGTTGACGTTCCATTGGTGGAGGACCTTGGCTTCTGTGAAAGTAGTCGCGGGGGCTGGGGACTGGTGGCGGCTGAGAGGGATATGCGTCGACCCAGGGTGCAAAGGGCAGCCCACCGACTGGGCTGAGGAGGGGTTGAGGCTGGCGTTGGTCCTCAGCGCCCCGAAGGCGAACAGAGTAGGTGCTGGACGCCATGATTGCTTCAATATGGGTGCTTGCTCTTGACATCGACATTGGGCTGTGCGTCCTAGAGTGTTAGCCTCTCGTCTCAGACGGGCCCAGCAGCTGTCTTACCAAGAAGTCTGGTGGTGAGACGGGGATAGGATGAGGGTACTTATGGTGGTAAGTGGGGGAGGAATAATGACCTGCTCGACGAGCTCGATTGCCAGGGGCTTATATGGAATTGTCGTAAGGGTTGATGGTCTGTGAAGGAGTCAGTTTCCCGAGCCGACGCTCTATCCCCATTCGCCACTCGGTGCCAGTAGCGGGACCGCACAGGAACCAGACACAATTGCCTGGTTACACACCCTTGCACACCGGTTCGCGTTCCCCTTGGACAGCTGGTTTCAAGGCCTTGGGGCCTGGTACCATTGTACCTTCTCGTTGCCCACTTTTGCATAGCAAAAAGGCTCGTCAGACTTATTATCCAAACATACGCTTCAGGAAGTATCACGGAGAAGCCTCAAAGCCAATCTACCCCGGAGGCCTAATTTAGTTAGATGCCAAATATGACATAGGCTCAGATGAGCGCTACGATCACATCTTGTAGTGTTCTGCGCAGCACAGTTGGGTCCTCGCAGCTCTTTCTCGTTCCACTCGCCAGTCGCAGCAGTATTATTTCCGTCTTGGTTGGAGCTTTATGCGATGGGCCCATAATAATCGATTGAGAGCAACGTGCGCAGCGGTTATTCCGAAATCAGCAGGGACTGCAGCCTCGGAGGATCAGAGTACAGTACTATCTTCATTCTCTGGCATTTATGCAACGTCCTTCTACATACTGGCTCTAAATTCTAACCGCTCGGAAATTGCTATCCGTAATTGTGGTTGTTTATCCTCTTCTGGATGTTCAAGCTGCTTGCCTGGCACTCCGCCTCGACGAAGACGACCTCTTAGATATACCTCAGAGAAGGTGGTTAGGGGACTTTCAATACGTACCTGCGAGGCCTTGTAACACCTCGGCTTGTTGAATCAGTTATGGCCGATCATCTTCTGAGCCACACAGTCCAATACATGCGTCTCAAGTACGCCAACTACGGGCCACTGGCAAGCGCTGCTATGGGCAACAGAGCGCTCCGAATCGACTGCGCAGATCCCAGATTATCGTCCCATCATTCCATTTGTTCTTGAGATATCCGCGCAGTTTCACTTTTAGTCAAACAGACAAATAATGAAACCCGTCCCCGTCATTGGCCATCATCGATCATCCCGCGCGCACGACGCCCACCAGAGTTGCAAGCCAACATATAGTATCCCTCACGTATCGTATGGGCCCAGCGCGCTCCATCGCAATAATTCAAAGAGGCTGCGATTGGGACCCTGGCTTGCAGGTAGCGACAATAAAGGCGCGAGGAATGTACATGAAGTGAAGACGGAAATGACTGTGTAGGATAGCAATGTTGTTACAGCAGAGTATGGGAGTGATTGGAAGAGCCTGAAGGGATTGAAGCCCTGCTTTTCGTTGCGGCACATTAATCGTCCTATCAAATCGTTAAATCGTGAACCTAGAGAGCACCCCCCAATCAGACATCGCCCCGGGATGACGGAGAAATACTTGCCTAAAGAGAGGGCTGTCGTTGCCAACATTTTTGAATTCATCCCGTCGGCTATCGTCGATACCCTGTTCCTGGCAAATCCTCTCGTTCCTCTTGTTAAGTCGGTTGTACTTCCACATTGCAAAGCAGCTGAGGGTGATACTCATGGTGAGGAATCCGATGTTGGCACCGTGCCCAGAGTAGTATCGAGGGCCGTGGAGGTAGATGAACGAGGAAGCAACACTGAATAGGCATGGTCATCAGTGTCCTGTTTGACATCAAGACTTGAGGGAAGACAAAGGTACTTACCCTCCAAAGTTAGCGATACCGATGACAATGGCAAGAACAACACCCTTGGCGACATCACCACCTGCAGATGAGCCGACCCAGGCAACAATAATGGGGATGCAGGGATAGACGCCCGTAGCGGTGAGGATGGCCCCAAAGTATGAGGCGATAGGGTTTCCCTGAGATATTAGAATGAGGTAGCCAATCATGGAGACACTGCATCCGCCAACGATAAAGGGGCCACGCTTGTTGAACTTGTCGGAGTAAACACCAACTGGGACAAGGATACAGCAAATGAGTTAAAGCGCACTTCATGAAGTAGCAGTGACTTGCCGGCAATGGTCGCGATGCAGCCAGCAACGAACGGGGGGATGGTGAGGAGCTGGGCATTGGCGGCAGAGAAGCCGAGCTCGCGGACAATAGTGGGAGTGAACAGGGAGATTGAGTAAACGGGAACAAGGAGGCCAAGGTAGATTCCGACGAGGAGGTAGGTCTTGTAGTCACCAATAGCGTGCCACACATAGGCCATCCTGAATGTCTTGTCGAGGCCCATGGTGTCTTCCTGGAGCATGTGCACGATGATGGCACGCTCTTCGGTATTCAAGAATGTGGCCGTCTCGGGGTACTATCCTTATCGTGAGGAAGGTAACCTGAAATGGAATAAACAGCCTTACATCATGCATGTAGAAGAAGGCGGAAACAGCGGCAAGAACAGTCACAATACCCTCGAGGCAGAACTGATAGAATCGTTAGCTGTTTCTGAAGGAAAGCCTATACGAGAGAGCACGTACAATCCATTGCCAACCTTGCAAACCACCAATGCCATCCATGTGGGCGATGCCATAGGCAAGAAGACCACCAAAGGCACCTGCAACAGTGGCAGCAGAGAAGAAGATGGCGATTCTGCGAGCGACGTCTTGCCGGCGATACCAAAGGGAGAGATAGAAGGCGATCTGTATTATTTGAAGCAATGAGACCATTGCGCAACCATTATCCATCGAAGCAGACTCACACCAGGGAACAGACCTGCTTCTGTCAAACCGAGGAAGACACGGGCTCTGAGAATGGAAATGAGCGAGCTGTCGCATCTGAATGAGAGCAAACGTACACAATGAGACCCTCATAGGTGTTGCAGAGGCACATGAGCGTCATGACAATGCCCCAGGCAACCATCGTCGAAGGGACTGTACAAACGGGTCAGCATCGTAGCAAGGAGAAACAAATTTCAACCCACTCCAGACGGAAGGCCTGACAAGCTTGAGAGCCACGTTCGATGGCACCTCAGCCAAGGAGTAAGGAATGAAGAAAACCGCCGCGACCTATTCAATCATTTTCTGGTAAAGTTCCCTCCTCTGAGTTTAAGCCTCCACTTACCACGTTGTATTTCAAGCCAGTCAGGTCGAGATCAGCAGCCATACCCGCAATCCTAGCGTTTCCTATTCAATGTCGTTGTTTGTCAGCCTTCATTGCCTGCTTGGGGCTAGCTCTTCTCATACCGATGTTCGAACGATCCCTATTAAATGAAGACATATCAGTTTCCACGAGTTGGGTAAACCGTTGCGAAGAATACTTACAAGAAGGATAGTAAATAGAGAAACGAGATAAAGGGCAAGAGATGCCAGTCCATCTTCCTCAGGACCCTTTGTCTATCCTCCTCAGTGATAGGGGCCGGTTCGAAGACTGAGCCGCTTGATGGTGCAACATCGACAGCGTCTGTCTTCTTCTCCGACACGCTTCCTTTGCTCGAAGTCATTCTTGTTTATTTATACGTCCGGGGAGAGGGAGGAAGATGAGAAGAGAAGGGAAGCGACGACCTGCTGGGTGCAGAAGCAGGTCAGCTTTACCTTATATGCGGATTTGGCCCTCCAGGAATCCATCACCCTCTATGGCATACCTCGCCCTCCGGAGAAGATGGTTTCGTTGGATGTCATGGGTCACGGTTCTCATGTTCGACGAGCCGGTTGCCGCGTGCTCCTCTGCCTTCCCCGCTCCTCTGCCTTCCCTATTTTTGGTTCGGCTCTGCCCTTCGGTAAGCGCAGCCCAGTGTCAATGCGGAGGATATGTGGAAGGTGGGAGAGAAAGGGACAAGTGGGGGCGAGCTGGGGTGATCGCCGGGGTAGAAGCCCTCAAAGTCAGCCATTGTGAGGGTGTCGAAACCTTGTGAATGGAATCGAAATGAACGATTGCTGTCATCACAATATTCCATCAACAGCAGATCGCCTTAAGAGGGTAATGGAGATGCCTTGGGGGGTTAAGGAGGGGTGATGCCAGCTGGCCACCATGTCACGAAGGAGATAACTTGGGCTAGGGGGCCGCTGCGAAGCACGGCAATGCCAGTGTTTACGTTCTGAGAATACAAGGTCCCATTCTGTCAATCGTTGGGAGATAAGGCTTTTGCTCGCCGCTGCAAGAACCACACTAGTAAAATGTTTACCCGAACATCGCTTCCTTGATTGAGCATCGAGGATCCTCCCCGCACCCTCAAATCACGTGAGGCACCAGGTTAACCCAGTTCTATGAGTGGGACAGAGAGCATCTAAATGGGACCAAAGAGAAGCCGATGTTTGATGGGAGGCGCTCGTTCACCAATTGGTGAGGCTTCCAGGGCCTAGGAGGGGTGGAGAGAGGATGGAAGAAGTGGAAAGTACGAGATAGCGATTGTGATGGTCAGAAAGAGAGGAGCATTTAGCGTAAGGCGAAGGGCCTGTGCTGTAACAAACCTGGACGAGGCTTCACGGCGGGTGGAGAAGCTGAGAATAGAGCCAATACGAAAGCCCTTTCAAGGTACGTACAACGAGTATGAACGCAACGTTGTCAAGCAGTCATAGCGAGTGCAAGTGATGAAGGGTAAAGTTTTGGTGCAGAGCTCTACAAAGAGTAGTAGGATTTACGGCGTTAATTCAAATAGCCGGTGTCCCAGCCAGGGGACAGCACGCGAGACCAGGCAACGCAGGAGTGTGCTGGTCCCAAAGGCGAGCTGGATAGTGGTGAGCAAACAGTCAACGGATAACATAAATGGGCTGAGTGCAGTGGAAAAGGCCCACGAGCACCGATCGGGTCGGTTTCAGCAGTAGCCAAGATGGTGGGAGAGGAAGAAGGTGGTGTCTGAGCGATATAAAGCTCGGTATCCTCAGATTTCGCACCGTCGTCCTTCCAATATGGTCAAAGGGCGTTGCTGACTGTGCCAACCAAGCTCCAGCAATTAATTAGACACGCCAATACTTAGTATCAGGACAATTTGGTGCTGCGTACCAAAGAGTCTATTTTGTGCCAATCGATTGGACGGTGCAGCGAGACATAAACGAGACCTGAAGACAGGATATGATGGTATGAAGAGAACATTTGCGTTGCCAAAGCGTACACACTCGCAAACAACCCAATTAAGATACGAGGCGCATCACTCGGCGGGCCTCGGGATACGCATCACGTCGGCTATGTTGGTCAAATTGGAAATGTTGTCAAGAGGATGATTTGATTGTCTAAAATCAAGATAGCGATGTTGTTACAGCAGAGCGATGGGGTAGGTGTTCGAGAATCGTTATAGTAGAACATACTCGGAGCCCAGTATCGATGATAGAGTATCAAGCTGTTAAATCGTGAACCTAAAGAATAGCTATCGATCAGTCGCCATCCTAGTAGTTGAGGGTGGATGAAGACTTACCTGAAGAGAGGGCTGTCGTTTCCAACGTTTTTGAATTCGTCCCTCCGACTTTCATCGATGCCCTGCTCCTTGCAAATCCTCTCGTTTCTCTTGTTAAGCTGTGTATACTTCCACATGGCGAAGCAGCTAAGGCTGATGGTCATGGTAAGGAATCCGATGTTGGCGCCATGGCCAGAGAAGTATCGAGGTCCCTTGAGGTAGATGAAAGAGGCGCAGATACTGGTTAGAGATTGCCATCAGCGCGTATTCAGTGTCAAAGGGGAGTAAGAGCTTCTCACCCTCCTAGGTTTGCAATACCGATGACAATGGCGAGAACAACACCCTTGGCGACATCACCGCCTGCAGTTGAACCGGTCCAGGCAAGGTGAACGGCGACGGTGGGGTAGACGCCAACAGCAGTGAGGACCGCTCCAAAGTATGAGGCGCCAGGCTTGCCCTGGGAAATGAGAATGAGGTAGCCGATCATGGAAAGACTGCAGCCGCCAACGACGAAGGGCCCACGCTTGTTAAGCTTATCGGAAGTAGATACCAACTGCGCGCAGGAGAAGTCAGATGAGCACCTAAGTAATGAGAAAGCAGTGACTTACCTGCAATCGTTGCAATGCAGCCAGCGACGAAGGGAGGAATGGTGAGGAGCTGAGCATTGGCGGCAGAAAAACCGAGTTCGCGGACGATGGTGGGGGTGAACAAGGAGATGGAGTATACGGGGATGATAAGGCCAATGTAGATTATGGCTTGGAGGTAGGTCTTATAGTCTCCTACCGCTTGCCAGACATAGGCCATCTTGAATGTCTTGTCGAGGCCCATGGTATCTTCCTTGAGCATATGCAAGATAATGGCGCGCTCTTCGGCGTTCAAGAAGGTGGCGGTCTCGGGATACTTTTCTCATTGTGAGCAGTGGTAATGTTGAGAAAATGGTGACGCCTTACATCATGCATGCAGAAGAAAGCAGCAATAGCGACAAGAACGGTGACAATGCCCTCAAGGCAGAACTTGTGGAATTATCAGCTCTATGCTAAGGAAAATATGGGCAAAAGAGGGCTTACGATCCATTGCCATCCTTGCAAACCCCCGATGCCATCCATGTGGGCGATACCGAAGGCAAGAAGACCACCAAAGGCACCTGCGATGGTGGCAGCAGAGAAAAATATCGCGATTCGGCGAGCGACATCTTGCCGACGATACCAGAGGGAGAGATAGAAGGCAATCTGGGTTGTTTAAAACAATGAGGCATCCGAGAGAAGAATAGCCATTAGGAGAGCCTACACCAGGGAACAGTCCTGCTTCTGTCAAACCGAGAAAGACACGTGCACTGGGGGATGACATGAGTGTGCTTCCACGTCTCGATTCAAGGAGGCATACATGATAAGCCCCTCAAAGGTATTGCAGAGGCACATCAGAGTCATGACGAGACCCCAAGCCACCATGATCGAAGGTACTATTGGAAAATGTCAGAATCATAGAAGGGATAACCCAATGTAAACTCACTCCAGATAGAAGGTCTGAATAGCTTGAGAGCCAGATTCGAAGGTAGCTCAGCTAAAGCATAAGGAACAAAGAAAACCGCAGCGACCTGTAAGATCATTTTCAGGCAAAGATCCTGTCTCTGGTGCAGTACATACCACATTGTACTTCAAGCCAGTCAGGCCGACATCGTCAGCCATTCCCGCAATCCTAGCGTTTCCTGTTCAATTATGTCGCTTATCAGCCTCCATTGCTTGGACAGGACAGTCCCTCGAATACCAATATTAGAACGGTCCCTATCGGGAGCCATCAGCTTCTATCAAGAGCAACGAAAGGCATGCTTACAAGAATGACAGCAAATAGAGAAGCGAGATAAAGGGCAGGAGATGCCAGTCCATCTTCCTCAGGACCCTCTGCCTGTCCTCCTCAGTGATATCTGACAGCTCGAGAGCTGAGCCGCTGGTTGGTGTTACATTGACAGAATCTGCCTTCTTCTCTGAGAAGTTTCCTTTACCTGAGGTCATCCTGGCGGGCTGTTGGGTCTAGGGAAAGGAGCAGGATAAAAAGAGAAGACTCGTTGGAGTGCAGATAAGGTTACTTGGTCCTTTACTTTATATACGGCAAGTAAAAGGCCCTATACTCACACTCTATCGCATGCCTCGCGTGTAGAGAAGATGGGTTCGCTGGATGGGGTGGGTGTCTCGGTGAGCTGCATGCTTCTACGCCCCACGCTATTTTTGGGTTGTTTATGCAATTCGGTGAGCACAGGCCATTGTCCTTGCAAAGTCCCCGGGGGCGCAAATGTATGGAAAGGAAGGACAGGCGGAGCGAGGTTGAAGTTCGGGGGTGATGCCCGGGGTAGGAATTAGCAAAGCCAACCACTGTGAGCTAGAATGCGTAGACCGTCGAGCCCTTCTGAACAAACGCAGAATGCGCGGTTGCTGCCATCGCAGTATCCCATCACAAGAGATAGCCAGAGGGCAGTGGCGACGCTTTGGGGGCCTAAGGAGGAGAGCGATGCGAGCCCAACCCTTGATATCACAGCGAGAAGGTATGTCAGTAGGGCGATATCGGTAGCCTGTGTCTGCCAAAGACGAGTGTTCTCTGCGTATCTGTCCTTGAGGCTTGTCTGAGTATGTCTCTAAAGCGAATGACCTAAAATGTTCCTGACCTTCGATACAACTTTTTCCCGCCACTAATCTTGCCCACTGTCGATACTCAAGAAATAATTCCATTGTCTAGGATAGCGATATTGTTACAACAGAGCGGAGAAGTCTATATTGAAGAGTCATTATAAGGCATAGGGACCCATTATTCATTGCGACGCGTAATTTGTGTGTATAAACCCATTAAAGCGTGAACCTATACAGCACCCATCAATTAGTTGCCGCACGAGCTGAAGGAGGGCGAGTGCCTACCTGAAGAGAGGGCTGTCATTGCCAACGTTCCTGAATTCGTCCCTTCGGCTGTCGTCGATGCCCTGCTCCTGGCAAATCCGCTCGTTCCTCTTGTTAAGCTGGTTGTACTTCCACATGGCGAAGCAGCTGAGGGCGATGGCCATGGTGAGGAATCCAATGTTGGCACCATGGCCAGAGAAGTACCGTGGACCCTTAAGGTAGATGAAGGAGGAGGCAAGACTAAAGAGACACGGTTAGTAGAGTGACACCTTGTGTTGAAAGAGAATGGATACTCACCCTCCAAGGTTACCCATACCAATGACCATTGCAAGGACTACGCCCTTCGCGACATCACCGCCAGCAGCTGATCCTGCCCAGGCGAGGGTAACGGCAATGGTGGGGTAAACGCCGACCGCAGTGAGGATCGCTCCGACATAGGAGGCAGCAGGTCTGCCCTGGGAGATGAGAATGAGGTAGCCGATGATGGAGACAGAGCAACCGCCAACGACAAAGGGACCACGCTTGTTCAGCTTGTCGGAGTAGACACCAACTGGGAGACGAAGTCGTTAAATATGTATAAGAGTGTTTGATGGTGCAGAGGCGACTCACCGGCAATGGTAGCGATGCAACCAGCAACGAACGGAGGAATGGTCAGGAGCTGAGCGTTAGCGGCAGAGAAGCCGAGCGCGCGGACAATTGTGGGGGTGAACAGGGAGATAGAGTAGACAGGGACGAGGAGGCCAAGGTAGATTCCGACTTGGATGTACGTTTTGTAATCACCAATAGCTTTCCAGACATATGACATCTTGAATGTCTTGTCGAGACCCATGGTGTCTTCTTTGAGCATGTGGATAATGATTTGCGCGCTCTTGTTCGTTCAAGAAAGTAGCGGTCTCAGGGTACTGTTGGTATCGTGAGCGAAGGTGTCATCGAGTGGAATGCTCAGACCTACATCGTGCATGCAGAAGAAGGCGGCAACAGCTACGAGAACAGTGACAATACCCTCGAGGCAAAACTGATAGAACCGTTAGCTGTTTCCGAAGGAAAGCCAATACGAGAGAGCACGTACAATCCATTGCCAACCTTGCAAACCACCAATGCCGTCCATGTGGGCGATTCCATAGGCAAGAAGACCACCAAAGGCACCTGCAACAGTGGCAGCGGAGAAGAAGATGGCGATTCTGCGAGCGACGTCTTGCCGGCGGTACCAGAGCGAGAGATAGAATGCGATCTGTAGTATTCGAGACAATCAGTCATCCGCGGGACACATACCCCTGAGAAGGACTTACACCGGGGAAAAGGCCTGCTTCGGTCAAACCGAGGAAGACACGCGCACTGGAGGGTGGGGTGAGTGTGCTTCCCAACTCTGTTAGAAACAGCTTACATGATAAGACCCTCGAAGGTATTGCAGAGGCACATAAGCGTCATAACTAGACCCCAGGCAACCATGATGGAAGGAACTATGAAAAGTGTTAGCATCGTAGAAGGCGTGCAAATCGAAATGAACTCACTCCAGATGGAGGGTCGGAACAGTTTAAGTGCGACATTTGAGGGAAGCTCAGCCAAGGCGTAAGGAACGAAGAACACCGCAGCAACCTATACGATGATTTTCAGGCACGGTCCCTTTCTCCAGTGCAATCTCCACATACAATGTTGTACTTCAATCCTGTCAGGCCAACATCGTCAGCCATTCCCGCAATCCTCGCGTTTCCTACTCAATGTCAGCTTCCATGCCTCAATGGGGAGCATCAGTGCTTCGCGTACCAATATTAGAACGATCCCTATCAACAGTTGTCAGCTTCTATGAATTGTATGAAGGCTTGACAGACGATGCTTACAAGAACGAGAGCAAATAGAGGAGCGAAATAAAAGGCAGGAGATGCCAATCCATCTTCCTGAGGACCCTCTGCCTATCCTCCTCAGTGATGTGCGCTAGCTCGAAACCTGAGTCGCTAGTTGGTGATGAAACATCGACGGAATCCGCCTTCTTCTCCGAGAAGCTTCCTTTGCTTGAAGTCATTCTTGCTGATTATACGTGCTGCGAGATCCAGAAACCAGTGGGTGGAGGGGAAGGAGGAAGATGAGGGAAGAGAAGACCTGTTGGGGTGGAGAAAGAGATCAGTTCGAGCTTTACCTTATATACGACTGATTCCAACAGGGAGCTAAAACCAGGCCGAGAATTTTTAGCCCTGGAGGTAGGAATCTATCACGCTCGATGGCATGCCTCGCCCTGTACAGAAGATGGCTTGGCTGAATGGTATTAGTGTCTCGTGTTCGGTGGGCCGCATGCTCCTCTGCCTTCCCCGCACCACTCTGACGCTTCGCGCTATTTTTGGATTATGCATTGGCCCTTCGGTCAGTACAATCCATTGTCATTGCGGAGTACCCGGGGCGAAAATGAATGAAAGGTGGGAAGGAAAGGACAAGTGGAGGTGAGGTGGAAGTTCGGGGTGATGCCCGGGGTAGAATTCCTCAAAGTCAATCATTGAGGGCTGAAAGTGTGCAGCCGAACCTTGTGGACGGAGCCAAAATGCGGGATTGCTGCCACCACAGCATCCCATCAAAAGCAGATCGCCCAAAGAGGGCAACGGAGATGCTTTGGGGGGCTAAGGAGGAGAGCAAGGCGCCCCTGTGTGATGTCATGGTGTAAATGCGTGCCATTGATAGCCTGTGTCTGCCAAAGATGAGTATTATACAGTGCGAATGTGTCCTCAAAGCCTGCCTGAGCATCTCTCCAACGTGAAGAATCCAAGATGATTGTAACCTTCAGTACGACTTCTTGCCTCTACCACGCTTACCCGTGCCCCGGCCTGTCGATCCTCCGCGTCTCCCCCGCGTCGATCCTCTAGAGCTATTGGTTCTTGACCCGGAGGATGATCCTGCGGCACCACACTCTAAAACGTAGAAAGGAATGATCAGCACTGTCATGTCCAATGAGAAGAGCAAACACGCTCACCGCTCGCAAAATGACCAGGCTGCTGGCATTTGAAGCAAATGGCACTGCTTTTTGCGCCTCCGCCATTCTGTCCATACGATGAAGAGGCACCCCCACCACCGCCATTCGAATCTGGACAATCTAGAAGACAGGAAGTATAAGCACCCTGGTGTCGTTTCGGTCAGAACCAATACAACGCGAAACGTACTTGGCGCAAGATGCCCGGGCTTCTTGCACTTGTAACAAGTCATAGAAGAACCACCTCCGTAGCTATTGCTCGAGGTACCTGACGGTCCACCGAAGCTTCGCGGCCGCTTGTTACTGTTGCCACCGTCGGGATTGGGACATGCTGCAGAGAAGGACCAATGGTGTCAGCCCTCGCTCATTCCGAATACGGAAAGAAGTCGGTTCCCAGTGACAAAGATTGCGACAGGATTGCATCAGAAACGGAGCTTTAACATACCGTTGGCCCAATGTCCAGTTTCTCCACACTAGCATCAGTATATCCCGATTCGGAGAGAATGGTCGACCAACGCCGATTCACAGAACGCCAAGGTGAGGAGAGGGTAGCGCCACAGAAGGGATAGGGTGAAATGACCAATCAGAAATGCTCAAAGTTGCCAAGCCATGGTACATACCTTGTAACAAGGATCGCTTGATCTGCCACCACCAGAGTTGCCTTGGCCTGTCGAAGCAGATCTGCTACCCATCCCTCCACTTCCTATTACCCAGAGTCAATAGGGTGTCGAAGGGAAAATTTGCCGGAACATACCCACGGAGCCGCTGCGAGTAGGTTCGTCAGCCCATTCAAAGAAATCGCATTGCTGGGGGTCATCCTTGGGCTTGGCGCACACCCAGAACTGGCGGCCCTTGTTGTTGGATTCCTTGGTGACCGTCCTGCTGACACCGTCTTCGCCACATTTACATTTGCGAGCAGGGCCGTCGACATCATCGTAAGGGCGTTTGGCTGGAACCGCCGACGACGTCGCGGAAGGAGCACCCTCCGTGACCCACTCAAAGAGCAGGCAACGGTCTTCGTCCTCGTCTGATTTCCCACATGTCCAATGTACCTTGCCCCTCGATGCTCCATTCGTGCTCGTCCTCTGCCTAGCCGGTATGCCACATTGACAGGCTTTGCCACCGCTCGGTGGAGGCACGGTGACAGCGGTGGGATTGAGTTTAGATTTGGGTTTTGAGGGTGGAGCTGCAGGAGGCGGGGCCGGGGGGTGATCTGCATGCCAAGTTAACGTCGGGGTTCAGCAGAAGAAAGATGCTTTCGGCTTACCGACGCCTCCACCGCCACGTCCGCCTCCCCGACCCTTTCCTCTGGTCGACCCTCCCCGACCACGTCCGGTTCCTGACCCTCCTCCTCTTCCTCCCCCACCCCCACCTCCTCGTCCCCCACCTGCACCAGGAGCCCCTGGCGGTGCTGAGGGTCCTCCTCCAAGTGCTCCGCCGCCACCTGCACCGATGTACCTTCGTACGCTCTACATTTCATCAGGGACCGAGTACGAGGAAGACAGCAACCCAACTTACATCGACGACTTTATTGAACTCCCTTTGGGTGATCTCAAACATCTGCTTGTACTGATCAAGGCTCGTCTGCATCATCTCCTGCTTGCTAGCCGCGCCTTGGCAAACCTGGACCATCCTTCGTTCCGTCTGTAGGTCACACTGAGTGAGCTACTCAACAGAGGATGGTAACGATCCACACTAACCTCACGGCGCAGAATAGGCTTGCTAACGCTTTTCTGAAGCCCGATGTTGTTATATCCTTCAATGAGCCCAATGCCTAACGGCGAGGGTATCAGGTACTTTGTGGCTCCTTCCATTCGTTCCGTAACGTATTCGCGGTCGATGATGGTTTGAATGTGTTGTGCAATCGTTGCATCCGTGCCTGCACACCGTCAGCTCGTGCTTGATACCACTTGAGAACAGTCAACGCGTACCGATCCCATTCTTGTCCATGAGGGTAACCAGGTCCGCTTCAGTCAGGTAGTTGGGTGACGTCGTTTCTCCCTGTCTCAGTTCGCATGTCGTAGGCTCAAACTGTTCGCCTTCTTCAAATGAAGGAAGGTTATGGTCTGTCCACTTGTCGTAAGGGTATACCTCCAGGTAGTTCTTGGCGATCACGGACAAGCCTAGCAGACGAATTAGACATGTTTGTACTTGTACTATTATGTAAACGCACCTGTGGCTGAGAACTCTTCGCCTCCGCAGACGACGTCCACAGTGGTCTGGTTTCCTTTGGCGTCCTCGGAGCAGCAGGCGAGGAACCGTCGGGTGATGTACTCATACACTCTCTTCTCATCGCCTGCTAGTTGACCGGCGTGGGCAGTTGGATGGATTGGAGGATGGGCTTTATCATTGTTCTTGCCCTTTCGTGGGGTGTTAAATCCACCCCCGGCGAGCCTGGGCCAACCTGTAAGCACATGGAATCGGAAGATTGAGGGTGTGCTTACCTCTGTGCAAAGTCACCCCAGGCACCATCAACTGTCTGCTTGTTGATGAGCGACATAAAGTCAAACTGGTTGTCGAATTGGTCCGTTTCTGTACGCGGGTACGAGAGGAACCCTTGTTGATAAAGTCTTTCGGAAATCTGTGGAAAGTTAATGACACGAAACATGGAGTGTCGGGAATACATACGTCCAGGATTTTCTTTGGTGCCAACCGCAGGAGCCTCGAGCCAGCCTTCTGAAGCTCGACCGTGGTCAGTGGGAGGGGCTTCCTGTACGCCGTGAGACCGTGAAGCCATGATAGATCGAAATGCCTACCATTTCTTGGTCTCCTTCTTGATAACCTTGACCACAGTTGTCGTCACATCCTCCATGACTCTGGCAAAAAGGCTGTTGGCGATGTCAAAGTCGAACTGGTGTGGTCGCTTCCACGAGAACTTTACAACGCTGCCGGCTCTGTTCAACTCCAAGTGAAGGAACCAGAAGGTCTCTGGCCTGAAGTCTTCAACTTTGAGGTACCGTTGCACGACAAAGCCCAGAGCTGGGAATTGACACGGGCCATAGGAGACGACTGAGAGATCCGGAAATGATGCTTGCAGCGTCAGGGTTTGGAGACGGGTGAAGGCTGCGCCAACCTTGAGGTCAAGCAGGATACGAGCGTCCACTGCGTCTGCTTGTCGCTGGTCAAGCTCGATGGGGTGCTGAGCTGCATTATGAATCTGCCTAAGCCGAATGAGCTTGATTCCAATCCAGATGTGTCGTGCTCACTGAGCAATAATGGCGCTGAACCTCGCCCTCTTGACTCTGATGTTAGGCCTCGCCTGTCGACACACATTCACCACCTCCATCCCGATATGTTCTCCCTCTCGATCGCAATCCGTCCAAATCATAAGGGTGTCGGCATTCCTCGCTTGTGCCTTTAGATTTTGCTCAATGGCCTTCTTGTCGTCCGGAACGAAAGCCCTCACTTCCGCGTCAAAGAGCACAAAAGGGTCATGGGCCTTCCACTGTCTATACTGGTCCGGAAAGTCGACCTGGGTCAAGTGTCCCGACACACAGGTGACGACAAATTGCGAGTTGGTATAACCATAATTGAACTCGTAGTTCTTGATGTACTGGGATCTAGTATTCGACTACAAATTGTTAATAAGCTCTTGACAGCCCAATATGCACTCACCGTTGTAAATTGCCCACCCGAGAGAATTTGGCTAATGGCCTTGGATATCGACGGCTTCTCTGCGACACACAGGACCCTCATCGACTATGCCCCAGTATACAGCGAGCGAGACCCTGGCAGTGGTGGCGACGGCTATTCGACGTCGGTGAGCGAGGACGGGACGATGATGGGAGTGAGCAAGAAACTGGCTGGTGCCGCGGGGTTACCGGTTACCGACGCGTCGCGTGGCGCGCACATAATATGCACGTGACCCTTTAATTACAAATTTGGTCAAAATCCTTGGAAATAAGAATTCTTGTACCTTGTCCTTTAACATCGTCTGCACAAAGCCAATAATGCTCTAGGAACGCTATACAACTTTCTGTGACCTCTTGAATCCATCCTTTCCACCGCGGCTAGTTCCAATTGCACATGAACACCTGCAATGAACGTGGTCGTTGATCTTGGGACCACGCAAGCTGCCTTGGAACTTGCAAACACACCTATCACTCGTTTCACAGACATCACGTCGATAGCCCGCATTATTGCACTCTATTGGGCCGAAAGGAACACGACGAACTGGCCGGACTGGTCTCTATATGTTCTGGACGTCACATGTTGTGTCTAGACTGTGCAGACACAATCGGTCTTGGCGCTGCGTCTTACACCCAAGCACCTTTGTATCGCCGCTTGATCGCCATCCTATACTATGCAACTTCAGGCTAGGCCCTCCCCTTTTTCGTGTTCTATTGCTTTGGAGCCTCGACTCTTGATAGGCTTCCTTGCTCTGCTTCAAAAGGCATTGATGCGCCACATCTCAAGGATGTTGCTGCATTCAATGGGTCGGAATGGACATTCCCGTTCCTTCAGTCTAGAATCTACAAGGGCTCTTGAGTCACTCCAATTGAATTTTCATGGAATTTTCGCGGCGCTAGTGTGCCTCACTTGAGTGGTGGGTTACGATCCTTATTCATTGGGAGCACTCACAAAAATTTGTATAAATACAGTGTAAAGATCCTGACTTCCGTCCCTCCAAACCTCCACCGACCCATAGATTCCCACTCAGAGCAAGGCATCCACTGCCGGTGTTTGCTTCTTCGTTATCATTCCTCCTCGTACCTTTGGCACTATGAATTCTGTATTCCCAGAAGAGGGAAAGAAACCTCTAGCAAGCCCTGCTGACTCCCATACGGCCGTCGAAAAACGCCACCCCTCTTCTATAAATGGTGACGAGGCGCCGCCCCACAATTCTCTAGACAGTCTGGACCTAGTCTCTTTGGAGGCTGAGCGTCGCAAAGTGTTGACAAAAATGGACTGGAAACTACTCCCATTCATCTCGTTCTTGTACTTGCTCTCATTCTTGTGAGTCTATGCGCGCTCTCCACCGTTCCTTTTGCCAAATGCGTCTTTTTCAGGGATCGTGCCAACATTGGAAACGCAAAAATCGCCGGCATGGCGCATGATCTGCACCTTGACGGTCTGAAATACAATATTGTACGCCTTCCAGCCTTCTCTCTTGTTCATCTCTCACCACATCTTCCTAGATCGCAGCAGTCTTCTTCATACCCTACGCGTTTGCAGAAGTACCCTCAAACATCTGCTTGAAGCTCTTCCGCCCTTCTCGTTGGAGTGCGTATCCCATGAGTCTCTCCCAAACCTTCAATACTCACGTCCTTTCCCTTGAATAGTACCCTCGATCATGGTCGCTTGGGGACTTGTCATGACTCTAATGTGCCTGTGCAAAACCTTTGAATCCCTGATCATCGCTCGGGTATTCCTAGGATTGACCGAAGCTGGCCTCTTTCCCGGTGTACGTCGGCTCTTCAATAGTCCATGAATGCTTCTCACCTGCTCCACAGATTACATTCTACCTTTCTCTATGGTATCGCCGACGAGATGCTGCAAAACGAATCGCGATCTTCTTCTCGGCAGCAACAATAGCTGGTGCTTTTGGTGGCCTCCTCGCTTGGTGTATTGAGCACATGGAAGGTATTGGAGGCCTTTACGGATGGCAGTGGATTGTACGCAGGTCTTTATTCGGCCCACACCTCTTGATTAACACACACCTTTGTCAGTTCTGCCTCGAAGGAATAGCCACTGTCGTTTTCGCGTTCATCTCCTACTTTTTCATGCACGACGTAAGCACAAACCTCACGGCACCCTTAACGCCAGTTGACCTCGCTCTCAACAGTACCCTGAAACTGCGACATTCCTCAACGACAGAGAACGCGCGCTCGTCGTACACATGATCAAAGAAGACCATCAAGGCCTCGCCACAGAATTCTCGATGAAATACGTCTGGCAAGCCCTCAAGGATCGCAAGACCTACCTCCAAATTGGCATCTACACTAGCCTCCTTATCCCAGTATACGCCATATCGCTGTTCACACCTACCATCGTCAACGAGCTCGGCTTCGACGCTGCCATCTCGCAACTCCTCACCGTCCCCCCGTTCTTTTGTGGATGCGTCGCAACGCTTATCAGTACGTCTCCACTATACATGCCCAGCCCTATGTACTGATCCCCTTGCCGAAACTTAGTTGGAACGCTCTCCGATAAATTCAATCGACGAGGCCCCTTTATCATCATCGGCTGCTCCATCTCGCTCATCGGATACATCATCTTGATTTCTCAAGGCTCAGTGGCTGGCTCGTATATCGGAGCAGTCCTCGCTACCATTGGTGTCTACCCCTGCGTACCTGTTACTCTCGCATGGGCGGGGTCCAATGCAGGCGGTGACCTGCGTCGCGGTGTAACGTTAGCCATGGTCATCGGAATGGGTAACCTTGGAGGGTGAGTTCACCTTGGCTCCCCTTAACAACCAGATAGCTGACATTAGGGGCCTGCTTTCCAGCATCTGCTCTTCGTTTATCTACCTTCATCCGCCCCGTTTCCTCCTAGGCCACGGAGTCATTATCGGATGGCTATGTATTGCCATTCTCTGTGCTTCAATCGCCATGCGTGACTACAAGCGCCATAATGCCATTAACGAGGCGAAATGCTTAGCAGAGGGTATTGATGAAACTCGCGAGAATGAATTCAGGTCGATGGGAAATGAGAGTCCTCTTTTCCGGTGAGTTGTCATCTTGCATATCGTTGGAAATATGAACCTGACTGTTGGGCAGGTACACAATCTAGTCTATAATACTTGAAAATCTCACATAATTGGGCTATTCGCCCGTGTATGATATGGGTCAACGGTGGCATTGATTTAATGCAACTCATGGTTCACTTTTAAGCCAAATTCGGATCCTTACATGATCATTCCGCGCATTCAATTCTCGTGTGCGAGAGGAATCAAAGTCGGTAGGTCTCCTTCCGGTCGAAAAGGAACGCGAGCAAGAGACAGTACAGTGCTTGGCAATTCGGTCAAACTCATCGCAGGAGCGAATCGCGACGCATTCGGTGAGTCAAAGCCGCACCTAGAGGCTCCTGCATGTCCAGAGTGGTGAATGTACGTGACGATGATGATCTATATTTCAAATTTTGACCAAGTTCACAGTGGATGCAATCCGCTGCTCATATCGCCGGAGGCGCCCAATGTACACACAACCAACACACCACACCGAAGATCCCCTTGCGGCTCATGGGCCTCCTCCCCGAGAGGGGCGCCAGCGCCAATGAGGTCGCCGAGAGTTCGTTGTCAGTCGTACCCCCAACGCGGAGGGCGTAACCGTGATGTGAAGTGACGATCTGCGGCCTGATACGTCCTACAATCGTTGCAGTTGGTAGATGCCGAACCAGGGCCCCTACAACAGGGGACCTTATTCCCATCCACTATGGACGCCCCGTATAAAAGGGCTGCATGTTTGGCCGTCGTTTCTTCAGCAGAGCTCACCCATTCATCCTATCTCCTCACTCACTCAGGGCAGGTCCCAATTCCATCTCTATGCAAAGCAGGACTTCAAGAACATCAGTATCCCAGCCTCCTTTCATACAACAATGGCTTTTTTGCGCTTCATTACCATGTCCTTGGCCGCTCTTGCCCTCTTCTCATCCCTCGCAGTGGCGGCTCCCATGCCTGGGGGTGATGCTTCCCTACGCGACAAGTGAGACCCATTTCCCCTTTACTCCACCGCGTTATTCACTAATCGAACCACCAGCCGTGAGTACACAATATGTGTCAACGACTGCCACAAGGTAGCAGTCACCGAAATCATGCTGGATAAGTGCGTGGCCAAGTGTAAGGCCAAGTACAGCAATGGAAAGGACAAGAAGGCCGCCAGCGTCGTTGGCAGTGGGAGACGTCGTGGTGGTAGCGTGAACCGCCGTTCTCTCGAAGGACATACCTTTCTCGAAGTGTGAGGCTCGTTTTCTTGGCTCTGAGTGGCATTCACTAACTTGAAGCCTTTGGCCGTTAGTCGTGCAGGCAACCATGCAAAATGTGTCAAAGCCTGCCGTGGAAATAAGCGATGCCTGGAACAATGTGGGATACAAGGCTGACGATTGTTGCAACCAGACAAGGGCGTCATGATAATGCAATGATCGTTTCAAAAATTCAGCCTGCAGCAAGTTCACTGTTCATGTAATGATATAGTCCATGTCATTAGTACCACTGGCGCACCTTAGCGGAACTTTCATGCTGAGGGAACTGAATTTGTTTCGCCACTCCCGTCCCAACGTGTAATGAATTCAAGGCTATAAATCGTGAAGCCACATCATGATGTTGACCCAAATTCTGCGACATCAATGAGCTAGCGACCATTCGATGGGCCCCTATAGCCGCCATCCAAGGTTCGTCCTTTAGGTTTCGCTCAATACTGGTTCCATTCGTTGAACTGGACCACATCCGCACACCAGTCAAATGCCGAGTTTGGTCAAACACCGCTGACCTCATTCAGCGGCCTATATTAAAGGTATAACTTGTAAGTTCAGCTACTTCTCTCAAGCCCATTCGGCTTTAATCCAGCCCCTGTCCTCGAAGCGGTCATCGCTCTTCTGCAAGCTTCCCTCATAGTACACGTGAACGTACGGAGGGACATACCACCGGAGTCCAAGAATGGCATCCCTGCTCAGGGATCCGCAGAAAGACCAGTGTCAAGAGTTGGCGGCCGTTCAAGATGGAGCATCTCGTATAACGAAGATCGCATTGTGTTCTACCATACTTCAGGCGGGTTATACAACCTCTCCTTTTCCGAAAACTTTGACGACTGATCTTGACTACCGCGCACTCGATCGCTCAAACAGTTTATTCGTAAGTGACTAACATCACGCTAGAGATTTGATGTTAACGTTGCTCTTGCGCTTAGCTTTCGAAGGCTCCGAGGAGTCAGACAGCTCGCTTGGCGATGCCAACACTCAGTTCACATACATCATCTGGAGCGATATCTTATCGGTAACCCCCAACGAGTCTCGAGATATTCACGCATGTAACATAGTCCCGATCTTGTGTATAGTTCTGTGAATTTGTCGACCCTCCTTTGATGACGGTAATCCATTTAATGCAAGTTGCTCAGATTTCCCAACAGATCAGATGTCGGAATGCTTCGAAAAGAGTCGGCTGACAATGGTCAGATTTGTATACAAGAAAGAGGTAGAATAACGTGGTGTAGGTATGTGAATCCAAAAACGAGTCCAGGCGGTGACGATGCCATTGTGCTTGAACGAAATAGAAAGTCTGCTATGCAAGAAGGAAAAGAATAATAAGTGACACAAACACGGATCGGAAAGGGAAGACTAGGAGATCGTTTACGAGTTCAATGCCGATTCGCCTTGAGCACCTCCACTCCTCAGCGTGATTTCCAACTTTGGCCCCTATGTCATCGAAAGGGGTCCTCATCGCATGCCAGCATAAGCAGCAGCAATCGTGCCCCCAAACGGTGACGCCGATGGACCACCACCACCACCACCCTTCTTCCCTACAGAGCTACTGGAGGGTGCATCTGCCCAAGGATCGAGTTCCACGCCCATCGCAGGCCCAGAGCTGGCTGGAGGTGCCGATGGAGGTTGTGAATCGGAAGTCTCAGATGCGGATGTTGTAGATGGAAGAGACGAGGGTGCAGGAGCTGGCGGGGAGCTCGACGATAATGGCGGTGGCTGGTATCGAGGTGTCGGCTGACCGTCGTCTTCTCCTTTTTCAGTCACCGGGGACGGTGCAGCCAGGCTGGCAATTCCTGCTGTTGAACTTGCGTCTGCCCTGCTGGAGGATTCTTTGGCAGCAGAGCCAGACGCCTCCTCGCTTGCTCCATTTATCGACGTCCCTGACCCAGATCCAAGGTAGGTACCAATGGACGAGGTACTTGACAGTCTCTTCTTGATCGTCGACGTCGGTGATATCGCTCCTAAGCTTGTGTTCCCTCCTCCATCGCTCGAAACCTCTTCGCGGTGGATTACAGAGGCAAGCAATGAATCCTTCCTTGGCGGTGGTTTCCAGTCATCGTTCACTGCAGTCGACGACGGGCGTGAAGGGAAGGGTGAAGGTGGGAGGGGTGGTAGCCCGCTGAGCGGCGATGTGGGCACAGACTTCAAGCCTAGCTGGCTCGATGAGGTCGATAGTCGTCTGCTTGCTCCAGATGGTGAGGTCGAGGGCGACCTTGAGCCAGACGATGCGTTGACGAATGAGAATTCGGAGCTGGAGGTTCGTTGATGGTGGCCATGCTCTCTAGAAGACCGGGTCTGGTTGTCGAGTAACCGAAGTGCAGATTGCAAAGCATGCTTTTCAGCCTTGATCTCGTTGAGTTCTTCAATGGTTTCCGAGAGCTTCATTCGTTCTTCTGCTACCATCTTGTTGGCCTGTTATGTCCTATCAGTACCCGATGATGCAGTAGAAAGCAGAAAAGGCATACCTCTTCGAATAACGCCTGGCTCAAACTTTCTATCTCGTCTTCCAAAGCAGCTTTATCCTCCAATGCTTTCTTCTTCGCCGCCCTCTCCTTTTCCAGCTCCTTTGCAAGCTCGTCTAGCTCACGCTCTCTATCCCTCGCAGCTGTCAGCGAAGGCATCGACGGTGACGTCAAGTTTCCAAGAACCGGCGTCCCAGGTCTACTCCCAGCCTGACCACCCGGCACACTCTGCGTGCTCTGATTCGCGGGAGTCGAGAACCTAAACTTGAAGAACTTGTTTTCCGATGTGGACGATGTCGCACTGGCTGGGCTCTCGGGGTAGTCCACGGATTGTGATCTCTCTAGTCCGCCACCAGGGAGAGCAGGAGCACCGGAGCGCCTGTTCCACCCGAGGTCTCGAGAGGCTGCATTGTTCTTTTTGAGGGCGTCTTCGAGCATCTCGTTGTTCATTTGGATGACTTGGAGGTTGGAACGTGCAAGATTGAGTTGTATTTCTAGTTCAGCTTGGGCTTTGTAGGCTTCGCTGAGGGTCGAGGTCTGTACATTCAGTTGTTGTGAATCAGAAACGTCCTTTGATAGCGAGATGCCATAGAAAACGTACCAGCTCTGTAACCCTCCCAATGACCATATCCAGTGCAAGACGCATATCCTCCTCCTGCCCATGCTCTCTCACTCTCCTTGCGTCGTGTAGTTCTTCCTCGATCTTCAAGAACAGGGGGTTGCTAGCTGATTTCGACTGTGTAGCGTTCAGCGTCGATGACGACGGCCATCCGTGTTGGACATGCTCAGAGGACGACCTGGCCGCAGACGAAGATCGAAGACCTGACGAAGAAGATGCAGGAAAGTGGTACATCCTGCCGAGTTCCTATGTCAGTCCAAGCAAAAGGATTATCGTGGTGCCCCAAATATTCTGTTTGCCAGGACGGCGGCAACTGATTCCAAGGTGTATCTGGTGATATCAAGAAAGCTCCAGACCCAGGTCCAGAGAATCAAAACACAGAAGTGCCTCTAGCAACAACAGGGCATGAGGTACGATGAGGAAAGGGGGAATCCTGGGGACCGACGTGGTGGGAGCGGGTAAAGCCTCTGATCCATTGATCGCCCGCCATCCGCCCAAAGACAGGGGCTCTCCGATTCGGGACTATGAGGTGCGCGTTTAATTGAGGACGATGCTGAGTACACGGCAGATCCCAGAAAAGGGTATGATATAGATGATATGTAAGAAAGGTGTGTATGGGTCCCAGACTACACTCGCAATGTCATTTACTCAGATTCGTCTTATTTTCCCTGCTTTTGCAACGTCCGCGTTCAGCTCTGGCCTGCTTTTTTTTAATTGACGAGAATGAACAAACCTTGTATACAAGTCCACACTGTCGGAGGGTGGAGGGGCAAAGCTCAGCCGACCAAGACGACTTCCCGCATCAACTGTGAAGCCCATGTCCCGCAGCGCAGTTTCTCGCAGGTGGAGAACCATGCGTACCGCAAGGACATTATGAGCGACCCCCTGAGGCCTGTAAGAGCACCGCTGAGCGAACCTGTACCACACGTCAGGGATATGAAAGGTGCGTACACTACAACAAATGTGCGAGAACTGATCTGGAAAACCCAGTAGCATGTTAATATTTAGGCCGAAGAGAGTGAGAAAATAATTACCGCATAAATTGTGTTAAGAATCGACATGACTGGCCGTACGTCGTTTCGTGTTAGCAGTTACCATCTCCCCAACAGAGAAGTCACGTACGAGCAATAGCGACAAAGTACAAGGCTCCATCTTGATAGAGGGCGCTGAGCAGATGACTTTTGGGTGTCATCCAATGAATCCTCAGTACGAGCCATAGCGAAAGGCCTGCAGTAACTGTACGCCAAGAGCTAAGGCGCTATTTGAATTTCAGGGGTTTAAAAATACTCACATAGCGAGTTATACAGCAAGACGACGTAGTAGACGACCATGAGAGGGCCGGTCCCCAGTGTCAGACTGATGCACGACGAGAAGTATTCTGGGCCACCAAACCAGGTGTGCCGGGATAGATACACAGCATATGAGCTAATGCATACTATGACCATTGTCTGTATAAGGTTTTCATGTTGGTACAGCGTAATCAGACTTCAACCATCGCGATGCGGAGCAAGGCATGAACGCCTGGGACGGGGTGCATAAAGTGATACTCACAAACATATGAGCAGTTAAAAACATTCGCATACTTCTTTGGCAACCCGAGAGTGCATATATCCTGATATATATGAGGACTTCTGCTGTTTAGAAGGCCCAACAAGCTAGGTATGGATGGAGCTGACTTTCTGCTGCGAAAATGCTAAAGGTGATTGCCACTGTATAGATCTACTCGTGAGCCTTCTGGAATGGGGAGGTCAATAATAGGGAAGTGGTCTTACAACTAGGTACGGAGAACAAGATTTGGCACGCCTGATGGGATACATGAATTTAGCTTTGACCTTGGGCGTGAAGGCGCGGCCTACCTTTGGTGAAAACCCGCGAGGGACACTATGATCTAGCCAAGGTAATTTCAGTTAGAAATAGGAGACAGTCGAACGGAATATGGAACAGACAGGCAGCCAACATTGCCACCGCAATAAAAGGGAAATATCGATTCGTGACATAGAGCATTTTGACAGGGGTCCAGGGTATCGGCCAGATATGATGCATCTAATTGAATCGCAACTTTGAATTAAGCCGACAGGTTAACATCGTCCGTGTAACTGGATGCTCGCCTCAAGTGGAAACATCTGCACAAATTCCAGAAACTGATCACAGGACGTTAGGGACGCACGACGCTGGAGCAGCACTGGGGAAGTATGCCACCTCCTTAACATACCAATACAGTCAAGCTTCCATCTAAATTTACAGCAGTCAAGCTCATCAATGCCAATCACAATTGGAAAGGAGAAGGCCACCATTACATATGAAATACTAGCGAGCGGTCATTCTTTCGTGAACACATGAATTGATGTGAAGCAAAGGCTCACGCGGTTATCCCTTGCACTACGGTACTCATTCTGAAGCGCCGACCGCATAGGTTCTGAGAGGTCCATGAATCAAGAAAACGCCCAACTCGAAAGGCGCAGTGTGGTGGGAGGAAAGTGGTCAACGACCATCTCATCTCTACTTTGCCATATAAATCTACGGGAAGCATCTTATATCAGTATATTCGGAATCAAAGAAGCCCAACTCATCAAAGATCTTTGCCTCGCATACTCCACCCTTTGCTACTGGCTGAGCAACTGATGGGTATCAGGACTTTGTTCTGCCGTCAAATTCTTCGCCTCATGCTCCTCAAGGGCTGTTGCCCAAATCGTGGGAGATGGGATAAGACAGGACCGATGGTAAGTTATTTGCATCTCGCTCATAACTGCGGTTCAAATGCGCGTCTCTGCAGCCAGCGTATGTGCAGAGGCGCATATTTACCCTTGCCTTTCTCTGAACTAGGTGACGTTTACTACCTTGCCGCTGTTAAAGACGGCCGAGACATAGCTTAAGGTAAGCTGAGAGCTGACGCTCTGACGTTCCCCAGCCTAGTTGGGCGTACAAAGCACGCCTCGCCGGCTATTCCTAAACGACAGCCCTGCTATCAATTGAAAAGAGAAGCTCCCCTTTGGAATCCGCCTTTTTCTTATTTTCGAACGGTTTTACTAGGTTCGTGGATTGGTTGAACTACTCGGTGCCTGGACAGGGGCCCTCTGGTTGTGTTTCCTTCAGAGCAGCAGGAATGTTCGTAAAGGGCGGCAAGAAACGGTGCAGCGGAAGGGGTGGTCAATGATCGGAGTCCAAAGACGCAAGCAACTAGAAGTAAGGTCTGGATCTTGCTCAAGTCCCTGCCCAAGCTCAATCCATGGTGCTGACATCTTATGTTGTCGACGGGCGAGGAAACGGACTACATTTGTCTCTTCCACTCGGTTCTTCACATTTGTTTCAATCGAAACACACCCTGGAGTATATCCGCACTTCCGTTGGGGCAGAAGGGTAGGTACAGCCCGCACGGCACTGATACTGCGTAGAAACTGCGCAATGCACACCAACATGTTCGCATGCAAGACACTCCTCCGAGTGAGTGCCAGTTGGGATTGGCGAGTAGGTCTCCCCTGACTGCGCGGTCAGTTTCCAATTGTCGTATGTGAACCTTTGCATAATCGCTAGCCACATTGGCCCCTTCCCATCAGATTTAGGTACCTGGACTCGACGCTGGGCAGTGGAACACGGAAGAGCGGAAAGGCGGAAACACAGATTGCGCTCAAACTCGACGACAACTATGTAGTCCTCATCGCGTTGGTAACAATCGAATTACCAAGCGAAGAGGTGATACACACGAGAAATAAACGATTTTCTGGGCTACAACAAGCCAATTCGTTGGGTTGGAATGGAAAAAAGATGTAGCCTGACTTCGGAGTCGTACAAGGTGGTGCAAATACGGCAAGGCCTGCCGTGAGAAGGGACATTGTTGTGCATTACACAAGTCAAGCACTGCGCTCGCACCGGTGAGGCAAAAAGAGGGAGTAATTGATACCAATCAATTGATGGATTTGTTTTACTACGACATTCTTGGAGAGTGGCGAGACTACGGACTGCGGGTTTTCACGCACGTTTGAGATCCTCTACTACATTCTCATTGGCAAAGAAGAGAGTAGGGGACTCGGAGAGCCATTGTCCAGAAAGGCGCACACCTATGAGGACCATTGCGCTAAATACTCATTGTAGAAGCATAGGAGCCAAGGGAAGTGGATAGACGACAACGCAAGACGCGTTTCGATCTCTGTTTGGACCCCACGCGCACGAACGGATAGCAGTGCAATTGATACCGCCTCAAGGACTGTAAGCTTTGTTCCATACTTCCGTCGGCATTCAATGAGGGACTGAAGCATCAACCAATGAGCTGTGAAGAATTTCCGCGGCTGGGGTGTCCAAGATAGATGTTTACGTTGCCAATCTCGAAATTGCCTTACTAAAGTAAAAGTATAAAAGCTCGAGGGATTCCGCGCAGTTTTCATTATCTCTCACTCACTCCTCCTTCAGTCCCAAGCATTCTAGCGATGGTCAACAAGGGGTTCACCGCTCTCGTAGCACTACTTTCCTTTGGAGCTGCTGTTCAGGCATTCCCTCAGCTCATGGCTGAGGCAGCCGCTGCAGGTCCTGGTGGTGGTCCCGGTGGTCCTGGCGGCGGTCCTCGCCCTCCCATCCATGGTGGCGTTATGCCACCCAACCCACCTCCTCCACCCACATTCGTCGGTGCCAAGCTTGTCAACGACAAAGCTCACCCTTTCCGAGCACCCAAGAAGGGCGACCTCCGTGGTCCTTGTCCCGGCTTGAACACACTGGCCAACCATGGAGTGAGTTCTTTCACACTCATCAATTTGAGCGCGAGCTGACCAACAACGATAGTGGCTTCCTCGTGATGGTGTCGCGACTCCTTCGCAAATTATCATCGCTGTCCAAGAGGGTCGGTTTTGTTGTTGTGAACGGATAGGGCAAATAACTGACGACATCCCCCATATTCAGGATTCAACATGGGTAGCGACCTTGCCAGAACCACCACTTATGCTGCTCATCTCCTCGATGGCAATCCCATCACCGATCTCCTGAGTATCGGTGGCAAGACCCCCAAGACGGGTCCTGATCCTCCTGCTCCAGCCATCGTCGGTGGTCTGAACAACCACGGAACATTCGAAGGCGACGCCAGCATGACCCGTGCGGACGCGTACTTTGGAGATAACCACAGCTTCAATCCTGCATTGTTCGAGCAGGTCAGTCTTGCTTTTAAGCTGTCGAGCTCAATGACTTACCTATGCTTTCTTCTCGCCAGTTCAAGAACTTCAGCATGATCTACGGCAATGGTTTCTTCAACACCACCGTCTCTGCTGAACTGCGCTTCCACCGTATCCAGGAATCTATCGCCAACAACCCCACCTTCGAGATGCTTGGGTTCCGCCACAACACCGCCTACGCCGAAGCCTCCTTCCCCGCCACCTTCTTCGTCGACGGTCGCAAGACTGGGTCCGAGGCAGGTCAGCTCGATATGGTCACTGCTGAGCGCTTCTTCAAGGACATGCAGTTCCCTGTCGACTTCCACAGGCCCGCAGCGCCTGTCACTGGTGCTGATATCGGTGCGATCTACGCCGCGCATCCGACCCAACCTGGCAAGAACGTGAACGGCGTCAACACTTTCCAGGTTGACACCTCGATTGGAAGTATCACCGATACGTGCGGATTCTACACTGGATTTGTGAACGTCAAGGTCAAGGGTCTCTACCCCAACCCCACTGGTATCTTGAAGAGGAATCTCAACAAGAACTTGCAGTTCTTGTATGATACCTTCTCTGGTGCTGGATGCCCCCAGATCTTCCCTTACGGCCAGGATTGATAGCATGTCCCACTGGACAGTCATAATGGACTTTTATTCCTAAACACTCGTTTAGTTACTGGGTTTCCATGTACTTATGCCCTTATAATCAAGATCACTCGCCTTGAGTCATACTTTGGCTCTGCCTTGGATATCAGCATACCAGGAAAAGACTCCAAACAAGATGCTCTGCTAGGCGTTCGACACATAGATGTTCGCAAGGCTTTCAGACCGCGGCCGGTACCACCGCTGACTGTACCCGTCGTGCGAGCGAGAGTCAGGAGCAGGGAACTTGAGCCTGGGCTGGTGAGACCGTCATCACGTTAGGTCTTGACAGCGGTGGAGACAACATGTGAGGGTGAGGTTACTAGTATCATGATGTCCTTTCCGAGATTCTGACCAAGTATTTCGTTCGGACGTAGCAAGCTTTACCGAAAAGACGATAGGGAGACATGATGTTTGCAGGAAGACGCGGTTCAAGCTCAGATAGGGGCCCATCTCGGAATTGCTCGTGAGAACCTATCATGTGATCAGCATCGGTCGGGCGCTTATATTTTTTTCTCGCAACTTTCGCCATCACGTTCTGGCATCATCGTCCACCAAATATTTTCGGTGGAACTCTTCTCTTTCAAACTACCTTTTCAACACACATTTACGCTGGGGCTGCAATTCGACCGAAAATGATCAACCTCTGATCACCTGCGTTAACTCTCTACCAGACAACAGGTAATTTACTTCTTGCCAACCTTGCCCTTGCCCTTGCCCGCACCAGGGTTGGTGCCAGAGTTGCGAATGGGTTTAGCGGCAGGGTAGGTACCAGCAGCCGAGCCCTTGTTGCCCTTCTTGAATTGCCCAGCTGCAGCACGAGCGTTCCCAGTCTTCTGCTTCTCCGCGACCCTCGTCTTCTTTGCCTGCTGCGCCGCCTGGTTCGCTGCAATTCTCCCTGCCTTTTTCGTAGGGCTCACAGTCTGCTCCTTGCCAGTATTCAAACTATGCTTCAGCTTCGCCGCCACCTGTGCATCTGCTGGCTGCTTTCCTTTACCAAACGGCTTGATGTTGACCTGGGCGACGGTCGACGAATCTCCCTTGCGCTTCTGGCCGGTCATCTGGACAGCGACCTTGTGAGAGCCGCCAGCGTTGGTGGGCTGCTGACGGTCGAGATGGAACGAGCCTTTGGTGTGGACAGTCTTCTGGGAGTTTCCGGGAGCAGCAGCGGTACCGATCTGGCCACCCTTCTTGGCGCCGTCGATGAAGGCGTGACCTTCCTTCTTCTGTGCTTTGGTGAGATCGGTCTTGAAGGGACCCTGGAGACTCAACGTAAGCCCACGAAAACTCTGAGCGAGGTTACGGGCGACGTACTGTTCGGGCCTCAAGATACTCCATAAAGTCGTCAAATCGAGCATCGAGGTAGTCTTGGAACTCGATTTCACGAGCAGCGAGGGAACTAACATGAGGTCAGGACAAGGTTAACCCTTCAGGGGCAGAAGCGTACTACTCGTCGTCGAATTCAAGGGCACGCTCGTACAGGGGAAACGCCAGAGTGGACGCAGCGAGAGACAAGACAGCAGCAGCAGCAGTGAACTTCATTGTGTCGTTGAGAGGTAAGTTGGGAAGAGATTTGGCTAGAGGTTAAGCGTTGACGTCCTGCGTTGGCTTAGAGGTGATGAACGAACAGACCAGCTGTGCTAAGGGGCAACCTAGCGGAAGGACGCCTTTATATACTTCCTACGCCACCGTCAGCCATTCTAAGGTGAATACATCGCTTTGTGATGCCGGTCAACGCCGGCGCTAGCGCCCATGGACCCACATCAGGGACACAATCAGCTTCGTCTCAATCAATCGCCTTTGCAACTGTGGATAGCCTTCGTCAGATCAAAGTGTCTGAATCACGTACTACCCGTGCGTTTAGCTCACCTTTGCGCTGCTCAGTGCAACCCTCGGAGAACGTCTTCGGCGTATAAATCCCGGCATGGGTCTAGGCGCATCTTCGATGGGTGACAGCCCTTCCAATGTGCCGTGATCTTTGTTCTTTCGAGATCCAGCCTACTCAGCCCGTATCACTTTGCGTCTCAGCATCCTCAAGTTCGGAAACTTCAACTGCACCAACAACGACACGGATGGAAGGAAACATAGATGAACCATATATCAAAAGGTTGCACGGGGCTTGATCGAGGTTGTTATTGGAAGCGAGCGAGTGAGTATCAATGATGGTCTGATTCAGAGGTGGACAGAACAAAGATATGGGCTTCTCGTGTCGCCAGAGGCGGACGCACACAAATGGACAGTTGCGGATAACGGGCAACGACCCGAGAGGGGCGCTGATGTTTTAATGCCATGCGTGGGTTGGGTCCCACACTGGGTAAAGCGGCACGCCACAGCGGTCGCGATCTTGCTGAATCTGTCCATATCCAGCCAACACACGCCGGATTAGGGTTCGCATCAGGGATGTCAGTTTCTTATAAAAGGGACTAGAGGTCGATCTTCGTTTCCCCAGCTGAGCTCATTCATTCTCCTCAAACACACACACAGGGCAGGTCCCAATTCGATCGACTATTCACAAAGCAGCAGGACTGTTAATCACTCAATCTCCATCCTATTCGACCATCATGACTTTCACTACCCGCTTCTTTACCCTCGCATTCGCTACACTATTCCTCTTCTCATCCCTGGCTGCCGCCGTCCCTAGCTTTGAGGAAGGATACACCGTCCTCGCGATGTGAGATTCCCTTTCACGCTATACATGATCATAAAGACCATTCGCTGACTTGAACATTCTTGACTCTTAGTCGTGCAACATGTGCGGCCGGCTGTCACAGTGCAGGATCATCAAATCCCCGAGCTCTCCACGCGTGCGTTGAGAAGTGCCTCGCACCGTCTAGTGGCCGCGGTCGGAGTGGGAGATCCAATGTCAAGAAAGCCGTCAGTAGTACCCAGCGTCGCTCTCTCGACCTGGACAACTTCCTCGAAATGTGAGACCGTCTCCACTCACTTCAATCTCAAAAAAACATCTGCTAATCTGCACGTCTTAACGATTAGCCGCAGTCTAGGCTCCTGCACCCAAGCATGCCGCTCGTCAGACACACCAGATATCCGAGGCTGTATCGTAAGGTGCCATGCAGCATTCGGCAGCCAGTCGTCGGCTGGAGGTGGGGAGTCGAAAGTTCCGAAGACAGCCGGCGCAAAGAGCCCAAAACGGGGTGGACAGCGCTTAGAGCGCCGCGCTCCCTTCAGGGGAAGGAAGTGTGGAACGGTTAGTCCATCTAAAGCCAAGAGGGCAGTAGTCGGTGCACGCGGCTTAGAACGTCGTGGTCGCCCTTCGCAGTCGAGGGATGTAAACCCTACATTAATGTCGAAGCAAGTCTTTTCAAGGGCGCTTAGAGGCCCACAGAAGATCTGTGCGCATCCTTGTCTTTGAATCACATGGCCAGCGCTTACCACCCTCATAGGTTTTGGCTATAATTGTTGATGTTGCCGGCTACTTAGTGAAGAAAGGTTGTGCGATTGTTGTGAATATATGATGCGAGATTTCTTACCTCTATGTTGCTGTTGTGAGTACGCGCTAAGCCCGGCGACTCGCAAATAAGCGAAACACCATCAGAAGGAAGCCTCGCACGTCTCTTGAGGTGTAGAAAATCTCTTTCAAGTCTCAGGACAACTGTAGGGAGTTCCAGACCGTCTTAAGACCCAGATCATGTCCAGCTTGAGATGATACGAGTCTTAACTTTCGGCAGCAATTCAATAAGAATCGGGCCTATCTCTCGTCGCTATGCATTGAGCCCATCTCAATTGTGCTTGTTTAAGTCTCAATTTGATTTTTATTATTATTCGAATTCAACGAATTGTATTATAAAAGAAACAAAGGATATATAAGCATACACAAAGTATCTATTTACAATTCTAAACAAGACGGAAGTTCTACTAACTCACCCTTGACTCACGCATGAGAGGGGAGCCAAGAGAATTAGTAGATTAGTCAAAGACAAGCCTTATGTACGGAGGGGCAGAGCACGGACCAGTTGTATATGTTTACGCCAACCCAGGGTCACGAGGCATATATACGTGGTCTCCTTCAACCGTTATTCTCTCTGATTCGCCCCCTTCACTTCACAGAAGTTCTCGGCGTCTTCAAGACTTTGAGCAGTCTTTAAGACGCCGAGGTTCCTTGAGATGAGGGTGGCGAAAGGCTTGTAGTAAATAATTTTATGCCGTCTTAATTCGAAATGAGTTCGTCTTATTAGCATTGATATCATCTCAATGTTTAAATTGTAAGCGGTCAATTAAGATATCTTAAGCGCCCAATTAAGACATCGAACTAAATATTCGAGCTCCGCTTGCCCGAGGGGTTGAGACTCGTATCATCTCAAGCTGGACACGGTACGCGTCTTAAGACGTTCTGGAACTTGATTAATAGGACAGTCTTTTGGTCGGTCGTTTTACTGATGTAGTCGGCTAGAGAACCAGGAGAAGGAGATTCCCGAGATAAAACTTATTCATCCCTTGTGTGTCGGAGCGACGGCGTCGCAAACAGGTAGATTAACTGTGTCCTTGGTTCCTTCCATCTTTCGAGACTGATGTGCCTACACTGGGCGGCCAGTCCTCGTCTGGAGGTGAGAAGTCTAAAGTTCTGAAGACAGCAGGCGCAAACAGCTCGAAACGCCGTGGACGGCGTTTAGAGCGTCGTGCTACCTTCAGAGGAAGGAAGTGTGGAACAGTTAGTCCACCTAAAGCCAAGAGGGCAGAAGGTGGTTCATGTGGTTTGGAACGTCGTGGTCTTCCCCGGATGACGAGGTCTCCGAATCCCCAAACAGCCCCTCAGAGGCCTCCTCCGGCACGGAGACTCCCTCAATACCTGCTGTGCCAGTCAACAACTAGTACTGGTGCTGTAGGGCGATAAGCTAAGAAGCGGGAATTTCGATTCAATTTTGTGGTGTTCAGAGAACCATTGAGAACTGATATGAATGGGAAAGCACAACGTGGAAAGGCAGACATATGCTCAGTCCTTCGATGCACTTACCACTGTCAATGTTTCACACGAAGCTGCTATGCTACTCATTCCTCCGCCATGAAAGCAAATCATTTAAGTGGAATCTACAAAGGCTCTCGGAAGATCTCTGGACAACGTCTGGACGCTAGGGCAATCCATGATTGGAAGTAGCCGCCAGGACTGTTTGCATTTCGTTCAGGTGTCTGTACATGCATAACCGCTTTAAAGGGTCTCAGATGTCGCTCCAGACGACATTCGAAAACTCAGTGTCTGCACTTCCGAGAGAGTTATACTCAATCTCGCTGGCCGTCGAGCCTTCGAAAGCTGAAGGGGGAAAGGGGAGAATTAGGCTCGAGTCTGCTTCGAAAAGGCAAGCGTGGATCACTTACGAATGAACTGTCAGAGGAGGAATGGGAATCGGGGTCAATGTTCAACTCTTTGGGACAGGATAGGTCACTTACGTAGCCCACAAAGTCTTTGGCGTTCCTATTGGTGTAGAAAACAACACGGTCTTTATTGTAGCTCGCTGTGGTTGCATAATTAAGGTCCTTGATAGACTTGAAGCTGAAGCTGCCTCTAGAGTCTACAAAGGGCATTACATTTCGTCAATGACAGGATCAGAAGGAGCCATGGAGTGGATGCGACTTACGAACTGCCTTATGGCTATGGAAGTCGCTGCTCTTGGCGGTGATCACCGCCTTCTTGCCAATAACGTCGGTGGTGAGGATGATCTGGGTTCCGGTGCTGGTCTTCTGGACCGTAGCCGTAGTTTGGGCGATCTTGAGGTCGTTCCACACGCCCGAGCTAGCATAGCCGCTGGATCCATATGTCTGGGTGAGGATGCTAACTGGGTCGTATGCCAGGAACTGCAGTAGTTATTAACAGCGTATTGAAGGCTTCCATAATGCTGGAAGTTGGGTGGAGGAAAACGTACCACCGCGTAGGGCGTTGCCGATGTGTCCTCTGAGAATCTAAACGTGATCAAGGCACACGGTTTACCATCCCTAGGATTTGTAACCTGCGTGGCATTGTAGCTGGTAGGGTGGTCCTTGAAGTCATCGACATCATTGTAGTAGAGGAAGCCTTCAGGATCTGTAGAGGTATCAGTCTATGAGTTGCATTTCAAACGCCTGGGACGTAGACAAACCAGATCCAATGTATGAGCTGTCCGTGAATTCTTTGCCGAGAGTTGGTGCTTCAACGCGGAGTGCGTAATGCGCGCCATGGAAGAAGAGGCCTGCAGCAGGTGCTATGTTGTCATACTGGCCCTTGTATTGGTCGAAGAGGTCGTTGGTCATGATAATTGAGTGGTGAGGAGTGGAGAAGCTGGAGATAGGACTGAGCTAAGGGATAGGAGGCTTTGGGAAGTAGGATCTCTGGCTATGCAATTAGATTTATACTTTTCAAGACCCTTGGGACCTGATTGCAGCCCGGCAGGAGGTCCAATATCAGCGCTGAGAAGCGCATTGACAAAGACGCTAAAGTAGAGACACAAGTCAGATGTTTCCCCTTCCGCATAGCCTTCCGGTGGTATAGAGAGACCGTTCACTTCATTTGGAGATCTTCGCCCTATGGTATGTCTTCTCACGTCGATTGAGACTGTCAGGACGGAAAGTATGGAAATTTTATGGACATCGAAGGCAAGGTGATTAGGCCAAGACAACACATTCCACCGGTCCGCGTGAACGCCCGTGTGGGATGTACTACTTTTGGAAACCGGTGTTATGACCATCCGTTGAGCCCAGCTCATGGCCAGGCTGGAACAGCGGTCACACTGAGTCACAAAGAGCGTCGCCGATTTTGGCGACTAGGATTTGTGATATGAAACTCGAATATCGTTTGAAAGCCCAGTGGGCTTTGCGAGGGATGGCGCATTGAGTAGGTGTCATCGTTGCTTCAGGCGGTATGTTGTTTTCCTTCCTCGTCGATGATCGATGATCGCTCATGAAGGCGTTAATATTCACCGCTATGAAGTGTAGGCATGTCGGATAACTTCTAGGTCTTCAGGGGCTGGAATTTTAATCGTCTTATCCTCACGTGCTTGAAGGCTCAGAGTGGGGGGCGTGGTGCAAGAGAAGTTCTCCATTTTTGGACGGTGTTATAGACTCATCCACGCGGTAGAGAGTCTGTGCCGTGCAGTATGTGCTTCATTCTCTCTTCAGCGGGCCCGTAGAGAATTCGGCGGAATTGAATCACTTGTTTACGGATTTTAGAGAAGAATACATATCGGATGACGGCTATGTTACATATGTCAATCTCTTGTAAAGAATCAGATATCGCTCCATACGATATCCCGGAACTCGGTGTCCGCATTGCCGAGAGAGTTGGCTTCGATCTGGCCAGCGGTGGATCCCTCAAAGGCTGAGTGAAAGAAGGATTTTAGTATCGAATATCCCCAGTGGAATACATGTGACTTACGGATAAACTGTTTGCGTAAAGGGAAGACGAGGGTAATGGTCAGTGGTTGGGTCGATGAGACAGAAAGGACAACATACATAAGCGATGAAGTCCTTGGCGTGAGCGGGGTCCTTGTAGAATACGATTCTATCCTTGTTGTAGTTCGCTGCAGTGGCGGTACTGATATCCGCGATCGATTTGAAGCTGAAGGTGCCCCGAGAGTCTAGCAAGGGAAGTTCGAGTCAGTCAACGATACCCATATCACAGCTCGAACAGCAACGACTTACTGACGTTCTTATCGTCCGTGAAAGCACTCGCGACGTTTGAAATAACAGCCTTCTTGCCAATGATGTCGGTCGTTATAGTAATATGGGTACCAGTGCTGGTCTTCTCGACAAGGCCCGAAACCTGGCCAATATGAAGGTCAGTCCATTTTCCCTCGTTGGAATAGCCATTCATCCTCGTCAGGCCAATGACGTTGGCAGGGTCATACGCCAAGAACTATATCGTGGGGTTTGAGATCCGGTCAGGACGTGTAGACGAAGTCCAACGTACCACAGCGAATGGGTCCGCGTCAGGGTCATCGGTAAAGGTAAATGTGACTTGGGCGCATTGTTTACCGTCCGAGGGGTTGGTGACCTGTTCAATAACGTAGCTAGTGGCTTTCTCCATGTCACCGGTGCTGTAGTAGAACAGGGTACCATCGGGATCTGACAGTGGACGCTATGGGTCAATGTGGGTGTATAATCAGAGACAAGAGCGTCAACGAACCGGACCCAATCCACACGCCGTCAGTAAATTCTTTTCCAATGGTCGGGGCCTCGACACGGAGCGCTTTGTAGTCGTATTGGTCGTGGAAAAAGAGGCCTGCAGCAGGAACGGCGTTGCCTTTGAACTGCTGCCTGTACTTCTCGAAGAGATCGTTGGACATCCTTATTGAATGGGGCGATGAGAAACTGAAGATCGAGTTGAGCAAAGAAATCTGAGGACTCTGAAGAGCTTTAGCGTACCTTTTGACTGGCTTTATACGCGTTCAAGTTCCTGCCATTTTTGAGCAGCTCCAATCAGCGAAACCAAAAATAGACGTCAACTTGGGCAATGATGCCCAGCTAACCGCTGAGCGTCAGGTGCTTCGGCTTCTTTGCATTGCCTTCCGGTGGCTAAGAGAGCTCACCTACTCAGTTTGGATATCTCGCTTCATGGTTCGGGTTCTGACTTCGATTGAGGCTGTCAGTACGACGGGCGTTGGCACGGCATGGGGCGCCGAAAGCAAGTGATGAATAGGACCAATTGCTTCGTTGTCAGAGATGTGCTCCAGGTTGAATATCCGGCGTTTTTTATCCCCGGCCTTTGTGCAGACGTCTAGGAGGGTAGGCCAACCTTGGAATCTGGCGTTATATCCCTCCGTACGTTGGACTCCTAACGCAAGTCCAACGAGCCTGAAAGAACCTGAGAGGCGACATGGAAGAGATCCATAGCAGAGTGGTTAAACCTTCGCTGCAGTTAACCAACGTGTACAGTGCTATTCGGTCAGAATTCCAGCTGAAGACATTTTGCATTCCAGATCTCATTCGGGGATAACCACCAGAGGTTGTGGTCGAAAACAGGGTGTGGACGAAAAGCGACGTCGAAGCCGACTGTTCCAAACAAGCCCAACGTAGGAGACCACCGATTTACACGCAATTACATTTTCTCCTCGTTTTTCCCTCTGGTTTTCGAGATTTTCTTTTGGGTACTCGTTCGACTCCTCGGACGCCATCGACGGTCACCAACTCAAGAGTTACTCTCGAGCCATAGGCAGAATTCTCCTCAAAAAAACCTGGATTGAACTACTACCGACGAATACTACATATTTACTTCCTGGCCTTGCCCTTTCCCTTGGAACCGGTCGACTTGGAGTCGCGAACGGGCTTGGAAGCAGGTTGAGCACCAGGAGAAGAGCCCTTGTTGCCCTTCTTGAACTGGCCTGAAGCGGCACGAGCGTTACCATCGGCCTGCTTCTGAGCATTCCTGTCCTTCTTCGCCTGGGACTTGGCGGCATTGGCAGCAATGTTGTTCTGCTTCTTCTGCGCCTTTGAGTGGGGCTTCACTTGCTGCTCGGAGCCCTTGTTGAGACTGTGCTTAAGCTTTGCAGCGACATGGGAGTCGCTGGGCTGCTTTCCACGGCCGTGAGGGTGGATGTTGACTTGGGCAGCAGTGGTCGACTCGCCCTTCTTCTTCTGGCCGGTCATCTGGACAGCGACCTTGTGAGAGCCGCCAGCGTTGGTGGGCTGCTGGCGGTCGAGATGGAACGAGCCTTTGGTGAGGACAGTCTTCTGGGAATTTCCGGGAGCAGCAGCGCTACCGATCTGGCCGCCCTTCTTGGCGCCGTCGATGAAGGCGTGACCTTCCTTCTTCTGTGCTTTGGTGAGATCGGTCTTGAATTCGCCCTGTGGGATGGAGGTTTGGTTAACGGAGTGATCGTAGCATCATACGGAGGTGACGTACGACTCGGGCCTCGAGGTAATCGACGAACTCATCGAATCGGGCATCGAGGTATTCTTGGTACTCGACTTCACGAGCAGCGAGGGCACTGGTGATAGGTGAGTCTAGATCAGCTGCGATCTATTAATCAGAGAGGGTAGCCACGTACTACCCGTCTTCGGACTCAAGAGCGCGCTCGTAGAGGGGGAAAGCCAAAGTGGAGGCAGCGAGGGAAAGGACAGCAGTAGCGGCGGTGAACTTCATGATGAACGTTAGGAAAGTAAGTTGAAAAGAGTAGATTGAAGGTAGGGAGGCTAAGCGTTTACGTCCTGCGTTGCTTGGGGAGATGGGGGTACAGACCAGCTGAACTGAGGAACTCGTTGACAGAAGCACCAGGTTTATATAGGTTCTGACTTAAGCTTTACCCCCGAACCGGAGAGGGGTCATTGTGCTTCGGCGTCACCGGCACCTGGTGCTCATCGATACGTCTGAGTAAGTGATCATTCATCCTCCCGCTATTCACGCAGTCTCGTCTTTTGCACTGATCTAGATACAGGTGCCAATCGTCATTTCCGATAGCCCACCTCATCCCTGTAAATCCTGCAGGTGCTTTACCGCTCACTTTCTGTGCCCTAGATGTTCTAGAGGCCAGGAGGATCTGCTAGAGCATCTGTTACGAAGGCCTGACATCGCCGTTGTGAGCGGCGACCGGGTCACAAATGCTGTGATGTAACTACACGAGGATGACATGTGCCAGGGAAGCACTGGATATGGATCCCAGAACCCCAGAGGCTTCCGATGATGCGTGTTCTGAGATCTATCCTGCACCCTCGTTAGCTCTTCCTGCTTCTCCCCTTTTCTACCATCGTAAGTCATCTCATAGGCATGGATGGCTATTCGGCTGGTAACATTGTTAGCCACTGTGGTCTAGCACCGAACCCTGCTTCGCCTTCAGCTTGGGAGTCAAAAATAGCTCGATGACGACTTCGACGTCGTCTTGGTCCTGTGGCCCTCAAACTGTATTGGATTCATCAAATGCTGTATCCATTGTGACCACCAGGATTCCTTGAGATGAAGAGTGAGTAATCGAAATGTGACCCCCAATATTCCCCGCAGCACCTCCATCATCGTTTCAGTGACTTCCTCGAAGCAAAGCCCCACTTTTGTCGATACAATAGACAATTGACGCGCTAATCAGCGATGCGACAAAGACTTGATCTGTGGCTAACTTTGGCTTAGTGAAGGTATTCATTCGGCATGTTTCTATGTTTGACAATGGCTTCAATTGGCATAGCCTCATGTCCTTCTGTGATCCCCTTCTTGACTACCCGCTGATGACTTCACATTCCCTTGATGAACGCCGAAAGGGTTGGAGAGAGAGCATCTTTAGCAACGTGCATACACCAGGCTGGCAATAGTAATAGTGACGCTCCTTCAAGTGAGCAAAAGAAAATACAAATTGCCTTGCCAACAACGAGTCCCGACCGTGGTTCGAACACAGGGCCTCGCGATTTGCAATCGCACACTATACCACTTAGCTGTCGAGACAACGATCAAAATATTCCCCTTCTCGTTCTGTCAAAATTTCACAGATCGAACCGGACCAGGTTGAAACCAGGTTGCATCCAGCACGCGAAAGAGGGTGCAGAATGTCCGTTTACTGTGGCGATAGTACGGCTAAAGCAGTGGCTCCTTGTCCTGGTTTCATCAACACAAGGCACTCTCGGCAAGATGCCAAATCACCATCAAACTCCTGTTTCGTCAAGTTCTGAGAGCGCCCATGTCAGAATCACGGTTCGAGCTTAATGGGATCTTCACCCTTTCGGACCTTTCCACACCCATCTTTATTCCGCCGCCGTATCTTGGACCACCTCCACCACCTCCACCCCCACTGGCCAAGCTTTCTTTGGCACTGAATACCGAAACGCCTTCATTTGCGCGATGACTGGTCAATCTCCCCTTGTGCTCTTGGACCTTCCACCCGAAATCTTTCCTGTTATCGCCGGCCATCTTCCTCTATACATTTCTCCTCGTACCCTGGTTGCTCTGGCGCTTGCTTCTAAGGGAACATACGATCTCGTGCTCCCCATTCTCTACTCCCATCTTATACTCCAGAACGAATCATCCGCTCTGCGTGTCATCAACGAGCTTCTGGCCAACCCTGACAAAGGACGCCTCGTTCGAGGCTTCCACATCCGATCCAAACTATCAAAGGATGTCAGAGAAGATCCGAACCAAATCGACGTTGTCACTGGTCTCCAGCGTCTGATCGAAACGGGTCGGCTGCCCCTTATGCACACTCTCGAGTTGCACATGGAAGGGCATGGCTGGTTCCTAGATGAGGATAGGACAGTATTCGAGGGATATGGCAACCTTCGCCAGGAGTTCTGGAAGGCGTTGAAAGAGAAATGCCCCGAACTCCACACCCTTACTCTCACCAACTTGGGAGATGATCCCGAAAGCGATCCATGGCTTAACGAGAGCGGTCTGTTTGAAATCGAGGTTAGTCGCTTCTTCTGAAAGCACAATCGCACTCAACAAGGTCATAGAGGATTCGAAACCTTACCCTTCGCTTCATCAACAACTCTCTTGATGAAAAGGGAAACGCTCTCGTTCTGTCGACCATCACCCGCCTTGCCCCCCAGCTAAGGACGCTCAACCTTGCCCAAAACTCGGAAAAAGACGAATGGATGGAGCTAACTCCGCTCCTTTCGCTCACCTTCCCCAACCTCGAATCAATGACTCTTAGAGGTCAAACGCTGAATGACACCGCAACGGCGATGGAATTCTGGAGTCGTCATCCCAAGCTTGAGTTTATTGGGCTCAGCTATGGTGACACGGACACTCCGCGCTTCGACATCGATGGGGTCCAAGAACAAGTCAACAATGGAGCCTTCCTTCCAAACCTTCGACATCTGAGTGTGAGTTCATCCTGCTCTTCCGGTGGGTCACCTTGCTAATCTCGCTTAAAAGGCACCCTTCAACGACGTTCGCGCTCTTGGCCCATTACTTCCTCAACTGATATCCTTGGTAATCGCGGACACCCTGAACGCTCAAGTCCCCTATCTCCTTCGTTCCATCGTCTCTGGTGGCCTTCCAAATCTCCAGAGCCTTAACGTCGAGCAGAACGGCGATCCAGGAGGAAACTTCAAGGATGTCGAGGGAGCCACCTGGTGGGAGACACTCGACGGGGAGTTCAAGACGGAGGCATGGAAAAAGGGCAAAAAGAAGTTTACGAAGAGCGTGATTGATGATCCCGAATGGATGAATAGCGCTGTGTTGGCGTGCCCAAACCTCAAAGAGCTTGCTTTGCAGACGGACGATATCAGGGTCTCCAATTACGTGCGTCTCAACCCTCATTCAAGGATGCTTCTATGCTAATCTTTTATCGGGTGGTGGTTAGACCGATATCATCCCATCTCTTTCTCGCCTTATTCATCTCGAGCGATTCTTCTACCGCGACCAGGCAGAGGGTCTTGAAGGCCTGGATGACGATGCTAAGGAGATCTTTGTGTCGCAAGCGAAAAGTGCATTTGAGGCATGTCCATCCCTCGTTGAGATCGGAGACATTTACGCCGACCCACCATCTGGGTACCTCACTGCGAAAGCCATCCGAGAAGACGGTTCCATTTTGAAAGGTGCTCAGGTAATGATGGGCAATGGGATGGTAGTTGGTCAGGAGGATCTGGCGTTCCCAAGGAGCAATGATAGGGCTGGAATATGAGACAAGAATCTACCTGCGTATTTAAGAATGGAAGATGAATGTATTTTCAGTTGAACTGGTGACCACTGAGAAGAAGATTTAAATAGCCATCTTTTGCCGATCGTACAAGATTAGAATCGAAGCCTAAAGCCCAAGGCGTGCGAATAGTCACATCGATTCATCGCGCTGAGCGCGCAGGACCCACAATATCACTTTGGACCGACTCGCTCTTTACGCACTCGCACCCAACTCGCGCCCTTCAGACAGGATGAAATAAGCCAAGATGCAACCTGTGGTTTTCGTCAAGAGCCGCTTTCGAGGGCATTAATTTGAGATCTGCGAATTTGATTTTGATTTTGAGAATCGACGAAGGTAGGGAAAGGAGACTAGTACTTTGAGATTAGATTCATTGAAGCTGCAGCGGCCTTTCCCTTGTGTCGAATTGTTCTGGCCCCCAGCTACAGCGCCCTCGCTGGCCAGAACTGCAAGTGCCAAGCTGCGAATGGTCAAGGTCTCCAGTGAAAGGGTCTGACCGACCACTGTTGCGGAGGAAACGGCGGCGCCCAGTTCGGAACCATTCGAGCGTGCCGTGCCTTCTTCCAGGCACTGGCTACTACCCTGGGCCTAACCACCAGGTGAAATATGCTGAGGCTTGCTCGTTTTGAACTATGTACTGACGATGTGGCCTTATTGCTCTGCTGGTGGAACGAACTGCCTCGATTCAGTTTGGCGCTCCCAGCGCCTTTTGCTAGGGCTGAGTGTGGGGTCGACCTGCATTGAAACAATGCTAACCACAAGATCGTGTGATCTTTTGAACTCACCTACTACCATGTAACAATAAATCGAACCATCGAGACCTGAACTATACTCTCTTCCTACCCGATCGAGCTCTGAATTGAGCGAGCCGGAGGTGATATCTCTTCTGGAGAGGAACTTATGACTTGGACATCCACAACTCCATGATGCCTCTATGACCGCATTGGGCAGATGGGTGAATGCCGAGGAGCATCGGTCATTTCATGATTCCTTCAAGCCTCCGATGTCCATCGGGGATGGGGTGTCCTCTGCTTCCTTATGTCTAGCGCGCAGTGTCCATGCTAACGCGGTGCTGTCTGGGTCTAACTCAAGAGAGTTTGGTCAGCCGCCTTTGCGCTAATATGCATGAACGAGTGCTGAATAGGATGCCTGAGGATTCTCAATCCTGTGGCTTGCTGCTTGAACTGCCGACGGCTGCTAATGTCAACGGCCTAGGACGCGCTCTGGTCAGCCGAGTACCAGAACTTCCCTTCTATAAACGAGCTCATTGCGTGGTGTTAACCAACCTAATCAAGAAGGATGATCCGAATTTCGAAATCCCCGTCAAGCTTAGCTCGAGAAGACACTGGAGCAGCCGACACCATGCCGGCGGATTGAGCTGCCCATATGGTAATGTTTGGAAATTCCAATGTCTTCTCGGACACCTTCGAGTCGAGTAAACTGCGTGAGCGTTCGCCGAGAGTCCAGCGAGTGGACCCACTAAGCCAATGTTTCTATCTTTAGTTGTGACTTCAGTGGGTATAAAAGCGCTATGTACCTTGTGCTGAATTCCGTAGAGCTTCACACTCAAGGAGGATTACACAGAAGGCTTCTCTCAAATTATGCAATTCAAACTCTCTTCTCTCTTCGTTGCCATTTCCATTGCCTCTGGGTACGTCGTCGTATAAGACCGACTCTTTCCATCCCTTACAAAAGTTATTCCTTTGTAGTGTACTAGCAGGCCAGAACTGCAAGTGCCAGGCCGCTAACGGCCAAGGTCCTCAATGGAATGACTTGACAAACTACTGCTGCCGTGGACAGGGAGGATTTGACTTTGCGACTGTTGCAACTTGCCTTGCGCCTTTCGCTGGCTTTTACCCTGGACCTAACCACCAGGTGAGTCGGGCCCCCATGTAAAACGAACCGCTTGAGCCGAAAACTGACGACGCACTATCTCACAGTGCTCTGCTGGTGGAACCAACTGCCTCAACTCGGGCCAGTTTGTGAAGTGCTGCCAGTCCCAGGGTGCTCCCAGCGCCTTCTGTTGGGATTAGGTATATGCGACCTAGCACGGGTCGGTATTACTACCTGAAGTATAGCTCTGTATCAACACAATGTACCAGCCTTTTCTATATGACTCGGATACTTGGCACATATCCAGCGAATGTAGTCGTTGAATGAACCAACTCCTTTGGGCCTCGACGATGGTGGTCTGGTTTGAAGGACGACATGCCGTAGACGAGATAACTGTCGAGAAACATTCTATAGGTCCTACAATACTGAGGTCACAATGCTTCGTGTGGGTAATGGACACTCTTGTTGCAAAGATCACGAATGCGGCGCTGATAAGCGCCCACCCTGATCACCACATGATTAGTTCACACGACTACAGCCCCTGTCTTAGTCTACGCGAAACCAGACGTTGACTCAGTACCACCATCCTCCGCACAGGCTCAGCCAGGATCTCGATTATGGAAGGCCATGGGTTTGTTTTGGCGATGATGTTGCAGCACGCGTGGTCTGAGGCCCCTTCACAGTGGCTCTTCTTGAATGACCGTCGCTCATCGCTGGCTCCCCGATGCGATGAAATGTTTTATATTGCATGCAGTTCTCCGTGGAGAGTCCTAGTCGTTACGATACCTTTTGGGAGAATGCTCGTGCTCAAGAATCGAATGAATTCCGTATAGTGAGTAATAACATGGGCATTATAAGGGATAAAAGTATACTAAAACCCAATAAATAGTAGGAAATCCTATGAATGATACTGGATTGAATTGTCCATTGCAGTGTTCAATTACTCCTGCCCGTAAGGGAAAATCTGGGGGCAACCTGAGCTTGCGAAGGTGTCATAGAAGAACTGGAGGTTCTTGATGAGGTTCCTCCTCAAGATACCGGTAGGGTTAGGATAGAGGCCCTTGACTTTGACATTGACAAATCCATTGTAGAACCCGCAAGCGTCGGTGATGCTTCCGATGGATGTGTCGACCTCGAAGGTGTTGACACCGTTCACATTCTTTCCTGGCTGGGTAGGGTGAGCGGCGTAGATCGCACCAATGTCTTGACCGCTGACAGGCGCTGCGGGCCTGTTGAAGTCGACGGGGAACTGCATGTCCTTGAAGAAGCGCTCAGCAGTGACCATATCGAGCTGGCCTGCCTCAGAGCCAGTCTTGCGACCGTCGACGAAGAAGGTGGCAGGGAAGGAGGCTTCAGCGTAGGCGGTGTTGTGACGGAAACCGAGCATCTCGAACTTGGGGTTGGTGGCAATGGATTGTTGGATACGGTGGAAGCGCAATTCACCAGCGACGGTGGTGTTGAAGAAACCGTTGCCGTAGATCATGCTGAAGTTCTTGAACTGGAGGAACACGACTGGGTGAGTCAAGCGGCGGGTGAGGGAAGTGAAAACTACTAACCTCTTCGAACAAAGCAGGGTTGAAACTGTGGTTGTCACCGAAGAATGCGTCAGCACGGGTCATGCTGGCGTCGCCTTCAAAGGTTCCATGGTTGTTCAGACCACCAACGATGGCTGGAGCGGGAGGATCGGGGCCCGTTTTGGGGGTCTTGCCACCGATGCTCAGAAGATCGGTCACTGGGTTACCATCGAGGAGATGAGCAGCGTAGGTGGTGGTCCTTGCGAGGCGACTTTCCATGTTGAAGCCTGAATTGCCATCGGCCTGTCAGATTTCTGTTTAAGCGATCCTAAGCCACTGAAGCTTACCCTCTTGAACAGCGATGATAATTTGCGAAGGGGTGGCGACACCATCACGAGGAAGCCACTGTCATTTTTGTCAGGAAAATCTCAAGCGAGGATCTCTGGGATACTTACACCATGGTTGGCCAGGGTGTTCAAACCAGGACAAGGACCACGGAGGTCGGTCTTCTTGGGTGCTCGGAAAGGGTGAGCCTTGTCGTTGACGAGCTTCGCACCCAAGAATGTGGGTGGGGGAGGAGGGTTGGGTGGGTTGACGCCACCGTGGATCGGCGGACGAGGACCACCATTGACACCTGCAGTGTCTGCCTCACCAGCGAGCTGAGGGAACGCTTGGACTGCTACTCCAAAGGAAAGGAGCGCGACGAGAGTGGTGAACCCCTTGGTGAGCATAGCTGGAGTGCTGTCGACTGAAGAGGAAAGGGAGAAGTGGATGAGGGATAGTGAAGAAAGCTGAAACTTTCCGACCTACTTATATCCTTTGCTCTGAACAGCAAATGTCGAGAAGGGGAACGTAAAGCTCTGCCTTGAAACCCTCAACCGCGGAAATTCATGGGCGCTCATTGGTTGGTTGGGAAGCTGGTGAGATGGTATGCCATTGATGCCGACGGAACCAAGGAAGCTTACAGCGTCAGGGAAGGTCATCAGAAGTGTACTGCTTTTCGTTAACTCGCGTGGGGGTCCGAGCCGTAACCCTTGGACGCGTCCTCATGCCGTGTCTGAGGCAAAAGTTTCTTCAGTCCTTTGCTTGCCCCGAAAATGCAAATTTCGAGGTACGGCGCTCGCTTTCATGGCGAGTTCAATGACAAGACGTTGATAATCGGCAGGTTATGGGCTTTGGGCTGCAGAAGGTCGTTCAAGCATGGCAATGCGCAGCTTGCCTCAGCACCTCCCAACATGCCGTACTCGAAGGAGGTTCATCAATTGATAGGTATCTAAGCTTCTTCGTTTCCCTTGTCTTGGCGAAGCATCGGTGCAACCGCAGCGTTTGAATTTGTATCAAAGTTGATCCTTCAAGCTAGGACTTTGCAGTTGAATCAAGCGTTACTTCTCTTGAAAGGGATGAAAGCTCGACGTTGTCCGTCCAATACACCAAGATACACCGTCCTCACTAGGTCTTGATTCTTCGACGTTACGATGAGGTTGCCAGTCAGTGCCTGAATCCAATGTTGCTTCGTGGGGTCAGTTCTGATTAACATCGACGCCAGACATCTCTTTGAAGTCCGAGCGCTACCATAAGCCCTTGACAAACGTGATGACTTGTCGCCGATGTTCCGTCGTTCCGCACTTCCGCCTCCACTTTTCTACGCCGCAGTACGTAGTACTGGATTTTCGGAGTCTTCTTTGATTGTAAGGCACCATGTTTGAGATTTAGATAGCTATGCCGACCGCGTACGTACGTTCGTTACTGAAGGGTTTCTTTGGGCAGTTTCTTTGGACTTCACATGGTGTGCGAACTGCATGTTTGGCGCTGCACATGCAAGGACCATATATTTCCTTTCATCTCCAGCTCCAATTGGCATCGCCCTGAATGAATGTCTCACCTGGGCAGCAATTGGTGTGCATTGCGCAGTCTTGGATCGGGACGAGTCCTGTGCGGGCGTAGCTCGGTGAATGTATGGATTGTAGCGCTATGGACGGAAAAGCGGAGGGGAGGTGGTCTTGTGATCAGGCTATTTCAGTAAGGAATTGCCTTGAAGCACGAAATTTCACTTTGCGCGAAACTTGGGTCGCTTGCAAAGCCTGGCTGTTCCGAGAAAGCCGGGGCATGTGGGAGGGTATTCCAAAAATGAATGGATGAAGGCGTCCTCACCAACTTCTCGATTAGCGGAATACTACTATAAAATCCTTTCTGCACCTTCGATAGCTGATAATACTGTCCTGGGCCCTTGGTCGCTACCATCGTCTCTTCTCCACCACTACAATTGGAACGTTCTACAAAGTGATTTGCCCGCTAGACAAGTCCTGCTCTATTCTCCATGAGCCTCTGCTGTAGGGGCCAAAAAGAACACATTTAGGTTTAAGGTGCCCACGTAAGGTTCATCCTGTCTACTTCTTCGTATCCAGAGAACCCTCAAACCGATGAATCGACGAATTCAATGGGCGACGCTTATACACCTCTGGTTAGGTACGGCGTAAACGCTACCATTAGCCGTCTCTCATTGTAACCGTAGGAAGTCTGCGCGGGCAGCTAAGGACTCGATTCCCTGGATCCGAGACATATTTGTGACTTCACTCCTTTTAATGGACAAAAATGGCCTTTTTCTCACAAACGGCGAGCCGCCAGAGCCACCAGGTGTGTTCGATTCAGGCTACAAGCGCCCAAGAGCCAGGTCCAGCGGATAGTGTATGGCTACTGGTTTCGGAAGCATTTGCTTTGACTTCGTAATTCTTAAGACGAGGAGATACCTCTGCAGCCTTTAACCAAGCAAATTCTAGCCGGCACGGATATTACGGTGCATGCCTGGCCGCTGGTTGAGGTGATTCCAGGAGAGCCGGGAAACGATCCGAGTGTCTCCGCGAGCACGCAAATTGCATCCATTTCTCCGTGTGTAGTATCAGCTTCTATAGTGAGACATGGTGTAATGGCTATCGTTTCCGCATTTCCCCAAGGACGTTTGTACAGGGTTCAGCCCTTTGACAAAGCGATGGATTTCGTCTTGTATAGACGCTACTTCTTGCCTTCGAGTTCCGGTATTCCTCAAATGTGCATATGTTATTGTTGGAGCCAGCCTCATATTGGTAAAGGAATCAGAGGCCTTCTCAGACGGAGCTTGCACTGGTTGAATGGATCGACCGACCTGCTGTGATAATTAACCTACGACAATAGCGTGTGCTTGAACGTCTGACTATCCACAATTGGTAATAGAGTGCCACCAGAGATTCTCGAACTTCTCTATTTACAACGATGAATGAGCCAGTAGCTGATAAATAGAGTATACCCAGAAAAGACGGAGCTTTCTTAACTTACCATGATACCGCCCTTGCCATATTCTCTCCTCCTGAGAACCATAATCTATGCTCGTTGTACCGATATGGTTTATCGTCTAAGCTATACTTCTGTAGCTATACATAAAGAGAGAGCCTTTGCACGCTCAGTACATGGATTGGCTTAATCGATTACCCTTTATTTTGTCCCTGATTGAGGAGGGGGTGGGGGGGGGGGGGGGGGGGGGTGGGGGGGGTAAGTCTCGACTGTAGCCCTTGACGGACGTAGGGCTAATGATTCTTGAAGCACGAATTGTAAAATATGTTTATAAGAAAACTTGATAGAGGCTTCGTGGCAACGTGCACCGGAGGAGCTCGTTGAATGTCTCCCCTTTCAACACTGAAATATGGACGCTGAGCATATGATCTCGACAGCAATACGCGTGGAAGGGCTTAGTGTACAGTCTAATTAAACTTGGTTCCATGCCTCAAGCTCTGCGCCGTCTCTCTTCTGGGAGACAGGATTTAAATTCCCAGTGACTGGATTGGGTATAGCAAGGCGTGCAGTATCAAGGTATCGACGTTTCAATCCAATCACTGGCTATTTGTATATGGTGGGAGAACGAACAACGTAACTCAAAGGCTGGTATGTTTCAAAGCCTGATGGACTTGAGAATCAGTTCCAGCAAAAGGCGCTGGGGGCACCATTCTCCTGGCAGCATCGAACAAAGGCACCAGAATCAAGGCAGTTGGTTCCACCAGCAGAGCACTGGACGGCATTGTCAGTATGTCGTGTAGGATGACCGAGTTTCAGCAAAATTTCACCTGGTTGTTAGGTCCAGGGAAGTACCCAGTACCGGGAAGAAGGCATGTTCGAACGGTTCCGTGCTTGGCACCACCGTTTCCGCGGCAACAGTAGTCGGTCAGACCGTTCCACTGGGGACCTTGGCCATTGGACGCCTGGCACTTGCAGTTCTGGCCGGCGAGGACGCTGTAACAGGGAGGATTAGCTCGAGATGAGACGAGAGAGACGACAGTATCAGAGGGCTGTTGATGTTAAATGCCTTACCCAAGTGCGACAGAGAGAGTGACGAGGAGTGAAGTAACACTGATTTGCATGTTGAGAATGGGGATTTGTAGCTGAGGGTTGTAAGCTGGGGCTATCCTGTAAATTTGTCGAGCTTTTATACGGCTCCTGCACTCCGTTTACCATGGAAGCTTGGTGCGGTGAATACGTACTGGAAAGTCACCAGGTAACGCCCAGTGCTACTTTGGGTTTCATTTCGAGTGGAGAACTGATTTTACTGCTGTCTCCAACCGTGCTTGAGAGTTTAAGATTTCCAAATTCATGCAGTATCATGAATAGCCTACGAAATAGAAGCCATCTTCAATGGCGCTCAGTGTCCTCTGCGCCCTCCGAGCAAAGCGAAGGCGTACACACATATCATACCCTGATAATTATCAACGTCAGAATTGCTTCGAATTTCAAAATGAAATCGTTCTTGTACCACTTGATGTAATTGTAGACAAACCAAGCCCCGAATTCACCGTTCGATATCCCAGACTTGTGGACTTTTGAGCTCTCCAGTTGTTGAGCAAGGGCCAAAGTCGAGTAGTTCGAGGTCTCGAAATGCGTTGAGCACCCGAGGTGAGAACGCCTATCAGTACATCAATGATCCCGGTCCCAGAGGAGGTAAGGGCTACGCCATCCTTGGACTCACAAGGAAGCGAAGAAGATCGTCTGAGCTCCACACTATACCGAAAGGTTAAGCAGAAAAAATGAACCGGTGTGGGCAAACCTCCGAACGAAGAAGGGAGCATGAGGCTTTGGCAGTCTTGGCTTGTATCACGGGCTCTCGTTGACAATGAATTGGATATCTACAGTCATTACATAGTGATTGCGAGAGCCGATTTTTGTTTTTCTGGCTATGCGAATAATTAATACTAGGTTGTTATCTCGTAGAACGTCAGGTTGGCAGGGCTGAATAATACATGGAGGACAAGTCGTGTCCCACTTTACACGAGACAGGAAGCTAACAATGACCCCCTGCGTAGGAATTTGAGCCTGTGAAGAGCCAGTTGCCGCCTGTGGGCGTCAAGATCGGGGAGAAGCATTATTCTCGTCCGAGATAAATTCGCTTCCCACTCTGTACGTTGGCGACTTGTACTCGAAATAAAGAGGGCGAAACTTGTGGAGCTCCTAAGAGAACACCGCGCCAATCTCCACCGGCTTACTAGCGAGGAAAGATGCCAAGCAACACGCTGAACGAGTTTTGGAGGTTGGGCGCTTGTACTTAGGAGTTCTAGAAATCACTGATGGATGGGCTTAGATAGGGGCTCGACGATCTTGATCCAGGGTCCAGAAGAGGCCAGACGAATTTGACTTTGCAGAATACCCAATTGTCCTGACACTCCGATTCCTCTACTGAGAAGGTAGCTATTGTCTCTATTCTTCCCGATTACTTGTACGATTTGACATTCAAAATTCCGAACACAGAGATAGATGCTCTGCTAACCCTTCTTTCATATTCCAGCCCTATCGTCGTTCCATAGGAAAGCTCAATCCTCTTGGCCAGCTAATAATATCCCATTTCCCGCTCCCTTTAGGCTTGAGATCTGTCTGGGCGCTCGGGGAGGATACAGTTACCGAATATCTACTCAGCTCCAATTGGCGTTTCAGTGAGCCTAAAGTTGGTGTCCAACGGAGAACAGATGAATAATATACACGACACATGTACACCCTTGTGGTGTAAGTGCCAAGATTACCGCCTGTCATTGGTGACGGTAGTAGGGGTTTCTTGAATCCATGCTTTTGCCTTGAAACGCCAGAGTTGGTACTAAAAGCAATTTGGAACGCTTGATTGAGTAGACTATTTTATTTGACTGCCTCAGTCGTAAGATGAGGAGATACTTTCCGTGGTAGCTTTTAAACCCTGAAACTCGTACTAGCCGGCACAGATATTGCGCTCCACGCTAGGCTGTCAGTAGTGGTTGAGGTGATTCCAGGAGAGTGAGGTGATTCCAGGAGAGCTAGAAAACAATCCAAGTATTCCTCCACGAGACTTCAAATTGAATCAATCGTGTGGTGTGTAGTAAAAGAAATTCAGTGTTGGGACATGGTGTAATGGCTATCGTCACCGTGGCATCTCCCCAGGGAAGTTTTGTGGAGGGTTCGATCCCCTGTACAAATGTTATAATGCTTGGTTTCTGGAAAAGCTTTTGCTCGCTTTGGATTTCTTGTATGCGTCCAGTGCGCGCATAGTTCCTCGGAAAACCCTTATCGAGCCAGATATATGATGGTGTGGAAGTAGTAGTAGTAGTGCGTAGCAGGAAGTGGTCTGCTGATGAGGGAGAAAATGCCAATAACCAGTCGATGGTAAAGTGGAGCTCGTGTATAGTCAGCGCTATTATTTCCTCCTAAGCATTATAATCTGGTCTCCCAGGGTGCGATGTAGTCTATCATCTAATCTGGGTCCTATAAGTTAAGCTTATCGGTCCATCGAGAGAGAGAGAGTCCAAATTGCGTCTTCAGTACACGGATCGGCCCCGGCTTTCTTCACTTTTCCTTTATTCCTCAATGTAGACAATGATGAATATCGTGTGTAGCCTCTGAGTTAATTTTTGATGCTGTTTCATGATTTCGATGTTCCTTCTGCCTAGGCTCTTGAATTTCTTCTGTATGCTGAATTCAGAGTCGTTCCGATCACTTTGAGTGGTCAATATGACATTTCAGGCCTCGCCACAGGTCTAACGTCTACCCATCGCTCATCCATGGCTCCACCGTGTCCATTCCACCTCCATTTCAGATTCAGAGATCAGAGATGGTAATATGTGTTAGATTGTGCAGGCACTTTGACCTTCAACGGTCGGATATGGTGAAATGGCTAACATTGCCGCCTTTCGTTATTGTATGTTTATACATAGTTGGTTGCGCGCCAGCTCGGGGTTCGAATCCTCGTATCCGAGTTATAGCCTGTTGGCGTTTCATTTTCACAAGTTGCCAGATGTTTCCCCTTACATCAGTCAGTCAGTCAGTACTTCCATGAAAGATTGTCTTCGTGGCCCCTGTTCTTGCAACGCGTCACAATCTGTATATCGTTTGTCGTCCCGCGCTGACTTGATTTGTGGCGAATGCGATGGGTGAAGTCGGTCACTGGCTTAAAGCGCTTACTGTAACAGCGGAACAACTTGCATTGTGCCTTCCAAGCCAATGCTTATCCTCACGTCGAATATTAAAAGCAATTTGAGATCGGAATCGGCCCGCCGTAGCGAAGCGAGGCGAGACTTGTGCTATCGACCTTGCTTTAGCTAGGTCCCTACAACTCGTAATTTTATGTAACGATCAATCCATCGGAAGTTGAGGGGACGATAACAAATACGCCCAAACCTCTGCATCACTACACTGGATGTCCAACCAGTGCTCCTGCTTTCCCATACTTTTGTTGTGCCACACTAACTGGTCATTGCAGTAAATAAATGTCCCTCTTTCTGTCAAAGAATCAATTGGGCTTTTCTATGTTGTTCACTTGTTGATGCCCGGGACATCCTCAAGCTCAGGCCCACCCTTGTTTTTGCTTAACATACTAACATATTGATAATTGCGGTGTTGGGAGGTACGTCGTTCATGCTGCTAGCCGCATCTGATATCACTCAGTGAGGCTGTTGACTAATTACTCGCCCACTCTTTTGTGTGCCCGAGCGCAAGCCCGCCGCAGGCGGGCGGCAGCGAGGGCCGTGTTACTTGTCGATGGGCCTAATGATCTGGAAACTGAAGCGTAGCGAGTCTATCGTTAGTCCAGCTAAAGCAAGGTCAAGTAGTCGCTGGCCTCGCCGGGGCACTTTCATAGCAGTAAGACGTTCGGGTATGGTGGAACGACTAACATTGCCGCCTCTCATCGCACCTTTCACATAGCTGAGTGCGCGGCAGCACGAGGTTTGATTCACTGCATTCGAAGTGTTCTTCCGGTGGTCTAAATTTTTGATCCTTGCCTCACATTCCGTTAACACCAGTCTGTAGGCACTTCAAGTATGGATTCAGTTGTCAAACTCGAAGTAGCCCCTATCCTGAAAACCCGGATCATCGATCAGCCTCTGCATCCCACGCCCCATTCACACCAAGAACCCCTATTGAGCCCTTCTCTTGCATCATCATCCCCATCATCCGTCTATTTCCTGTTCGGCGTTTCTCAGAGGCCATTGCTGGTTGTCGGATGAATTCTGGCTTCTTTTCGACGTCGTCGTTGTTTTCTTAGGTCCACGTCGTCGTCGCTCTCTTCTTGCGTCGTTGTTCGTCGTCGGCTAGGGTTACGTTAAGACTGACCTGCTAGGTGAGTGGTGCTCTGAGTAGCTCCTTCGTCGTTCTGGCACTTACGTTCCCCCTCAAGATAGCTTACCAGCTCTCTGAAGGAGCCCACATCCCCCCCAGAATCCATCATGCACCGACTCTTTCCCTTTTCTTCGAATTCAACCACCTCTGGCTCAGGGGCATCTACTTCATCTCCTGAAGCTCAGACCTCCTTATCATCATCACCCCCATCCAAGTCTTCTATGCCTAAACCAAAACAACCACCGGTGGATAGACGCCAGTCCCTCGATGCGTATCGACCGTTGGCGGAGAGACTTCGATCGCATCTCTCTGTTTCGTCGAGTGCTCAGGGGTCAGATTCCACTCCTGCTATCTCAAGTGAAGGAGCAGCATCAACAATAACCGCGACATCCAGTACTAGCAGCAGTTCTACCTCAGGAGGAAAGCTCAGAAGATCGACGAGTGCCTCGTCGCTTCACTCTGGAGGGTCAAAGGAACGATCGAAGTACAAGCTGAAGAATTTGTGGCATAGAGTGTCAGGGAGTGTGACGAGCATTCCTGGGGCGTTCTTAGGGGGAACAGGAGGGGATGGGCAGAGTGCGAAGAGTAGCACGAGTGCAGGTGCTGAGAGGGCGACACCATTGGGAGGAGGAGAAGCGACACAGGAGGCTGCACCGGGACAACCCCAGCTCATCTACTTTATGGGCTCAAGACCTTCTACTGAAACCTCTCCTCCCACTGCACCTACATCATCATCCACTTCCACAGCTCCTCCACCGTATTCCATATCAACTCAGGAGCAGGAAGTCAACCTCAAACCTCAAGGCCGACATGCCAAACTACTCAGCATGGTCGACGAAGGAGCCGAAGACGATGTCGAGCTTGTCGAGTACGATCGAGACGAGAGTTCCTCGAGTGAGGAGGAGGAGGATGATAGCTCTGATGAGGAAGAGGGGGTGCGGCGATCGGGCGAAACGACTGCTGTCAACTCGCCTGCTGGTGTTCCGCCGTCCCAACGTGTTCTTCCTCCTCCTGGGGTGGCAGCATCAGGAGTAGCTGGATTAGGAGCAGCAGCAGGATCAGGAACTCGAACACCAACACAACGCCAAACTTCTCGATACGTTGATCCATTCGCAGCTTCACCCGCGATAGCACCCATCTCCGTCCCACCCAACTCGCCTGAAGCTCCCACTGCGGCTCTTCCATCGACGCAGGCTACGTCGATGAGCTTTGCGTCGTTCCTCGGTCTCACCTCTTCAAAGCCTATGTTTGGCTTCGGATCCGCCTCAGCAACGCCAACGAAACAAATAGATGAAGGAGGAGAACAGCCCAAGGTCGACCCTGAATCACTCGCTCAGCGGATTCAAGAGTTGATTGATGCGCTTCCTCCGCCTCCGATCTTTAATGAGATTCCGCAGACGCCGTATCCGCCTACGCCTTATCCGCCTGGTACGTCGTCGTCTCCTATCTACCCTTTTATTATTATTATTATTATTATTATTATCTGTTATGCTAACATTTACTTGCCCTGATAGAAACTCCAGGCGACACATACCCAGGCTCACCGTTCCCCTCTCGTCTCCCTCCTCCTCCCAAACCACGTGTACCAAAGAGGGATAGCAAGACGGGTCGTCCGATTCCTCCTGCTGATGCGGTACCAGAGGGTGTGGATGAGGACGTTGTAAAGCTGTTGTGGAGTGTGAGTGTTATGGGGGATCAGCCGTTGCCTGAGCAGGGCGAAGGTGAGGGTGGCGAAGAGGGTGGCGAGGGCGAGGAGAAAGGAGATGAGGAGACAGGAAAGGAGCCTGTAGAGAAGGGGCCAGTGGAAGAGGGGGAAGAGAAGCCGACAGTTCCGGATACACCTAAACCAAATCCAGACCAACGTCGACGCGTCCCACGTACACCCGTCCCTCGTACCCCCCGCTCACCACGCAGCCCACACAGGAGACACCACCCGCGTACACCTGGTACACGAAATATCTGGCAGATCTTGGAAGGGTACCAAACGACAGGACATATACCTGCTACGCCGTATACGGGTATTGGGAGTGGAGGAACTGGGGCGCCGGGGAGTGTTATTCCGTTGCCGCCTGTTGATGAGGATGAGAGTCCGGATTTGGGAGGAGGGCCTATTGCTGGGGGTGATCGTGAGGAAGGGGGGCCTGTTGCTGGAGGCGATAGGGAGCGAGGGGGCCCCATTGCTGGTGGAGATCGAGAAGGAGATACAGGAGGGGGAGGAACAAACCTCTTTAGTGATGGAGGAAGCATCATGCTCTATTCCCCGCTCATACCGGGTTTACATGACCTCGTCGAGATGGGTGAAGTTGTGGATATTTTGTGGGAGGCTGATGAGGAGGATGACGAGTATCTCGAGGATGGTGTTGGTGTCGAGTATCCTGGGGAGAGCGAGGAAGGGACGACGGTTGTGGGGTCCGATAGTGGATTGGATACCCCCAAGGCGAGCGATAAAGGCAAAGGGAGAGGGTGGGTTCCTTCGTTGGGTTGGTGGTCTTCTCAACCCACTGCTGGTGTAGTGCAAGGCGACGAGAAGGAAGATGATAGGACACCGTCACCGACGCTTTCAGCGTATGGTTCTCCGACGTTTGCGAATAATGGTGGCGTTTCGAGTGCGGTCAAGGCTGTTGCTGGGTCTGGGGCTTTGCATAAACGTCAAGGTCTGTCTTCCTTTTGTTCTGCGACCTCGAAGGGAGCGAAAATACTGATCACGACCATTTACAGGACGTACATCGGATGCTCAATTCGCGCGAAGAAAGGGAGGCAAGGTGGTGAGGACGCGCCGGATGGTGGCTGAACAAGCCTGGGCGCCGTCCAAGGATAAGCTGACGGTGCAGGTGTTTTGGTGGGGGTATCGTCTGTGAGTTTGCTACTCCTTTACCTGTGATCTCCACTTATTCACTCTTCAACAGCTGTCTCCCACCGCCTACTCTCGCCATCCTCTCAGACAAGACGATCGAGGCGACCAAGAGAGCAGCGATGATCACCACTGCTCTGACGTGGTTCTTGCAAAATGTACCTGTTACGGCTCTACCCTTGCCTTTGCAGCCTACTGTCTTGCTCTTGCAGGTGCTTACCTTCAGCTCTACCGATGCCCGAGGGTGGATTCCTGACGATCTGTATACAGAGACTTGCACCGTACCTCGGATACGTTGGGACGTTTATCAGCTGGAGTTGGCAGCAGATCAAGAGCTATGATAAAGGTTCGTTCTCCTATCCTTTATAAGACCTCTTCGTTTAGCTGACCGCCGCAAAGGCAAAGGAGTACTTTTGACGGCGACGTGGCTTCTCCCCATTGCGCTTATACCCGGAACGTGGTTCGACCATTCGTTCCCTGAACCTTCTCCTGCCCCTCCCGCTCCCGCGTTGCCTGCTCCTCCAGCGCCTACCCCTGCGCCTGCGCCTGGTGGACCTGTGAAGAACCCGACTGGTACTGGGAAGCCCACGCCTGAGACGCCTACTCCTGCACCTGCACCAGCTCCTGTTCCTCCTTCTGGATCAACCCCTGTAACCAATCCTCCTCCCTCATCTACACCAACGCCAACTCCGAATCCTCCTCCGGCGAGTTCGACTCCAGTAGGAACGCCACCTGTCACATCCCCTACCACGCCTGGTGATCCAAATGAAGACGAGGTGAAAGGACAGGGGAAGAGGACGAGGAAGACGTCCTTGACGCAGACGATTGCGTCTTTTGTGTCGAGAAAGGCCAAGATTCCTTCTGGGTTGAGGTCGAGGAAGAATTCGACCTCGGCGACCAACGAAGCTGTGGTAAAGGCATCTTCTCCTGCAGCCGCACCTGTTGCGCAGGTCTCGAGGATCTCGTCGACTAGTACGAGTATGACTAGTCCGATGGACAGCGTCTCTGGGTTGCCACCTGCTCAGCGAAAACATGGGTCAAGGGCGTCTTCGCGGATGGTGTTGCCCGATTCGGTAGCGGTGGTTTTGCCTTCGGGCAGGAATGGCGGAGGTTATGACGAAGCTGGGGAGCCGGAAGGAGCGGTGTCGACGTATACTACGCCATCTGGGGGTCCTGTGGTGTTCCCTTCTGCTATCGCCGCTGGGGGTGTGCATTCGTTTGCCGCGTTGGCGCAAACAGGTTCCGGGAGTGGGTCGTCAACGCCAGCTGTAGGTCAATCCCAAACCTCAACCGCAGTCAACCCTACTTTGACGACGACCTCGACGAGCGGGATGACGATGACAACTCCTATGCCATCAGCTACGACGGGCGGATTCGTAGCCTCTGGAATGCTCTCGCCTCTTACACCTGGTCTCGTACCGCCCACGCAGGGAGGGGGCTACTTGCCTTCGCCGCCGGATTCACCGTCGCCTTCTGTTGCGCCTAAAACGAATAAACTGAAGAAACGCAATTCCTTGACGGCCGGAAGCAGACCAGATCCGACGAGAAAGCCGACGTTGGGGATGAATGCGGTTCATCCGGATAGTGAACTTGGACAAGAGTTGGTGAAGAGCTGGAGAGTCGGGACGGTGGATTTGCCTGCACCCAGTCCGGGTGGTAGGAAGGATGAGGGTGAGGGTGAAGATGCGGGTAAGGGGGATGAGAAGGAGAAGGCGTGAGGGGAGCGATGTTGGGACGCGGGGAGGGAAGTAATTGAGAGGAAGGGACGAAATTCTTGACGATCTTACGGTTCGTGCCCAGATACCCGAGCAGTCTGTTTTTGTTTTTGCTCGCCGATACCTATGAACCTCTTACGCTAACATTTAACGACCTTTTTATGACTGCATTTCTTCGTTTCCCCCTCTTATTCGACCATTATTTGTGTTCAACTCTGCGCTACGATTTTGGAATACCAAATGGAGCCTGCGTTTGCTTCAGTGGAGCGCAGCTGGTTTCCGACTCCCCCGATCGGGAATCTGCTTCCAAGACAAACCCTGAAGCTAAACTGTTTCGGTGCACATTCTTCTCTCTTCTTTCCATCCACTCATTGTCACCAAGCGTCATGCAAAACATTTTCAGTGACCTTGAGCTCACGCTCTTCGTGAGCCTTACCAAGCAATTGTCTAAAAATTGGGCCTTAGAACGTCGCCTGAGCGCACTGCAGGCTGGGGGTTCTAACGCTAATGACACACAGGGCAACGATAACTCGGAAATGGAAGGGGATCTGGAAGGTATCCTCGAAATGATGCGGTCGAGAAGAGATGTCGATGAGCCCGTGACGCCGACCAGCCAATCGCCGCAGGAAGACCTCAACAGGCAAGGCATTGTTTCATCTAACGCACTTTGCTTGAAGAAGCAGGCGGACTATCAAAATCGCATTGACGCTGGTGATGCTCTCGGAACAGGCGGGCTTTGGTCTGCAGACATGTTCTTTGAGCATTTGAAATTCCTCGAGAACCATGTGCCTCCAACTGTGAGTTTTCACCTTAACTATCGGCTGAGACATGCTCAAGGATTCCTTGTAGAATGAAGATGCGGCGCACCTGTGGATCAACGCCTTTCTATATCGTGTTGCCGCAATGGGCGAGGAAGATAAGGTCATCGTCAAACTCGAACGTGATCCGGCTGCAAGGGCTTTGGACCAGGATCTCAGCACTGGAGCAGGGAGCTACGCCCATTGGACAGTGATGACCATGTCTCCCTGCGACGCTAGTACGTTCGCATGTTCTGTCTATACGTGTCTACCCCATTCTTACGCTCCCGAAAGACGAATGGCTGGACACTGGAGTTCCGCAACCCATCATCAAGCCCGGCGCCTCGACGCTCTCCGTTTCAGAAGGCCCATTGCGGCGCTTGGGAACTCAGCTTCCGCAAGCCATCTTTGAGATGGTTGACTGCGCGAAGAAGGCAGAGTAAGTCTTGGTTCACTCCCTTTGTTTGTTTTTCTTACAGCGTAGCAAAGGAAATCGACGATTCGCGGAGTCTTGACCAATGGCCGGGAATGGATGTTTCTGATCCTCAATCTTGATGAGGATGGGGGCCGCTACATCTATTCCTGCAAGGTGTTCACTTACGCCGGTGGCATCACACACGATCTGTCTAGAAAGGGTGTGTCTGCCGTTGTCGCAATTCTTGCACATTGGGTATGTGATTCCTTCCAGCGCTTCCCAGAATGCTCATCCTTCGTCGGGGTCAGGCGAAGAATAGTCACGAGGATTATAATCCCGCTACTGATCCCTTCTTCGATGTGTATGTTCTACCGTAGTCACCGTTGCTGAATGTGCTCGATTCGAAAGTGAAATACTGTACCTGTAATTTGCATTGCGCGGTGAATCTTGATCTCCCAGAAGAATCGCCAGCCATGGACAACCCAGCGATACGATTTATTGCTTACACATAGCGTTTGGAACGCAAGATACAAGGAGAATCAACCCAGATCCGATGAGAAAATCAACAAGGGGATGAATGCGGTTTGTCCGGGTAGTGAACTTGGACAGGAGTTGGAGAATTGGAACAGTGGATTTGCTGTTGCCTCCGGTTCGGTTGATATGACGGATAACTTGGTCGACGGTAAGAGTAAGCTGGGTTGGGTGCAGGGAAGGGGAGGAATAGATCGATCCTTTCCTGGACCTTTCTGGAGACGATGTTGGATTTGCGTGGTGGAGCGCAGCCAAACCGTTAAGGGGTCAATTTCCCTAACCGGGATTGTACTCCTAAGACAATTCCTCGATATAAAATGGAACGCTTGCAATCTCTTCCCCCCTTCCAGTCGACCGCCACTCACCATCATGGAGCAGGATATGTCTAGTCCGAATGACCTCGAACTCAAACTCGTCATCAAATCCATCAGCCAGCTAGTCGAGAGACAGGACCTAGAACGTCGTCTGAGGGCACAAGGCGGGGACCCGGAAACCAGTGACGCGGAGGATGAAGGTGCTTCAGAGTTGGTCGGGGAGCTAGAAACCCTCCTCGACATGCTACGATCCAGAGCTGATGGACATGCGAATCTGCTGACATCTAACCCAGCGCAATCATGTCTCGAGAGACATGGCATTGTTTCTTCTTTCGAGCTTACCTTGAGGAGGCAGGTGGACCTTCAAAAGCATGCTGACGCAGGCGATGCTCTCGGCGCAGCCGGGCTTTGGTCTGCCGAGAGGCTCTTCGAGCAGTTGCAATTCCTTGATGACCATGTGCCTCCAAGTGTAGGCTTTCAATACATACATATGTTGCCCAAGCCGTGCTCAAAATTTTCTGTAGAATGAAGACGCAGCGCATTTGTGGATTAACGCCTTTCTCTACCGCGTTGCCGCGATGGCCGAGGAGGACAAGGTCATCTTGAAACTCGAACACAGCGATCCGGCTACCAGTCTTCCTAACCAACAGCTCAACTCAGGAGCTGGTTATGTTAATTGGACGGTGATGGCCATACCCCCCAGCGATGCTCGTACGTTCACTGCGGTGTTTATGTGTCATCTCTGTCTTGACGCTCTGCGTAGACAGGCACTTCGCTCGTAACCGTCCGGTGCCCTGTACCATGCCCAGGGGCTCCATGCTATCCGTTTTGGAAGGGCCCTTGCGTCTCTTGGGAGCTCAGACCCCGCAGGCTGTCCTTCACATGCTTCGCCGTGCAAAAGAAACGAAGTAAATATACCAGCTTTCTGCTCTTCCCCTGTTTTTCTTTTTCTAAAGGTCCCATCATAGGAAATCGGTGGTTCGTGGAGTCTTGACCAACGGTCGTGAATGGATCTTTTTAATCCTCATTCTCGACGAAAGCGGGGGTCGATGCGCCTACTCCGACACGGTGATGGCTCACGACATTGTGAACTGCCGCCCGGTTCTGTCCAGAGAGTTTGTGTCAACTATTGTTGCGATTCTTGCATATTGGGTGTGTGATTTCATTCATACCCCGGTTCGTTTCTCATTCCCCGGAATCAGACAAAGCATAGTCACGAAGACTATAATCCTGCTACTGATCCTTTCTTCGAAGCTGAAAGTATATAATATCTCTCATTCCTGATGTAGTATTCGTACCCAATGGCTTCTATGCCCGTCAGGTAATGGCCCGAATGGTGACCTCTCAGCCTCTCAACGTCAATGCCCCGAAAACAGTCGATGGAAATGTCACGCAAATAAACCTGCGACACATAGTGAGCCAGAATTTGTCTATCTTGAGCTTGAGGAATCAGGGAAAGTCGATCGCTCTCAAAGTCTCCGCCCATAGACAACGCACCAGTCAATAACTGATAAACTGATATACATGTAGATGGCGTTGGCTCGAGCACAAATGAGGGCCCTGCATTGCTGGGGGTGCATCTAGTCACGATCTCAACTTCGGCTCCTGAAGCACCTTTTTCTCGCTCGCGGATTACTTATGATGTCTTGCAGAGATCTAACAACGGGCCCATGCTCATCTCCCCCTCTTCACAAGCGCCCAGAAGTACTGTCGTGTCGTGACGTCAGGCTGCATGACTCAAGGTTTTGCGTAGTGGGGCACAGTTGGATCATTTCCCCTAATCGAGACCTTGCTCCTAAGACAATCCAGATGGACTGGAATGGGGGGCAGCTGTTCTCATCTCTTCCTCCTTCCATCTACTGACCATCCTCGACATGCTACGATCCAGAAATGATGGCCCTTCAAATCTACCGACATTTGACCCATCTGCATATCTCCACACACAGGGCATTGTTCTTTCTTTCGACCTTACTTTGAAAATAGGAAAGGATTATCAAAAGCACGCTAATGCAGGCGACGATCTTGGAACAGACGGAATTTGGTCTGCAGACATGCTCTTCAAGCAGTTGCAATTCCTTCACGATCATATGCCTTCGACCGTAAGTTTCTGATATCCATGGCGTCCGAGAAATCGTCACAGAGTCCTTGTAGAATGAAGACGCTGTGCACCTGTGGATCAATGCCTTTCTGTGCCGCGTTGCCGCGATGGGCGATTCAGACGAGGACAAGGTGGTCTTTAAACTTGAATACGGCGATACGGATGCGAACCATTCAGACGAGGAGCTCAACTCAGGAGCTAGTTACACCCATTGGACGGTAATGACCATGTCCCCCAATGATGCTCGTACGTCTCTTCTGACATATACGTATCTGTTGTGTTCTTATGCTTCCTATAGAAGCGTGGTTGGACCTCCCAGAGCCCCAAATCCCCAGGGGATCCATGCTATCTGTTTCAGAAGGTCCTCCGCATCGCTTGGGAACTCAGATCCCGCAGGCTGCCTTTGAGCTCCTGACCCGTGCAAGGCGGATACAGTGAATATATACCATTCTTCTTGCTCTCCTTGGTTCTTTCTCATATCTCCTCATAGGAAATCGACGATTCGTGGGGTCTTGACCAACGGCCGCGAATGGATATTCTTGATCCTTACTCTCGACGCTAAGAGCGGGGGTCGTTGCTTTTGCTCCCATCGAATCATTATTCACCAGGTTGTAAACTGCCACGAAGCTCTGTCCAGAGAGTCTGTATCCAATGTCGCTGCGATTCTTGCATATTGGGTGCGTGATCGCTTCCCAAAGTCTGGTTCGTCACATAACTTGAATATCCATCACTCGAATTAGGCGAAACATAGTCATGAAGCTTATGATCCTGCTACGGACCCCTTCTTCGATGTTGAAAGCCACAGCAGCGAGGTGTAGCTTCAAATTAACCGCAGTATTCTGTATCTCACATTAGATGTGTGTGTATGAAATTGATGCGGAGGACTATTCTCATCCGATCCAGTACATGAGACGTTGTAAGAGGTCAATCGATATTCACTTCCAGGAGAAGGCACTGGGGGAACCTATGGCTTGGCAATAGTCCACAAAACGGCCCTGTTATCATGATGACAAAGTTCAGCTCGCAGGAGATTCCTGGGAGGCGGTTGGGGAGGTTTGGTGGTAATGGTCCTAAGGAGCGGAGGTACTATAGGTACCGCGTCAGCGAGTTCTTCACACGTCCACGAAGCGTAGGGGTAAGCGGGGAAAGTGGGGGTGTTGGTGGTCGTGATGGCTAGGAGACGAAGGATAGAGTTACGTTGCTCAAGTAGCGCCAGGAGGAAGAGCCACGGGGCTGGCAAGCACTTTGCCTATGTCAAGGTAATGAGATTAGTTGGCACTTGGTTATGCGCGATTGCTCCAGTGGCATGGGTGAAGGAAGATACCGTACCCTAGTTGGTGGTAGACAAGTTAAGGGGTCTGTTTGCCCATGTTTCGTTTCAAGCGTCCAAGGTCTCGCGCTGATTTCGTTCTTTTAGCTTTTGACCGCATTGTCAACCTGCGACGCGTCGTTGTCCATTTCCAAAGTAACTGGTTCGTGTGCTATTCTTCATTGTTTGAGAATACGATTGGTTTGTTTTCTATCCAGCCCTTACAGAAACCTAGCACCTCAGGCGTTAGATGGGGCTGATGATTATGATGAGCTATAGGGCGGGCACTGGTGCTCGAATCGTACCGAGAACGGGAGGCAAAGTGGTAAGGATGCGCCGGATGGTGGCTGAACAAGCGTGGGCGCCATCCAAGGATAAGATATTGGTGCAGGTGTTTTGGTGGGGTGGTATCATCTATGATTGTTCCTCTCTATCCCTCCCTCTCCCTCTCCAGTCTTGATTGGCTAGTCGCATACGATGGTGTAAACCAAATGTAGTCTTTGATTTGCAGATGCCTTCCACCACCGACTCTTGCCATCCTCTCAGACAAGACGATCAATACGTTGGGATGTTCGTTGGAGTCGGCGGCAGGTCAAGAGTTATGATAAAGGTTCGTTTTCTCCGACCTACGGGATCTTTGGCTGACATTTGGAATAGGCAAATGCATCCTCTTAACGGCGACGTTACCTCTGCCCATTGTGCTTATCCCAGCAACGCGGCTCGATCATTCGTTCCTTGAGCCTCCTCTCGCTCCTGCTTTGCCTGCTCCTGCCCACATACCTGCTCCTGCACCCGTAACTGGTGGACTTGTGAAGAACCCACCTGGTAATGGGAAGCCCGTGACTGAGACGCCTATTCCTGCTCTAGCACTTGTTCCTGTTCCGCCTTCTGGTTTGACACCCGTCGCCAATCCATGTCCCCCATCTTCTACTCCAGCTCCCGCCCCTCCTCCCCCCTCCTCCCCTGCTTGATACAGACGATTGCTTCGTTCGTATCGCGAAAGTCCAAGATTCCTTCTGGGTTGAAGTCGAGGAGAGAATTCGACCTCGGCGACCAACGAGGCTGTGGCGACGCCAGCTGCTCCTGCAGCCGCACGCGTCGCTCAAGTCTCGAGGATCTCGTCTACGAGCACAAGTATGACGAGTCCGATGGCTGGGCTGCCGTCTGCCCAGAGGAAACATTGTGGTTTGAGGGCGTCTTCGCGGATGGTATTGCCCAATACGTTAGCGGTGGCTTTACCAATAGTAAAGGGGACGATGAAGATGGGCAGACGAACGGGACGGTCTCGGCGTGTGCTGCGCCGACTGGGGGTCCTGCCGTGTTCCCTTCTGCTATCGCTTCTGAAGGGGCACGCACGCCGTCGTTCACTGTGCTCGCTGAATCTGGTTCTGGAAGTGCACCTTCAACGCCAGCTGCAGGTCAAACCCAAAGCTCCACTGGAGCCAACCCTACTTTGACGATGACCATGGCCACTCCCATGCCATCGGCTATGACTAGCGGTTTCGTCGCTTCGGGTATGCTCTCGCCTCTTACGCCTGGTCTCGTACCACCCACTTAGGGAGGCTATCTACCCTCGCCGCCTGATTCCCCGTCGCCTTACGTTGCGCCTAAAACAAACAAGCTGAAGAAACGTAACTCGCTGACCGCGGCTGGTAGACCAGATCTGACGAGAAGGTCGACGATGGGTATGAATGCGGTTCATCCGGACAGTGAACTTGGACAAGAGTCGGTGAAGAGATGGAGGGTTGGGACGGTGGGTTTGCCGGTTCCGAGTCCGGGTGTTGGGAAGGGTGAGGATGTGGGGAAGGAGAAGGGGAAAGAGAAGGAGTAGTCAAGAGCAAAGTGCTACGTCCTAATTCTGTGAAGACGATCTTGGATTTTGAATCGTTACGATTCCTAGTTCTGATACCCGAGCGGCTTCGTGTTACTCACTTATGATTTTACGCTAACATCTAACGACTTTTTTTTTATGATTGCATTCGTTGCCTCTTCTCTTTAATTCAACCATGATTCTTTTTTTGCCAGTGTCTGCTCTGGATGTTTCACTTAGCTGAGGAATGCGCACGGTCAGCCTCTTGTGATCGCGATCGTGCTCTAAAGGCAAATCCGCCAGGTTTTGATCAGCATTCCTGTTTCTTTCCTGCTTCAATTCCTTCATCACCAAACACCATGCAAACTTCAAAGGATATCTTTGGTTCGAGCGACGTCGATGCTAAACTCGTCTTGGCAATAGAATCTCTCGGCAAGCTGTTAAAAAAGGAGGAGGGACTGCGTCGTCTGAGGGTGCAGGCTGGGGTCTCGAACGGCGAGGACCGGGATGATGAAGATGAGGTGTTCAGACACTTCGATAACTTCCTCGAAGCATCACTCTTATCTTAAGCATATCCCCTTGCTCTGTTTGCATATGTTTGTTTTTGCACTTTTCCACTTGAGCGGCGGCGTTTCCTGTCAGGAAACTTACGCTGATCTTTCGCTAAACGCCAGGCATCCCGAATGCCTTTCTTTTCACAGAATTTCACGTTGTATTTCGACGTTTAAGGAATGCTACGGTTCGTCTTCTACTCTAAGGGCTTGGCGCGCGCTTCCACATTCACCGACTGCACCACCACGTTTGGACCTTCATCGCTTGGCAATCGAATATGGCGCTGCTTTGGACTGAACTATACAGCCATATTCTCTCGCGCCCTCGGACTCGCTCACTGTGACATTGCCATCACCTCATCAGTGATTAGGCATTGCCTCGCTATCGTAGGGTGCGTTTGCCGTACCCTTGGGCTCACATATTGTTACTGGATTGTATCGGTCTGCCGTTTTATTACACACCATCTCGACCCGTGTCCGGAACGTCGAGCTCGCACAGCACAGACAGAGCGGCGTGGTATACAGTGGGGTTATAGTGATCATCTCGGGGTGGCTATGGGTTATTGCCAGTGAAGCCTAGCGCCGTAGCGAAGCGAGGCGTATCTTGTTCGAAGTTAAACAGGTTGGTTCACCGTTTCGCGCCAACGATACGCTGATGCCTGACGCGTCAATCTAGGCAGAGAAGGATAGGCAGAGCATCGCCCCCTCTTTTGGGCTGACGTTGAAGGAGGACATCCAACGCCTTATCGAATCGGGCGATGCTCGCGCAGCAGGCCAGCTGTGGTCGGCTGACATGCTCTTCAAACACTTGGAGCTCCTGGATGCGCAGAGCGTAAGCGTGTCTAATCTACATGACGTCCGAGTTGCACTAACGCGCTGTTCATTTCTTTAGGGCGGGATTGAAGCGGCACATCAATATATCAATGCTTTCATTTACCGCGTTGCTGCTATGAGCCCGCCAGAGGACAAGGTCATCATCAGAGACGAGCGCATTGACCCAGCTGCCACCCGCTCCGAGCGGGACTTCGCTACCGGAGCTGGATACACCGAATGGACGGTCATGACTATACCCCCCAGCGATGCTCGTATGTCTCACAGTGCTACCCACGCACACCCTTCTCCCTTACACCCCCTGTAGGCGCGTACCTAGCTTGTGCCCCGCCGCCCACCACCGTCCCCAGTGGCTCTGTGTTCCTCGTCTCGCAAGGCCCGCTCAACGACCTGGAGACCTACCTCCCGCAATTCGTCCTCAAGCTGCTTGAATGCGCCAGGACAAAGAAGTAAGTGCGCTATCTCATTGCTTCATTCTTCCTCGTTCCTTACACCTCATCATAGGAAATCGACGATCCGTGGCGCCGTAACTAACGGTCGTGAATGGATGTTTTTGATTCTTCCTTCTATAATGAAGACCCGGGGTCAATACATCTACTCGAGCAAGATAGTCACTCACATCAGCTCCTCGCCCGTGCTATCCAGGAAGAATGTCTCGACCATTGCTGCCGTCCTTGGGCACTGGGTACGTTATTCCTTCCAAAGGCTCGCACATCACTAAAACCTCGCTGGGTTAGGCCAAGTATTCTCATGAGGACTATGATCCTTCGACTGATCCCTTCTTCGATGTTGAAGGTTGATTTACATAGACTCTTACTTTATTCAATTTCATTTATCATGGCGCCACGTTTGGATACATATTACAGAGTATATAACCAAAAACCAGTAAATACATTTTCGTAAGTCAATCACATTATGTTATCCCCTTCACTTCACTCGATTCCCTCATCTCTTGTTTGCTATATTACCTGCGCCGGATGCCCCACTAGCTACAAGGCGACGGAAACGACACAGTTCAATACGTAGTGAGCCAAAATCTGTCTATCTTGACCTAAAGGCATCAGGAAATGTACATGTCCTTCATGGTTGCCGCCCAACCTGCATTCGGCCTGCGTCGCTGGGGCCATGATGGAGAATCCAGGCGGCACACGAAACACGGCGCATCGTAACGATTTCAACTTCGGATCGCGGACACTTCGCTTGCTCGCCGTGCTCATGACTTTGCGCTAACGTTTATCCCTCTTCTTGTTACTATTTTCTCTCGTAGTCAAATCACGCAGGCTACTTTGGGCTGCACTAAAAAGACAAGGTAACAATTTTATCTGCCGCTCTCCCTCTCTTTCTTTCCTACAGTTCATCATAGACATCGACGACTCGCAGAGTCTTGACCAACGGCTGCGAATGGATTTTTATGATTCTCACCTTTGATGAGCGGGTGTCGCTGCATTTGCTCCAATCGCGTGGTCACCCCACAAGATTATAAATTGCCACCAAGTTCTGGCCAAAGATTCTGTGTCAATTGCAACTCTTGCGTATTGGGTGGGTGAGTCCTTGCAAAGACCAAGCTTTTGCTCAAAGTCCGCTTGGATTAGGCAAAGCATAGTCACGCAGACTATGATCCTGCTACCGATCCTTTATTCAAGCTTGAAAGGGATTGATATCTACCATCTCTTGATGGAGCTGATTCTCAAGCAAGGGCTGCCTCGAGTGACTTGAGCGTAAGCGTCTCCCATTTCGAATGTTGGACATTGATACAAAGTTCCGTGCCCGTCGGATCCATTTAGTACACGATCCATTGACATTGTAAGAGACCCATCCATATAACTAGCCTTATGGTTTACTTCCAGCAGAAGGCGCTAGGCGCGCCCCCAAATTGACAGCATTCAACAAAACGGCCTGAATCGATACAGTTGGTACCACTGGCAGAACACTGCACATAGAGTCTTAGTTGTCTCCAGACCAAGAATGCATGTTGAAACACAATACCTGGTCGCTGCCTCCGGGGAAGTATGCAGTACCTGGGAAGCAGTCTTTGGTCGTGCCGAAAAGAACACCACCATTTCCTAAGCAGCAGTAGTCGGTTATCACGTTCCACGAGGGGCCTTTACCGTCTGCTGCCTGGCACTTGCAATTTTCGCCAGCGATGGCACTACAGGAAATAGTAAGTTTGATTATTGGAAAATCCATCTTCGGAAGCTTACCCAGTGGCGATGGAGACGACAACAAAGATGTTAAAGCGGTTAAACATGGTAGGATGGTTGGATTGCTTTTTTCTTCAGTAAGGCAGGAGGTTGATGTAGAGCCATACAGAAGGCAGAGCTTTTATATCTTTGCGGCTGTGGGCCACCGGGTATCCATATGCGATAAGATTTCTCAGAGTCCTTCCTATGGCCACTTCAACATTTACTTGACGGATGCCAATCCACTCATATGACCTTCAGGACTTATTATCTCTGATTTGCGAAACAGGGATGTCAAGAGAACCCAGTCGAACCGTGTACAGTTTATGCCAGGAGTTCTCACAGCGATGTTAATCAGTGCTGAACCCCTGAAATGACGACTTATCGAGGGATCTTTATGTTCGACTTCAAACCGTTTACTATGAACGAAAATAAGGTGCCTCTTGGCCCTTCTGAGTCGAAAGGAGGCACCCTCCCATCCTTTCCATACCCCAAGGTCACAGTTGCACCAGGGAGTAGGGGTAAGGAACTTAGGATCGATGGTTTAAGCTATCAGCTTATGGACTTCCTTCTTATACGGCATGTTGGGAGAAGCCCCGGATTGGTGTGACAGCTTGAGCGCGATACTGTGGTGTTTTCTGATCATCGCCAACGCATGCCCAACCTCACATTTTGTAATGATAAGATGCATAACCATAACTGGGATTCCTTCGATTGAGTACCTGCTTTTTGGATGGACAGTAGGACGTTTTTGAGCTTTGCGACTTGAACACCACGTGAACCAACAATACCTGAAGTCTCCTGAAGTATGTTGTGTTATTTTGGGATGTGATCAGAAGCAAACGTACAGTTCATATCACGTCGATTAAGAATTGACTATCGCCCACGTTGTGATCGTCCACAACTTCTCAATATCAAATTCATATCAGAAAGTCTAACAGAGTTTCCCAAAGCCCCATGAAGTGCCTTGCGTCCCGAGATCAATCTTAGAAGGGAGGCTGGGATGCCATGACTGCTTCTACAGGACTTTCCCTCTCTAAGCCCGGTGCTTTCACATCACAGGAACCCATATTCCTTCAAGCCAATTGAGTCAACCTCCTTACCGTTGCAGGCTTTCGGCGGCAAAATGAACTTGTCCGGTACACGCTCAGACACAACGAAAGGGACAGTAGACCGCCCACAGCTTAAAACTCAACTTACTGGTGTTAGGGCTTCATAGTTAATGAGTTCGAGGCCAATGTTGCCATCGGCAGGGGAAGCATATGGCTTGGCCAATGCAGTTCGCGAGGACGCATCTTTCCATCACGAGCAAAAGAGAAGACAAAGCTAAAAGGACAGTTTCGGGTACTTCGAAGGGGAACAAGGGCGCTTTCGTCTGCGCAGCGTCGAATCGAACTCAAAACGTTCGCGTTCGAATCCGTCATACTTGCAGCTTGTGGAACGGCAGGGAGGTCCCGTTTTCGAACCTCTTCCTCCATTGTGGCTGGTCGGGTGTTGAACCTCCACCATGACCTCAGCGTCAAAGGAGGGTTTGCTTCGTTCAACAACGAAGAAACCATCTGCGTCAGCATCGTTGATTCGTGATACCCCCTGTTACATTCTCGAATTCCCCGATTGGATCTCCAGATATAGGCAGGGGCGTTATCATGACTATGAGGGCGATTTGATAGCGTCGAGCTTGTAGCTCTGGTTAGGGATTGAACTGCTAGGAAGGGCATGTATGGTTGTGATTCAAAAGGGGGAAGAACAGCAGGTATTGAAGTTATACCACCAGGAAAGCTCCTCACCTGTCGAGTAGGCGCAGGTAGAGGTAAGGCAGGTGGGAGTGGCGGTGGTAGCTCGGGGACGAGTAGTGAAGCAACGTTGCGATAGCGCGATGAGGAAACGCGAGATCGCTTCTAGGCTCTTTGCCCATGCCAAAGCGTAGCCAGAGACGACGGGGAAAGGGGGAGAGGACGAGCCTATACCATGATTCGCTGGTAACTCTTACCGATAAAGGGACCAACGTAGATGAGGTATTTTGTTCGAGCCTCTGAAAAGGTTGGTCAACGATAAAACCAACGACAAAAGTTCAGCACACGGCGCAAGGCAGTTGCGATGAACGTACCTTCAGGAACGAAACAGCTGGCTGCAACTGGTTGTATGGTGGATACCCGTAAGGAGCACGTCCGAGCGGTCGGGGTATCTCCTCGCCTCAATCGTCTCTCCAGGGAGGACGGGAATAGTGCGTAGGAGAGGGCAGCCGGGAGGCGGTGGCCCGAATGAGCGATAGTAATTTGAGAATGCCTGTAAATTCATGCTTGTTATAGGAGACGAAAACTCGCAGAAGATGGCCTGGCGACGACGCCTTAACCTCTGAGATTCCCTGGTATGCTTAGGGTACGCCCAGCGTCCATCCGCCACATCCTCATTGCCTTGCCTCTCCGTGTAGCTTGGCCGACCAATGTGTGACCTGTTGATAAAACAGTACTTGTACGCCTGAACGAAAGGTGGACGGCGACCGAACGACCTTGATAAATATGAAAGGACCCTAACGTTTTCACGATAGTAGTTCCAGAGGGCTAATTGACGTGGTCAGAATCTGAACGATCTTGACTAACGTCGAAGGAATACGGCGGTTATAACCCGAAGTTGCTGGTGGAGAACAAGACGAGGGAGACGAAGATGGCCAAGTTGATCCCCAAGCGTAATCAGATTCCTTAAAGGTCTCAGAGGCAAGAATCTCGACCCAGTCATGTCGAATAGCAAAGTACTAGAAGGCCGATGCACGAGTGCTTGGGATGCATCTCGGCGCCCTCGTGGAACGAAGCGACGCGACAAGAATCAGTTGAGACATTGATTTGCCTGCTTATCTTCAAGAGCCACTATCTGCTCCTGGTATTGGAGGTTGGAAGGAAAGCACAAGGTGGTGGTGGTGGTGGTGGTGGTGAAGAGGGAGGATAGGGGCTGGCATGAAGGCCCAAGATTCCGATGATCCATTGATGGCTGGAAAAGGCTTGGCAATTGTGATTACGTCTGGGAAGCGAATGATGAAAGAGGGCTCAAGGGAACGGGTACGTCGCTGGAGATAAATCTTGACAAGCATGGCTTTGTTTCAGTTTTTTCTTTGGGACGGTATTCCATCGCTCTAGAATTAGAATAGAAGTGTGTTCATCGTACACCCACCCTCCAAGGATTGCTGCCATGAAGCCGAGATCAGGATCGAGGAGCGTGCATTCTGTGGGTGGCAGTAGCATATACCGATCACCTGTCACTGTATCTGTTGTCGATGGCAAAGCGTCTAAATATATGTTTCTGCGCGGGGATTTCGCCCACAACGCTACTTTCAATGTTGCGTGTGGGTGCTCTTGCCGCTCGAGATGTGGGCATCATGTGGGGCGCATTCCTTTATCTTTGATCCAACGGCAAAGTTGGACCGGACGCTCGAGTCGGGGAAGCCTCCAGGAATCCACATTAGGATGGGAAAATGCTTTTTTCGTCCGGCGAACCAGCTCCGGTACATTGAACGAGGTCAAGTCGTGTCGCCACTAAAAATACAGTGAACTGTCCCATTGCGTACAGAATCGAGCAAGTATCCCGATCACCATGGACCCCTCTTTCCATCGAGTCATTCGAGAAGATGGAACAAATGTGGGATCGCCTGCCGAAGCGGCTAACGGCTGAATACTCGCGGCATCCACTCTCGCAAATGTTGGGCCAATATCCCTCCCCCCAGACCCGAGCGAGGAGCTAGCGTCGTCAATTGATGACAGCACTTGATCTAGGCTCACTGAGGGGTATAAAGCCGAGGATATTTCTTGTTCACATTCCTTAGCACCACACCCCAAGTCAAAAACACTCAGCCCAACTGTCTCTCAATATGCAATTCAAACTCGCTTCTCTGATCATGGTTGTATCCATTGCCGTCGGGTAAGTCTTCGTCATCCCTCGATCTTCTGGCCAACACTTGAGCCTCATGAACTCCCTCTCAGCGCTTTCGCAGGCCAAAACTGCAAGTGTCAAGCCTCCAATGGTCAAGGCCCTCAATGGGACGACGCCACCAAAGCATGCTGCACCGGCGCACCTTCCATTCAGTTTGGGACCGTTCTGACCTGCACCAAAGGCTTCACGGGAGTCTACCCTGGCGGTAGCCACCAGGTAATCGTGTTCTTGCTTTCTAAACTTCATCAGCAAAAATACTGATTACGGAATAATCCTACAGTGCGATGCGAAAGGAAGCAACTGCCTTGACTCGGGAAGGTTCGTGAAGTGCTGCAAGGACCAGGGCGCTCCAAGCGCCTTCTGCTGGAACTAAATCGGCGGACTGGATTGGTCAAGCACTACCGTTGATGAACGCTGTATCGTATAGCTAGATTCCTCCAATTTTGCGTCATTCACAGCTCCTGAATATATGAATGACCTACCTGATTACAGCCCTTTGCATAAACCATGACAGTCGCGCGTCGGCGACAATCACATATGGTATGAAACCCACCGCTAGGGTTTCACCATTTCTACGCCCTGGAATGAGGATAGAATTAGAAAAAGTTTATATGTACAACATACATGTATATTAAGTGCTTTCTGAAAAGTTTTTGTTGTCTAAGGACCGGGTAATTGTGGTTAAGAACGTGCCCAAGCTGGAGGGTGCCGCAGGGCGAGGCACTAACCCTAGCTTCAGGCAGCCACCCTTCAGTCAGGCTCCCTGTGCTTCCGTGGACATTTTCGCAACTAAAAAGCTAGAATAATAATGAAATGATACCTCCACAGTACCTATACAAGGTACATATACATCATACGTACTCCAAGACCCTCTGTGCTCATGAAACAAGACATCCTCCTATGCTAGGGTTACATCCCCTATTTGATTGTCGCCGACGCGCGACTGTCATGATTTATGCAAAGGGCTGTAATACCTCTTGGAGAAAGAGGAGAATATTACTAAACGAGTGAATCAATGGAGGTTACGCATACCGTGAACGTCGATTAGGAGAAGCTAGCATTATGATCTGGTTCATTAACGTCCTTATACGCGCGAATCTGGAACTATTCATGTCAAGTAGCTAAGTTGATGCGCTACCAGAATACCTTATACACGATCTTGTTTGAGGGTATCTCTTCGCTCTGAGATTGGAACGAACCAGCGCGACGAGACAAGTTGACATTTAGATGCCATGTGATCCACCACCATTTTCCTCTGCTATTCACGTCGCAAGATGGAAAGAAAAGGTAAAGGGTACAAGTGGTGGGAAAAAACCTCGATGGGTTCTTGCACGCATGAGAGCCCAACGGTGCGATGATGGATTATCAACTCGTCTTTGGGGCCGACAAGATTAACGAAGGCTTGATAGACAGAGGGTGTCGCCGGGGATTGACACCCCAAATCTCGCTTTAGCACAGGTGTTTCGGAGGAAACGTCGAAATTGGAAAATCAGACATACCGGCAAGGCTATCAACTTCTCAACACTAAATTCGACGTGCGTTTTAAAATAAGCGCTCGGCTCCAGGCGCCTTGTTCATCAAAGATGTAAAGTGACATTTCCCCCAACGCACGAGACGGACGCGTCTCCGAGGATCCGCATTAGGCTTGTAGGTATTGCTTAGCGCATTGTATTATATGCCTACAACACACCGTTCGATTATTTTGAGAGCTGAGCCAGGATCTCGATGGCCATGGACCTTCAAACATCCCTTGGAAACGGGCCACGGCTTCAAGCGGTATCCGTTCTCGGGTCAGGCTGGCTCACTGAAACGTATAAAAGCTGAACCCACTTCGCATTTATATCTCTCAGAAATACACCCCCAGTTGAACGCACTCAACCGAACTCCTCTCGACATGCACTTTAAGCTCGTCTCTCTCCTCATTACCGTCTCGGTCGCTCTTGGGTAAATCCTTCTCGTCTAGCAATGCCTTCTTTTGTCTAATAGATCTTTTTCTCTCTCTCAGAGCACTTGCAGGCCAAAACTGCAAGTGTCAAGCCTCCAACGGTCAAGGCCCTCAGGACGACGCGGCCACGCAATACTGCTGCACTGGTGCTGGTGCAAGCTTGTTTGGCACCACTCGAACTTGCTCTAAGCCCGCGGGAACGTACCCTGGCGGCAGTCACCAGGTAACCTTGTTCTTGCTTTCTAAAATTTCATCTACAAAATACTAACCACGCAATACTCCTACAGTGCGATGCAAAAGGAACCAACTGCATTAACTCGGGAGCGTTTGTGTCATGCTGCAAGCTCCGTGGTGCTCCCGGCGCCTTCTGCTGGAACTAAACCGGTAGATTATGGAATGCGAAAGACTGTAGTAGCGAGTTTTATCGTCGAGTCACGCTGTATCGTGCACAGTTATACTCCAATGCAGATCCTTTTTTTGTAGTTCATGAACGTCTGAATGACCTCTCGGGTCAATCAATCTTGTCGCACAAAAGACATTCTCTGTGGGCGGATTGATGTTATTCTCGTACTAGAACTTACAACCCGCTGCCGTTTGGAAATCAGAACGGAGGCAATGCCGTTGGAGGGAGACTTTTATGATAGGATCTAAAATGCGCGACGAAGGATCGGAGACTAATTAGCATCTCAGCTCTTGTGGGTGGTCAGACGTCCAGAAGATATCAATCACCAATGCTGCCGACGGCAAGGCGCGTGCTAAATTTATTAACGCTGCAGGGGTTGGCGTCTTGCCACTTGAGCGATGCGTAATCTTTGTCTGGCTCCAGGCGCGGGAGACGGAGACATGTCGAGAGACCTCCATTAGGGCTCTAGGAAACCGATTCCGCCCAGCAGAATCTGATATAGAACATTGTCAGGCGTCAGATAGTTGTGATGCCGAAGAACCATCGCTAAAATTATATCAAGCTGTCCGCAATCTCGAACGTGGATCCTACGCGCTCGAGAAGGCCACGAGCACATATACTCCATGAAGATGCCTAGAAATGGGGTAGTGCCGTGCCGAGTCTGTAGCTGTGATAGCCGCAATAAGGAGCCTGGAGGAGACAAGGCAAGTACATTACCTACACGATAGGTCAATCAAGAAATGTGCCTACAGAAATCCTATGCCGAATTTGGTTCGTCCGAATCTCGAAGCTCTCAGGCTAGAATCCGCCATCTGGCTGCTATCTTAGATTAAACAAACCGTCACCGGATGTGCGACGAGATACAAGGACGGGTATTGATAGTGGGAGCGGATGAACAAAAGACAATGGGTGCTTCCACCACGGTAAAGGCAGAGCCTGAGGATGTATCGATGGCTAGAAAAGGCTTGTTCAAACGGCAGTGAGCAGATGAGGGCTCATGAAGATCAGAGTGTTCTTGACAATGAAATGATGAAAGGCTTGGTTGGCTCAAGAGGGGATGCAATAATTTGAGGTCGAAACTCTAGGCGCGACAAATGTACTTGATAACGAACTATCCAAGTTTACCCCGTGAAGCTGAAATCAGGATCTCGCATCCTGTATGTGACCATTAGATTTACACCCAGGAGGTATCGGTCACCCCAATGGGGCCGTTGCGTGGAGCTTTCGAGCTACAACACCATTTTCAATGCTGTGGGTGGGCGCGAAAAAGGTACTCAAATATCGAATGTTGGGATCAGGTGGGGCGAAGCCTTTATCTTTGATCCAACGGCAAAGTTCCCCCGGACGCTCGAGACGGAGAAGCCTCCAGAAATCCACATTAGGATGGGAGAATGCTTTTTTCGTCCGGCGAAATCAACTGTGGCACATTGAACGAGGTCATGCCGTGTTCGAGCTAGTGGGTCGCCACTAAAGGTGCAGTGAAATGTCCGTTAGCTTACCAAAACAAACAAGGATTCCGATGACCATGGACCTTCTTTCCATCGGGCAATTCGAGAAGATGGAACAACTGCGGGATCGCGCTCTGCCGAAACAGCCAATGTGGCTCGATGCTCGCGGCATCCACTCTCGTGTAGGTTGGGCCAATATCCATCCTCGAGACCACGAGCGAGCGAACTTGCGTTCCCGATTGATGATATTAGCTGATCCAGGCTCACTGAAATGTATAAAACCTGGGCCTATCTCTCGTTCACATTCCTCAGCACCACAGCCCAGTCAAACACACAGCCCAACGTTTCTCTCAACATGCAATTCAAACTCGCTTCGCTCTTCATGGTTGTATCCATTGCCGTCGGGTACGTCTTCATGATCCCTTGTTCTTATAACCACCTCTTTAGTCTAATGAATTTCCTTCCAGCGCTTTCGCAGGCCAAAACTGCAAGTGTCAAGCCTCCAATGGTCAAGGCCCTCAATGGAACGAAGCCACTCAAGCATGCTGCACCGGCGCAGCTTCAACCCAGTTTGGTACCGTTCGAACCTGCGTTCGAGGCATCACAGGAATCTATCCTGGAGGCAGCCACCAGGTACCCTTGTTCTTGCTTTCTAAATCTCATGGACAAAAATGCTGACCATTTAATGATCCTACAGTGCGATGCGAAAGGAAGCAACTGCATCGACTCTGGAGCGTTCGTGAGGTGCTGCCAGAGCCAGGGTGCTCCCAGCGCCTTCTGCTGGAACTAGATGCGCTATGCCTAGCACAAGCGTAGTCTCAGATGGACTCTCACCGTCTTTCCGTATCCTTTAAATCCCGTCATCTCCCCATCTTTTGTACCGATGTAACATCAGCCCCTTGTATGTAGCAGTGAGTCAAACGATGGGTCTGAGATCAAAGCCAACGGTAATATGCAAGTGCAGTGGCCAATGATGGGTGTGGCTCGTCTATCCTATCGTGTACGTTGTAATCTGATCCAAAAAGCGATTGGTTGTGAGAAAACAACCGAGACACGCCAATCAATCGTTACACTCAACTATGTAATAGAGGATACAGTCTACCACCCACTGCGGATGGACTAGCCATTAGCGTCGTTCGAGGTCGAGATCCAACATGTAGTCGACAAGGGGCTGAATCTTGTCGTTATTTGGCACCGAGTCCCTGTGGGAGCTGGCGGACCAGGAACAGAGCAGTTCAACTGACGCGGCCATCGACCTCCTCCTGATTGCCTCAAAAGCAGAGTCAAACACAGCAAGTCGCATCATCTAACTCGAGGTTGGCTGTTCAGGTGTGTTGCGGAACATGATTAGGATATTGCGAAAACGCTCACATATGAAATCTGGGTAGCCGCTGAACTCCAAGCAGAAGAATTGGCGGTAGTGGTCTTGGGGAGTGGAGCAACTGCAGTCACTGAGTAAGCGAACTCTTCACAAGTCCACAAGGCGCATGTACAAGGAGAGCGGGTGGTGTTTGGTGGAAGAAGGGTAGAGCCACGCTGCTGCAATAGGGCCTTGAGAAAGATCCACAGGGCCGTCAAGCATTTTGGTCTATGTCAATGCTTAGCCGCAGACGACGGGGAAAGGAAAGACAAAAATTGTATGATAAATCGCTGCTAACGTTACTAGTAGCTGATAAACAGACCAGCGTAGGCGAGTTACAGTTCCGGCCTCTGAAAAGATTCACCAAGATTCGCCAACGAGCGTCGAGGAGCGGTCGGGACAAGGCGTAAGTCGGAGGTACTTGCAATGAACGCATTCTTGAAAGCCAAAAAGTCGGCTTCCGTCGATGGTAGCCTTAGCCCGTCTTGCTGGAGAAGAAGGAGAGTAGGTGCGTAAATGTAGCTGATTGGCGGTGGGTTGCGCTGTCGATCGTGATCCGAGGGCGCCAGCACATCCAAGCTCGAGCTTGGTGAAGGAGGCGAGAACTCGCAGAGCATACCCCCACCTTACGACCAGCACCGGCGTCTTATCCTCTGGTGATGCACTGGTACGCCCAGCCTGCATCAGCCACGTCCTCACCACCTTGCCTCTCTGTGTGGTTTGAGCGTCCGTTGTGTCCTATTGATGAAGGAGTATCAGCACACAGAAACCAGATATTGACAAACAGTTACTCACCTTGAAGAGTGTAGAACGACCTGGGTATTTCCCCTGTAGATCTAGACGCTCCCGAGGTTGAGTTGTCATCGGCAGAACCCAAAGGAATACAGCAGTTTTCATAGTCCAAAGTTGCTCGTGGAGAACGAGTCGGCGAGAAGAGGATATCCATGTCGATACGACCAAGCACGATTAGGTTACCTAGAGGCCTTGTGAGATAAAATATATTGGCCTAGTCATCCCGACCAGCAAACGCCTCATGCACCAGCGCCCTCATGGAACGAAGGGACCTGATAGGATTAGTTGGCACATCTACTATGCGCGCATACCATCAAGCACTGCTATCTGCAGCTGGCATTGGAGATTGGACGCAAACATGCATAGGGTGGTGGGAAGTGAAGAAAGACGATAGGGGCCAGCACGCAGGCACGCCGTGAGAATCTGATGATACATTAAGGACAGTCAAAGTTGAGAATCGACGTCGATTCTGGGGTCGATTCGAGGATCGATTTGATCATGCCAAATCGGCCTCAAATCGGCTTTTACTCTGACCGTCCCGCTTTGAAACTCGATTTCGGTGTCGATTTTCGTGTCGATTTTGCGAGAATTCAAGCCCCTTGTACTCATTCCAGCGTTTAAACACATCTTCCCTAGTAGTCGCTTCTAGACCTGGGTCTGTATTCAGGTAAGCAACACTTCTTGAATTTGTTCTGTCTTCCCCTTCACCCTGTCCTTTCCTTTCGGTTTCTCAGCAACTGGTTGAGGCTTTCCAGGTACAGAAAGTAAGAAGAAAGCAGAGGGTCAGGGAGTCAAACTTCAAAAGAGCTTAACCCAAATGTGCTGGTTTTTTTTATTACGCTTTTCTATGCTCAGAACAGACGAGACACGAGTGAGTACTAGTGAGTAGGCAGGCATTGAATCGAAATCGGCGATTCGACGCGCCAAAGCGACTAAAAAGCCGCTTTGGCTCGAGGTCGATTTTGCAGAATCGACGCATCTCGATTCTGACAAAAACGACTCCAGAATCGACCCCAGAATCGACGTCGATTCTCAACTTTGACCGTCCTTATTGATGGCTGTAAAAAGCTTTGGCAATTGGAATTGCGTTTTGGAAACGATAAAAAGAGAGCTCAAGGCAACGAGTACATCACTGGAGATGAATATTGAATCTTTAAAGCTCTGAATTTGGTTCAGCTTCTGGTTATGGGACTCCGTCGCTCAAGAATTAGAATGTATGTGAGGTCAGCATACATCTTCGAATGATCATGAAGCCGAGATCAGGATTGAGGAGCTACCCTTCTGTGGGTGGCGATTGGATTCACGCCCAGGAGATGCCGGTCACCTCTTACTGGATCTGTTGCTGATGGAAAGATGTCCAAAGATATGGTCTCTGTGTAGATCTTGGGTCCCACAGTGCCACTGCGACGTTATGTGCAGATGCTCTTGCCAGGGATAAGCGCCGAAAGCTCGAATGTGGGCGTCATGTGCAGCGCATCCTGGATCTTTGATGCAAGAGCAGAGTCGGCCAGGACGCTCGAGGAGGAGAAGTCTCCATGGATCCGCATTAGGAATGGATGGTGCTTTTTCGTCCTGTGAAGCCACCCCGGGTATATTGAGCGAGGTCATTTTGTGTTCGAAGTAATACGTTGCCAGTAAAGATGCGGTGAACTGGCCCGTCGAGGGCAGAATTGAAGAATGATCCCATGGATCATGGATCTCTCTATGTCATTAGAACATTCAAGAAGATAGAACAACTAGGATCGTGCCCTGCCGAAGCGGCCAACGGGTCGTTGCTTGCAACGTCTACTCTCACATAGGCTAGGCCAATATCCCTCCTCGAGAACCCAGGCGAGGAATTTTTATGTACAATTGATGACAGTGGTTGATCTAGGCTCGCAGAAATGTATAAAACCTGAGGATATCGGTCACCCTCATTCCCCATCACCACACACCAAGCCACCATACTTAACCGAAACTTCTCTCTCAACATGCAATTCAAGCTTGCTTCTCTCTTCGTGGTTGTATCCATTGGCGTCGGGTGCGTCTTCGTCGTCTACGAATCTTATTTCCACCTCTTGAGTCTAACAAACGTCCTCTCAGTACTTTCGCTGGCCAAAACTGCAAGTGTCAAGCCGCCAATGGCCAGGGCCCTCAATGGGACGAAGCCACTAAAGCATGCTGTATCGGCGTTCCTGGAGCATTATACCGCACCACTATAACCTGCATCGAAGGCATGGCGGGACTCTACCCTGGAGGTAACCACCAGGTAACCTTGTTCATTTTTTCTAAAAGTCCCATTGACAAAAATGCTGACCATCGGATGATCCTACAGTGCGATGCAAAACGCACCAACTGCATTGATTCGGGAGCGTTCGTGAAGTGCTGCCAGAGCCTGGGTGCTCCCAGTGCCTTCTGTTGGAAGTAAACTGGCGGATTGCGGGAAGGGCAATCCCTATTGTTGATGAGCGTGTTACGCTGTATCCACTCCTGTATCATGTATCTATAATTCCTACAATGCCGTTGTGCCATTCCCAGCCCGTGAATATACGAATGATCGTTATGATCGATCCGGAAGAAGGAGAACAGTAGTGAGTGAATTGCCATTAGCCTTGTCTAGCCCAAACCGGGGGCAGGAGTCGCGGTCAATGTACGACAAGATCCCATACGCACAATCTTGTTTGAGCTGTATTGTATCTAGGTGTTCCCTGGTTTTGAACGAATCAGCACAACAACACCCACTTGAGATCTAGATGTCGTGCGTTTATACAATATCCGCCTCTGCTATTTGAGACCAAAAGAAACGGTATGGGGTACTGGTGGGTAAAGATAGAGCTACGATAGGTGGATGTACGTGCGAGAACCTGGGGGTGCGATGATGAAGGAAGGCTCAATAGGATGAGGGCGTTGCCAGAGATCAATCACCCCCAAATCTCGCTTTGGCTCAGATGTTCGGGAGGGAACACCATGATCAGAAAATCAGAGATATAGGCGAGGCGATCATAAGTCTCAATACCATGTTCAACTTGCGTTTTACAATAAGTGCTCTGCTCTAAGTGCCATGTTCATCAAAGATGTAACAGCGAGATTACGCCAGGCGCACGAGACGGACGCGCCTCCGGGAATCCGCATTAGGCTTGCAGATATCACCCAGCGCAATGGACTACGCTTGTGCGATATACCGTTCGATCGTTCTGAGAGCTGTACAAGGGTCTCGATGGCCGTAGACCTTCGAAGATCCCTTGGAAACGGTCTACGGCTTCAAGGGGTATCCGTTCTCGGATCCGGCTACCTCACTGAAATGCATAAAAGCTGAACGCATTCCTCGTTTATATTTGTCAGAACTACACCCCCAGACAAGCGCACTCAGCCGAACTCCTCTCACTATGCAATTTAAGCTCGCTTCTCTCCTCATTGCCGTCTCTGTCGCCGCTGGGTAAATATCTTTGGTCCCACAATGAATTCTTTTGGTCTAATTAGTCTCTTTGGCTCTCAGAGCACTCGCGGGTCAGAACTGCAAGTGTCAAGCCTCCAACGGTCAAGGCCCTCAGTACGATGCGGCCACGCAATCGTGCTGCACTGGCTCGGGCGCAACCCTCTTTGGCACCACCCGAACCTGTCCTTCCTACGCAGGAAAGTATCCCGGAGCTAATCACCAAGTAAGCCTAATTCTGTTGTCGTTCTCTTTTTGAGCAAGCAGCTCACCAAGCATCTAATCCAAAGTGTGATGCAAAAGGATCCAACTGCCTTGACTCGGGAGCGTTTGTGGCATGCTGCAAGTTCCTTGGTGCTCCCAGCGCCTTCTGCTGGAACTAAACGAGCAGAATGCAGAATGGGCAGGGCTTTGATAGTGGATTTTATTGTTGAAAAACGCTTTATTACAGGTGTTTGTCCTTCAATGCCAATTCGTTGTTTGTAACTCGTGAATGTCCAAATGACCAGTTTTCCCAGCACATCTTGTCGAGAAAAGAAGATGGTATTCCTGTGGGTCTGGAGAGACGCCGCTGTTTGAAATCAAAATGGTCACAATGAAATCCGAGGGAGACTATTATGATAGAGCTAAAACGAAGGATCAGAGACCGAAAATAGCATCACAGCCCTTGTCGGTGGTCAGTGTATCGGCGCCAAGGAGATAATAGCGATCACCAATGCTGCCGACGGCCAAGCTTGTGCTAAATTCGTTGAGAATCGCGTGGACGCGGGCTAGTGCACAGTGTCTTGACACTTGAGCTAGCCGCAATCTTTGTCTATCTCTGCCAGTGGGCGCGGGAGGCGGAGACATGTCCAGAGACCCTCCATTAAGGCTCCATCATACTGATTTCGTCCTTCAGAATCTGATCTAGAACATTGGCAAGCTTCATATCGTTCCTAAGCCGAAGGACCTTTGTTAAAATATATCGAGCTGTCCGCACGTTCGAAAGAGGATCACTCGGGCTCAGGAAGGTCATGAACGCATATGCTCCATAAAGATGTACCAAAATAGAGCCATGCCGTGCCGAGTCTGTAACTGAGATAATCGTGGTAAGCAGCCTGGCGGAGGAAAGGCAAGCACTTCGCCTGCGTGGAAGATCAGCCAAGAAATGGGCCTAAAGAAATCCTATGCCGAAAGTGGTCAGGATGAATCTCAACGCTCTCAGGCGAGAGGGAAGCCGCCGAGTTCGAGCTATTATCTTCAAGAATCTACCATCTGGCTGTTCTTCGGGATTAAACGAAACGCCTTCAGGTGGGCGATGAGATATAAGGATTTGTGGTGATGGTAGTGACAGATGGAAATAGACAAATGGGGCTTCCACGACCCTGGAAGCAGAACCCGATGATGTATCGGTGGGTAGAAAAAAGTTAATCGAACGAAAAGGAGAAGATGAGCGAGGCCTCAAGAGGATCAGAGCGTTTCTAAAGATGAATTGACACAAGACTTGGTTAGCTCAGGAGGGGACAAAATAACTTGAACTCGAGAGTTAAAATGTACGAACTATCCAAACCATTCAAATTGTCCCTGTGAGACTAAAATCACGCATCCTGTACGTGACCATTGGATTCACCCCAGTAGGTGTCAGTGACCCAACTGCATCTACCGCAAACAGCAAATAGTCTGGAGGCAGGGTGGTTGCGTGGAGCTTTCGTCCCACAACGCCACTTTCAACGTTGTGTGTGGGTGCTCTTGCCACTCAAGATAGGCGCTCAAATCTCGGATGTGGGCGTCATGTGCGGCGCATCCTGTATCCTTGATGAAATGGCAAAGTTGGGCCGGACGCACGAGACGGAGGAGTCTCCGGGAATCCGCATTAGGATTGGATGGTCCTTGTTTCGTGCAAGGTTATGTTGCGTCCAAAATGGTGGGTCGCCACTAAAGATACAGTGAACTTTCTGGGCCTACAGAATCAAAGAATCGAACAAGGATCCCGACGACCATGGACCTCTGTGTTCCATCAGGACATTCGAGAAGATGGAACACTGCAAGATTGAGCCCTGCTGATACGGCTAACGGCTCGATGCTCGCGGCATCCACTCTCGCATAGGTTCGGCCAATATCGCTCCTAGAGGGAACTAGTGTCCGCAAATGTTGCCAGTACTTGATCTAGGCTCAGTGAAATGTATAAAACCTGGGCATATTTCTCGTTCACATTCCTCGGCACTACAACCCAGTTTAACACACTCAGCCCAACTTCTCTCTCAACATGCAATTCAAACTCGCTTCTCTCTTCATAGTTGTATCCATTGCCGTCGGGTGCGTCTTTGTTGTTCACCGATCTTCCTGTCACCTGTTTAGTCTAATGAATCGCCTTTCAGAGCCTTTGCTGGTCAAAACTGCAAGTGTCAGGCGTCCAATGGTCAAGGCCCTCAATGGAACGAAGCCACTCAAGCATGCTGCACCGGCTCAGCTTCGACCCAGTTTGGTACCGTTCGAAGCTGCGTTCGAGGCATTACGGGAATCTATCCTGGAGGCAGCCACCAGGTAGCCTTACTCTTGCTTTTTAAAATCCCATTGACACAGACGCTGACAACGTACTGATCCTACAGTGCGATGCGAAAGGAAGCAACTGCATCGACTCTGGAGCGTTCGTGAAGTGCTGCCAGAGCCAGGGCGCCCCCAGCGCCTTCTGCTGGAACTAATCGATCACCTTGTAAAGCGGTCAATTCCCGATAGCTGGTCATATGGTTAAATCGTCCCCCTGCAATGCCAAGCACCGTGTAATATGTCGATGTAATGACCAACTTGATCAATCAATGCGTCGATTATTATTTGTACAACTCTCTCAAAGCTCGAATTATGGGGAAGAGGACACCGACACTCAGAATAAGTAGTCATGGCCATCTTAATCGAGGTGAATGTGTGGCATGAGAAGGATAGTAATGAGTTACAATGAATGAGAGACCAAAATCAAGTATTCCGGGCATCATTGAATCGACGCCGAGGAGATATTGGGTCTCTCTGCAGAAAGCCAGGTGTATGTGTATGCTGAGTTCAATCACACCGCGTGAATGTCCCATGGTACAATGGCAGCTCCACCTTCGAGGCACCAGGCTGTAGTCGGGAACTCTCACTGCTGTAGATAGTCGCCTCTCCGCCCGATGTACGGGAGGCGCAACCTTCTGACGCACGAGACGGAGACATGTCCACAGACCTCCATTAGGAATGCATGATGCCGATTACGTTCATAGGGGACACTGCCTAGAGTCTTGTTGTTTTCCAGCCGAAGAAGATTGACTGGAAGATAAGTACAACAAGCCGTGCGATGGGGCTCAAGTTCGAATGAGGCCGGTTTGCGCTCGAGAAGGTGATAGACCACCCTACCCCATTAAGGGATTTCGAAGCGAAGTTGGGTCATGCCGAATGAGCCAGATGCTGGGATACCCCATCGATGTGGGGTGATGACCGAGTCCCCTTCAGAGTAGGCTCTTACATTGCGATGAACGAGTGGGGCCTAAAACTCTATTAATTATCTTAGTTCAGTCGCCGCTTGACCCTGAGGTATAAAGGCAGGCTCTTTTATCCCTGAATATACCAATACAACACAACCAATCGAACGCGCACACTGTCCATTATGCAATTCAAAATCACTTCTCTCTTTGTCGCTGCCTCCTTTGCCATCGGGTGAGCATTTTTCGTCCCCATACCACCGCCATCTCACATATTTTTGTAGAGCTCTCGCAGGCGAAAACTGCAAATGTCAAGCTGCCAATGGCCAAGGCCCTCAATACAACGACGCGACCGCCTACTGCTGCCGTGGACAAGGCGGAACTGACTTTGGCACCGTTCGAACATGCTTCTTGCCTGCTGGAACGTACCCCGGAGCCAACAGTCAGGTGAGTCTATCCTTCGAGTACATCTATTTTGAGTACATGACTCATCAGAAGACTCTTCTACAGTGCACTGCGCGTGGATCAAACTGCATTGACTCGGGAGCGTACGTGAGATGCTGCCAGTCTCGTGGTGCTCCCAGTGCTTTCTGCTGGAGTTAAATGAGCGGGATATGTAGTGGTATGACTCGTTGGTCACGAGCAACGGTTTGCTCCCTCGCTACATCCCAATATGTCGTGTACCTATCCTTCTTTCAGCGTCGATGTAAAGTGTATAGCTCGTGAATGTAACGATCAGGTTATAGGCCAATGAAATCGAAATGAGTAACCCGAATACCGCTTTGATGAGCTGCCAATGTGAATCAAGAAGGGATGATCTTAGTAGTCGAAGATACGATTAGATACGAGATTGAGGCTTAAACCCTGGTGATCTTGGTCTATCGACCAATATATAAAGTAAAGCTGAGACTTCTTGTTCAGAGAAAGCTGGTAGGTACGTAACTGGAGATTTAGAGACAGCAGGCACGGAAAAGAATCGGAGGAATGGACGTCAACAGGGCAAGGCCGAAGAGCCCTTTCCCGAAAGGCTATAGCTGCAACGTTCGTGGCACTTTGTGTGTGTACTGACGCTCAGGAGATACCGGTCAATGTACCTTCGTTGCCGACGGCAAAGATCGTTCCGCGGTAGGCGCCATGGTGTGGATCTTTCATTCTAGCCCCGATCTCGAGGTTGTGCATCAGATTCATGGGCCACTGAACCCGTGCGCGCAAGACGGATGCCTCTCCATAAAACCCCATTTAGATTTCCCATTCTAAGTTGGCATATCTGAAGATCGTTGAGCGCCACGCCGCACACCTTCGCTAAAAATACGGCAACGCTTCTGATGATATTCAAAATTAAACAAAGGTCACTGACGCCGCTCGAGAAGGGCATCAGTCCTCTCTGCCCCATAGAGCGTTTTCAAGAACGTTGGGAGCCACATTGTCGTCAGTGGAGCGTTACAGCACAGGCGTATCTGGTCCTGTAGGTGTGCTCAAGACCGAATTGCCCTTGGCTTGCTGTCTGAATGTCAGCAGGCAAGCAACTTCACCACCGTCTCTCTTGCCTAACTGATCTTGGGTGGTGTGTATAAAGGCGCTTCGTATGTTGCTTTCATTCCTCAGTACCCCATCCCCGACCCACTTCTAAGCTAACCAACCTTTCGCATCATGCAATTCAAATCTGCTTCACTCTTTGTCCTTGCGTCCATTGTCGCTGGGTCAGTACGCTCTCTCAATGCACTCTAGAGCCAAGAGCCTTCTAATACATTTAACAGGGCCATTGCCGGTCAAAATTGCAAGTGCCAGGCTTCCAACGGTCAAGGCCCTCAGTACAACACGGCCACGGAATACTGCTGCCGCGGTCGAGGTGGTAGCGTTGAATTTGGCACCGTTGCAACCTGCGTTCCGCCTTTTGCTGGATTTATGGGACCCAACAACCAGGCGAGTCGTGCATCTTACTTCCCTCGCGGCTTTGAACTATAGCTAACCATGATCTTCTCTCCGCAGTGCTCTGCTGGCGGAACCAACTGCATCGACTCTGGCGCGTATGTCAGGTGTTGCCAAGCCCAGGGTGCTCCCAGCGCTTTCTGCTGGAACTAAGCAGCGGATGGTGCCAGCCAAGCAAATGCTTGGCTCTTAAACGACGGCATCTCTTAGGAACCTTCATCTCTTTTTCAATGTAAAACCAATGATATAAATGTCAAAAATTCAATATCACCCCCTTTGTTTCCTCAGACGTGGTTATAGTTTTTTCACTTATCCAATTGCTTGCCTGCATGGCGATGTTGGTTTAACGGCCGCCTGAGACGCCCAAATTTAAAACTCCGCGATCAGGCGCACGGATCTTTCCCATTCCTCCTCAAAATTTCTGCTTGCGTTCCACTTTCTTTCTCCACCGTGTTGTCGCTCGACGTAACTACACCGCATCTACTCTTTTGAAAGCTCTTTCACGGAAGACACGATGGTGGCAACGAAGGATATCCGTCAGATAATTCGACGTTTGGACTACGACTGGGACTGGAACGCTCCACTATTCTGATTGCAGAACGTCGAATCCGAGTACAGCTGGACATCTTTCCTTTCTCCTGTACAGCTCCTGAAACCGATTGGTAGCCATCCATCCGTGCTATGTTTTCCTCTCATCACCCTCGTGAATATTCATGGCACGCGGACCCCCGCAGTCCATCGCCGTGTCTCTGGCTTTGGGTCTTTCTGTGTGCCTCTCTTTACCCTTGGCAGCTCATCCACGCCATATGGGCCTTTCAGCACTCCGTTTCACCTGTCATTCTTGGGTATATCTCACTCTATGCATCTGATGGTAGCTCCGCCTCAACGATTTCAAGCAGAATCCGCGTTTCTCGTGGTCTAACAGTTAGGCGAGGAACCCTCGCAGAGAGCGTCGATTCATCCCATTGAATCCCTTGCAGGGATGTGTAGTACCTTTCTCCGCGATATCGAAAGGTTTAACTCTATCGCGTCGAGGTGAACATCCATCCGCTTTGGCGTCCGTCCGTTTTGATCGACATCTTGAGGGTCTTCAATCTGTCAGCGAATCAACCTGAGAGACATAAGTAACTGGACGTGCGCCATGATTTTAGCCATGAACTGTGTCACCATCGCCTTTAAACCATCCGAGGCCATTCACATCCTCCGCCATTTCTCCGACCGCAACAACTTGCTTTCGACTTTCGTTGAGGCAGCTAATGCTTTCTACTTCGCTGACTTCGCGAGGCAGCTCGATTGCTCCTCAGAGATGGGACACCGGCTTGTCTAGGTGTGTACTGGCGAGGCGTCGACAGCTACATAAGCTTATAGGTGATTTGGGAAACGATATTTCAATCATGCCAGCGAAGGCGAAGGTCAACGGAAGTACGGAAGTACGGGGGCCATTTGCGCCCAGATAGCCGTTGATGGCCGGGTTGTGCCAGACACACCCAACCTGTTGGACTTCCCACGCCCAACCTGTTGGACCGAAAATGTGATGGCTAAGTGATATTGAATATTAGATGGTTTTAGACGACCACAAATTGCAGTTTGGTGTATAATAAAACAATAAATGTGATGGGTCACTATGGATTTTATTCAGGTAGTGTCTGGAAAAGCAATAAGTATCTTAATTTTGCTGTCCTTGCTGTTGTGAAGAACCATATACTATAAATGAAGGTTTGGTATAACCATAAAAGCAAGTGTTGGTACCCACTTGTGGTTCAGGTGCATGTCAAGCAATCTAATATTGCCATACTTGTCATTTTAGAGTGCCACATACTTGATATATAATGTTCAGACATACATTAACTTGTATACCACTGATAAATTCATGGTTTTATAAAGCCGCATGCCATAACTCAAGGTCATGCAAAGCAACAAATTGAGATATAAAGTTCAGACAAATGGTAAGTGTCTTGGGCTAACATACTTGAGGTGTCCAGGAACCATATTATGAGCATGAGACATCTTTTGATGTTCTATACAACATTAATCTGTTGACCCATATCGGTTTCAAGGTTCCATGACACCCTCAACTGGCTTTCAAGGTTATCCAAAACCCTGAATTGTGGTCAGCATTTGTTTTGAGGTTTTGTGGCACCCCCAACTGGCTTTCGAGGTTCCGGAAACCCTTGGTCATGGTCACAGCATTTGTTTCGAGGGTCCGTGGCACCCTCGACTGGCTTTTGAGGTTACCGAAAACCATGTATTATAGTCACAGCATTTGTTTCAAGGTTCTGTGGCACCCTCAACTGGGTTTCGGGGTTCCAGAAACCCTTGATCTTGGTCACAGCATTTGTTTCAAGGTTTCATGGCACTCTCACCTGGCTTTTGAGGTAATTGAAAACCCTGAATTGTGGTCAGCATTTGTTTTGAGGCTCTGTGACACCCTTGACTGGCTTTTGAGGTTACTGAAAACCATGTATCATGGTCACAGCATTTGTTTCAAGATTCCGTGGCACCCTCAACTGGGTTTCGAGGTTCCAAAAACCCTTGATCATGGTCACAGCATTTGTTTCGAGGGTCCGTGGCACCCTCAACTGGGTTTCAGGGTTACCGAAAACCATGTATCATGGTCACAGCATTTGTTTCGAGGGTCCGTGGCACCCTCAACTGGGTTTCGGGGTTCCAGAAACCCTTGATCATGGTCACAGCATTTGTTCCGAGGTTCTGTGGCACCCTCAACTGGGTTTCGGGGTTCCAGAAACCCTTGATCTTGGTCACAGCATTTGTTTCAAGGTTTCATGGCACTCTCACCTGGCTTTCAAAGTTATTGAAAACCCTGAATTGTGGTCAGCATTTGTTTCGAGGTTCTGTGGCACCCTCAACTAGCTTTCACACCTATCGAAAACCCTTGATCTTGGTCACAGTGTTGGTTTTGAGGTTCTGCAGCACCCTCAACTGGCTTTCAAGGTTCTAGAAAACCCTCAATTATGGTTACAGCATTTTATTTGAGGCTGTTGGGACTTTGTCATTAATTTTGGAACAAATGCTAATCATTGCAGATCAGGTACATAACTCTAAATCTCCATCAATGCAAATCAGGTACTTTCAATCAATCAAAACCCTTATTCTTGATCAGAGATCAATCTTGATGTCATCACTCATTAATCACTCATTAAGATAAGCATGCTCGAGTATAATTTATGCTGGATCTTGCCCATTTCTCCTCCGATTAGAATGATTTAATATGCATTGGAAAGGTTAAAACAAGGGAAACCTCACCATTTATTTGGATCTTCAAAAAGTTTATTTTAGGAAGCTCAATACTCAAAATGGTCGAATTTATAGTTTCGAGCAGCATAATATGGGTTATAGAATTGCCTCTGTAGATAGGAGAAATAAGTATTAGCTCTTAGGGTTATGGATTTATCTTAAGAATACCTTTACAGCACTATTCAAAAGGGTTCAGCCTTACTGACAGGCTTTATATACACAATGTTTCAACCGTTAACATAAGCACACATAATTCAGCAACCAGTGCATGCTATCTGTTCAATATACATGTGAAAAATGTTCTAATAGCTTCCTTAGTTGTCATAGAATTTCTGTAGCTATATAAGACAGCATAAGAAGATCTCAAAAACACATGTGGTATGTGATAATCAAGGTTACATTTTACGGGAAGTATTTCTTGAATACCACTACTATAAAAGGAAATTTTGATGGACTGATTCATGGAACGGAAACTACTCAAGAATATCTTTCTGGGACAGCTCGAATCTCGGAAAACGGTCCAGAGACCAAGGAGATACAGCTGAAACACTTTAAAAGTAAGACAAAGACACAAAAAGCATAGCAACATGCTTTGCCACTTTCTACATTTCCTCAAAATTTCGCAGTTCAAGAGTTGTATCTCCTTGGTCTCTGGACCGTTTTCCGAGATTCGAGCTGTCCCAGAAAGATATTCTTGAGTAGTTTCCGTTCCATGAATCAGTCCATCAAAATTTCCTTTTATAGTAGTGGTATTCAAGAAATACTTCCCGTAAAATGTAACCTTGATTATCACATACCACATGTGTTTTTGAGATCTTCTTATGCTGTCTTATATAGCTACAGAAATTCTATGACAACTAAGGAAGCTATTAGAACATTTTTCACATGTATATTGAACAGATAGCATGCACTGGTTGCTGAATTATGTGTGCTTATGTTAACGGTTGAAACATTGTGTATATAAAGCCTGTCAGTAAGGCTGAACCCTTTTGAATAGTGCTGTAAAGGTATTCTTAAGATAAATCCATAACCCTAAGAGCTAATACTTATTTCTCCTATCTACAGAGGCAATTCTATAACCCATATTATGCTGCTCGAAACTATAAATTCGACCATTTTGAGTATTGAGCTTCCTAAAATAAACTTTTTGAAGATCCAAATAAATGGTGAGGTTTCCCTTGTTTTAACCTTTCCAATGCATATTAAATCATTCTAATCGGAGGAGAAATGGGCAAGATCCAGCATAAATTATACTCGAGCATGCTTATCTTAATGAGTGATTAATGAGTGATGACATCAAGATTGATCTCTGATCAAGAATAAGGGTTTTGATTGATTGAAAGTACCTGATTTGCATTGATGGAGATTTAGAGTTATGTACCTGATCTGCAATGATTAGCATTTGTTCCAAAATTAATGACAAAGTCCCAACAGCCTCAAATAAAATGCTGTAACCATAATTGAGGGTTTTCTAGAACCTTGAAAGCCAGTTGAGGGTGCTGCAGAACCTCAAAACCAACACTGTGACCAAGATCAAGGGTTTTCGATAGGTGTGAAAGCTAGTTGAGGGTGCCACAGAACCTCGAAACAAATGCTGACCACAATTCAGGGTTTTCAATAACTTTGAAAGCCAGGTGAGAGTGCCATGAAACCTTGAAACAAATGCTGTGACCAAGATCAAGGGTTTCTGGAACCCCGAAACCCAGTTGAGGGTGCCACAGAACCTCGGAACAAATGCTGTGACCATGATCAAGGGTTTCTGGAACCCCGAAACCCAGTTGAGGGTGCCACGGACCCTCGAAACAAATGCTGTGACCATGATACATGGTTTTCGGTAACCCTGAAACCCAGTTGAGGGTGCCACGGACCCTCGAAACAAATGCTGTGACCATGATCAAGGGTTTTTGGAACCTCGAAACCCAGTTGAGGGTGCCACGGAATCTTGAAACAAATGCTGTGACCATGATACATGGTTTTCAGTAACCTCAAAAGCCAGTCAAGGGTGTCACAGAGCCTCAAAACAAATGCTGACCACAATTCAGGGTTTTCAATTACCTCAAAAGCCAGGTGAGAGTGCCATGAAACCTTGAAACAAATGCTGTGACCAAGATCAAGGGTTTCTGGAACCCCGAAACCCAGTTGAGGGTGCCACAGAACCTTGAAACAAATGCTGTGACTATAATACATGGTTTTCGGTAACCTCAAAAGCCAGTCGAGGGTGCCACGGACCCTCGAAACAAATGCTGTGACCATGACCAAGGGTTTCCGGAACCTCGAAAGCCAGTTGGGGGTGCCACAAAACCTCAAAACAAATGCTGACCACAATTCAGGGTTTTGGATAACCTTGAAAGCCAGTTGAGGGTGTCATGGAACCTTGAAACCGATATGGGTCAACAGATTAATGTTGTATAGAACATCAAAAGATGTCTCATGCTCATAATATGGTTCCTGGACACCTCAAGTATGTTAGCCCAAGACACTTACCATTTGTCTGAACTTTATATCTCAATTTGTTGCTTTGCATGACCTTGAGTTATGGCATGCGGCTTTATAAAACCATGAATTTATCAGTGGTATACAAGTTAATGTATGTCTGAACATTATATATCAAGTATGTGGCACTCTAAAATGACAAGTATGGCAATATTAGATTGCTTGACATGCACCTGAACCACAAGTGGGTACCAACACTTGCTTTTATGGTTATACCAAACCTTCATTTATAGTATATGGTTCTTCACAACAGCAAGGACAGCAAAATTAAGATACTTATTGCTTTTCCAGACACTACCTGAATAAAATCCATAGTGACCCATCACATTTATTGTTTTATTATACACCAAACTGCAATTTGTGGTCGTCTAAAACCATCTAATATTCAATATCACTTAGCCATCACATTTTCGGTCCAACAGGTTGGGCGTGGGAAGTCCAACAGGTTGGGTGTGTCTGGCACAACCTGGCCATCAACGGCTGCCCCTTTGCGCCTCGGCACACCAAGTCATCACGCTCTCGTAAGTACGGTACTTTGCAGAACTCATTGTAACACAACAATCGACAATCGACAGAACTGCAATCGTAAGGTTTACAATGTCCTGCCGCCTTCACAGGCCTCTTCGATGGAGTTCAGGTACGACTAGAAGGACCTTTCCGAGGCATACGATGGCACTTTGCTGGCATCGCACTTTGGATACTCGTTCATCCGAGAGGCAAATGGGAAAAAAAGATACCTATCAATTGATCGCGCCCTGACGGTTGTGATGTTCTTGAGAGAGTCAAGGCATTCCAAGACCCATCCTGCTGCGTACGAACAACGTTGGTGTCTCATTGTCATCCTTTCACACATTTGAGATGCAGGAACCAATGAGGGTTGTTGTATTGCGTTTTCAGGTACGGAATCGAAAGAGGGTTTCTGATCGCGACAGCATCGACACGGGCATATAAAGCACTGGCAAAATCCACGCCGGTATCTCACCCCCCTGCTAGCTCTCGCCATGGTCACCAAGGGATTCACGACTCTCGTCGCGTTGCTCTCTCTCGGGGCTTCTGTTCAAGCTTTCCCCCAGCTCGCACCTGAGGCAGAAGCAGCAGGCATTGGCGGTGGTTTGGGTCCCTTTAGGCCAATTCCTCACCCCGTCAACCCACCCAACCCTCCTCCCCCACCCACGTTTTTGGGCGCGAAGCTCGTCAATGACGCCGCCCACCCCTTTCGGGCGCCGAAGAAGAGTGATCTTCGTGGTCCCTGTCCAGGTTTGAACACCTTGGCCAACCATGGGGTGAATATCTTCAAACGTACCCTCTGAGGTTGGAACTGACAATCGTCGACAGTGGCTCCCTCGCGATGGCGTTGCCACCCCTGCCCAAATCATTACCGCTGTGCAAGAGGGTGAGTTCTGTTTGGTTGGGCATGAGCGAGCAGGAATCTTATTTGATTTTGTTTAGGCTTCAACATGGAGAGTCGCCTAGCACGGACTACTACTTATGCTGCTCACCTCCTCGACGGCAACCCCGTCACCGATCTGATGAGCATCGGTGCCAAAACTCACAAGACGGGTCCCGATCCACCTGCCCCCTGCAATTGTCGGTGGCCTGAACAACCATGGAACGTTCGAAGGCGACGCTAGCATGACCCGTGCTGATGCCTACTTTGGAAACAACCATGTCTTCAACCCTGCGTTGTTTGAAGAGGTCAGTTCCTGTCTCTATCGTCGCCATGATCCACTGGCTTACCGATACGTTCGTCTGTCAGTTCAAGAACTTCAGCATGGTCTATGGCAATGGTTTCTTCAACACTACCGTCTCTGCCGAGTTGCGATACCATCGTATTCAGCAGTCGATCGCCACCAACCCCACCTTTGAGATGCTGGGCTTCCGTCACACGACCGCTTACGCTGAAGCCTCCTTCCCTGCAACCTTCTTTGTGGACGGCCGCAAGACTGGCTCAGAGGCAGGGCAGCTCGATATGGTTACTGCCGAACGGTTCTTCAAGGACATGCAGTTCCCCGTTGACTTCCACAGGCCCGCAGCGCCTGTCAGTGGTCAGGACATTTTCGCCATCTACTCCGCACATCCTACCCTTCCTGGCAAGAATGTGAACGGGGTCAACACCTTCCAAGTCGATACCTCGATTGGAAGTCTCATCGATCAGTGTGCCTTTTACACTGGATTCGTCAATGTCAAGGTTAAGGGTCTTTACCCCAACCCCACTGGCATCTTGAAGAGGAACATCAACAAGAACTTGCAATTCTTGTATGATACCTTCGCAGGAGCTGGGTGCCCTCAAGTCTTCCCTTACGGCCAGAACTGAGGAACGTGATAAACGTGTTCCAGAATATCCTAATTTATGGGCATTGTACACTTGTATCGTGTATAATTGATATAGTCACTTAGCATTGTATTTTCCACGAGAATGATAGGTATGGAAGAGCTAGCACCCGTCAAAGCTCAGGCCTTTAACGTCGAGGATTAGCCAGTAAAGTCAGCTGAGTTATTAATACTGTGGAAGAAGATCTTCCCGGCTGGAGAGGACATGGACTCGAAGCGAAGGTTTTGAAACCAGATGAACTTCATCTTGATAGAAGTCGTGTGTGCATCAAGAACCGGTAACGTAGGTCTATCAGGACTCCCGCAAACGTTGAGCAGCATCAAAGTGAGCGGGAAGGCTCCTCCTCCCCAGATCAGCGACAACTCTCTGGGCCAATCCTCGATTGACAGGCTGTTGGGTTAATATTGTACCAAGCCCACTATGAAAGACGGCTATGCAACTAGGCAATACAACAGTTGAAAGAATTGTGAAGCAGTCTATCATCAGATCTACGATCACTTACACACCGAGCTCCCATGCGTAAATCCTGAAGATGCATAATCTGGGACTGCTGTCAAGGCTAGTGAAGACCTTCTAGAGTTCTTCAACAAGGATATAGAATACGTCAAGAAGGCTCTGGATTTCCTTGTCATTGATTGAGCCAACGACGCTATGGTCGTTCACAACAGGGGCTAGAAGTGTGGGACATAGCGATAGGGGCAGGTCGGCGCTTGTTCTCAACTACCACCTTGACCCGCTTCGGGAATCGGCGATTCCCTGCCTCTTCTCCCGTCAGCTCTTAGATAGGCGTCTCCTCGCGTGACGTGATTACATTTTGCCGATCTAAAGGTCATACTTAAGGTTTAATGACTATGGCATAGAAGCCTCTCTTGGCTCATTCGATGTACTTCTTAACATGTTCTTCTCAGCCTCATTCTTATCTTGTCAGCAGATAGACTGTCGGAAAGGGCGATAAGGCAAGACTCGAGATCCTTCTTATATCTTGGATGGATCCCTCTCTGGCCCATCGGACCATCTCCTTTCCATTGGACTCGACATGGCCTCGACCACTTCTTCGAAGAATCCCTCCATCAACGGTGGTCTCTTCCCTCCCCAGTCAAAAATATGCTTCCTCCTCTGCGACCCAACCAGGGCAGAGTTCGTTGATGTCTATGGAGACTTTACGAATCTCCTCACCTCAATGTATACGAAGATCTTGGGGAATTTCGCTGGTCGTGGAGCATCGTCATTCTTGCCAGGGAGCATGCCGCATATCTTTCCTTTCAAGGCCTTCGAAGGCAGTCTTCCTTACCTTGAGACTATCGATCAGTACGATTCCATCATCGTCTCTGGCTCTAGTAATTCTCGTCCAGCTTATTCGTCACTCGCTCTGGTTTCTGATGCACGTTGAAATACAGGATTCGGTGTGAATGACTCGGACACCCAGCCTTGGATCTTGGAGCTCGGGACGTTGCTTCATACCGTCGCCACCCAGCATCCTACGGTCAAGATGATCGGTGAGTAGCTTACCCTACAGGGACTATGCAACGTTAATGAAGTCTACGCAAGGATGTGTTTCGGCCACCAAATCATCGCACATACTGTCTTTGGTCAAACCGTCCAGCAGAACCCCGAATGGGAAATCGGACCCTACCCAGTCGACCTGAACGATGTTGGAAAGAAGATCTTCCCAGGACGAGACCACCTCGTAAGTTCTCAGCCCGACCTTCCGAAGGTTCTTCTAATATTCTTCAACCAGAACCTCGAGATGTTCCACCACGATGCCGTCTTTCAAAGTGAAATAGGTCCCTCTGAGGGTGAATTCCTTGTCTGGGGCAGCTCTCAGATGACAGCCAATCAAGGTATCGTCGCGGTCAATAAGAACGCTCCCAAGGACACTTTCAACGTCGATGACATCCATATCTTCACCTGTCAAGGCCATCCCGAAATGACTTCGGGCATGATTTCACGTCTGGTTGACATTTTTGAGGTGGATCTTGGCTCGGATGCGTGTAAGGAGGGGAGAGAGCAGATTGCGAACTTTAAGGGAACGCTGGATTGGCTCCCGCTTGGTCTTTTGATGTGGCGGATGTCGACCAAGCACTCAGTGGTGGTTCCTCCACTGTATGAGAGTGCGGAGGGGTATCTTGATTTGGTTCAAGAGTTGAAGAAGGCAAGGACGGCTGGAGCGTCTTTGAATAGGCCAGAGAACCTTGTCGTTTGCGTCTCTTAGGAAGCCTTTGGCATCCTGGGGTGTTAATTGTACAACACATCGAATACGAAATTTCCATTTTTGTCAATGAATCAGAGGTTCAGCCATACATCTAGAGTTGGCCCAGTCTCCTAATACAACAAGATGTATCATAGGGGTTCAGTAACGACAAGAAAAGCAGAGGAGGAAGGGGGAGGATCACTCCCAATGTATCTAATGTGATGGCTGGTTTGAGCCTACCATACAAATGTGGCGGTTTTGTTCAAAGTCATCAGCTGAACCGACTTTGCCCTGGATTGCGGCTTATCTTGGGCGCTTACCAGGTATGACGTCCGCTCAACCGGTCTATCGACAGCGACATCCAACATCAGCATCACCGCTATTCGTCCTTCTCGGCGATCGAAATAGATTTACTAGAACACCACTCCACTATGTCCGACCGTGTTCGCATCTATGCATAACAATCATTACCTCTCCACCGCCTCTTGCGCGCGTATATAAAGAGGTTGGGGATCCCGGTACAGTGATTCCCCATCTGCAGGACAGACACTACACCATTCGCTGGTCGAATATCCAAGTCACTCGCCCTACAACCAAATAATCGACTTACTAGCCGCCTATCAACTCTCGTATCCCTTACACGTCATATAGTCTCCACGATGCAGCTCTCCTCAGCTCTTCTCCTTTCCGTCGCCTTGTTGGCGACCACAGTAGCTGCAGCACCCCTTCCCGAAGCACCCACCGATCCAGAGCTCGAAGTCCGCATCATCGGGCTACTTGGCAAAGCCCTTCGTGGCGCGCCCAAAAAAGCTGGCAAACAAGTCGGAAAGGAGCAAGGTGTTGAGATACCGCGCAGGGCGTACTCGTAGGCTCAATGACATATCATTCCGGAGGAAAGAACTATGGAATACAGTGAACTATTTACTCCTTACATACTGTAGATAAAGCCTAATTCTCGGAATAATAATACAATAATGTGAGAATGATATCCACGGTTCCTCCGGCGAACAATGCGAAATTGCGAATCCTAACACTCCTCCTCAATTTGGCATGTGAGGAGAGTCGAACGAAATAGGAAATGTCCAAAAATAGAACGAACAATGCGAAATCCTGCCAAACGAAAAATGCACTCCCAGTCCAACATCCCAGTTGTCGCTATGCGTGTCGGTGTCCCCTCGGCGAGGTAACCTCCTCCCGAGTCCCAACTAAACTGTTTCCTATGGCTCCGTGGCCCCTGCGACGAGATACTCCTTGAGTTCTCCTCCAACTGATGTGACCGGGTAAATAGGGGCTTTCCTGCCCGATTTGGCGATTCTTGCTGTTCTCCTACGAAGTCGTTCCCAAGACTTCTATTGTCCCCATCCCAATGTCCATCGTCTCGACCAACGATGGCGCACGGTGTTTCCGACATCCGTGACTGGAATCGAGGTACGTTGGTGTACGTCGAAATTGGCGCGAGTGATGAGCGCCTAATGAACGTTCCGCGTCGGCGATGCGAATTGATGAGCGAACATGACGAAGACGTCGAGCAAGTAATCGGTACTGCTCCCAGACGTTCCTTACGTCGCACCGACTGCGGTGAGTCTCTCTCCTCCTCCACTCCTCCTGTGATGTCGAGGTGGCCAATCCAATGGCTCCTCCTGGCTCCGCCTCGCGAACGAATGGGCCTGGCTCCGTCCTTTCCTGGACGAGCGTTCCGGCGATGGTGATGGCGATGATGGCGACGGCGAGCGATAACGATAGTGATAGTGAGGAGATAAGATATGAGCGAATGATGATGATGCGCGTGAAATGTGCTGGTGAGCGCCAGAGCCTACGAGCCGCAGGGCTCATAACCTGTTGAGATACCGCGCAGGGCGTACTCGTAGGCTCAATGACATATCATTCCGGAGGAAAGAACTATGGAATACAGTGAACTATTTACTCCTTACATACTGTAGATAAAGCCTAATTCTCGGAATAATAATACAATAATGTGAGAATGATATCCACGGTTCCTCCGGCGAACAATGCGAAATTGCGAATCCTAACACAAGGTCAAGGTGGGCCAGGTAAGGCAACCGTCGATACCATGACCAAGAACATGGGCAAGTACCTCGGGAAGGAACAGGACCGAAAGTGTGTGGAAGGTCTTGCCAACACCTTGTATAGGAATGGAGGAGCGAATATGGTGATCAACTGTGATAAGAAGAAGGATACGACGAGCATTGGGGCCCGGGCTAGTGATGCTAGGGCGAAGGCTTTTGCTGCGGCGAGGAAGAAGGGGTTGATGAGGAGAGATTTGGGCGAGTGGGATTTGGAGGAGCTTGACTAAGTTTATTCTCTATATCCGCATTCGGTTGTACATTTTCCATACTCTCGTTCGTTAAAACCTCAACTTCAATGCCACTTCTTTCTAAATTCTGCGTGATTGCTTTCCCATTGACTCTCATTGCCCTGTGGGATGACGTCGCATTTACCACGGCCCCTATTTGTGTTCTTTGCCGACGCGCTTCGTCGTTGTACTCAACCATGACGACACCGCTGGGCGCTTATCGAAGTGCCTGGTCCCATCCAGCACACTCGAGTGGCCGTTAAAAGTGGCTCCTGAATAAGCGAGAAGAAGTCGAAGAAATGTCAAATGAGTTGCTGCCAATCACGCAATCTCACACAATGCTTATGTCGCCTCGTCTGCTGACCTGTCTGACTCTGCGGCCTTCGGTTCTCTACTCTTGACCTCCACTTTGCTCTGACAATCTCAAGACCTAGGCTCATAATGTCTTCAACAACAAGTAATAACCAAGGTGGCGACTTCACCTCCATCCCAGTGCTCGACTACTCTCTCGCGCTGTCTCCATCGACGAAGCCACTCTTCCTCTCCCAGCTCCGGAATGCCTTGATTAACATTGGCTTCCTCTACCTCTCCAACACGCCTCTAACCAACACCCACATCCCCGCTCTCCTCCCCTACATCCCCAAGCTCTTCGACGACCTTCCGCAGCAGGAGAAGGACAAGATCGGGATGGTGAATTCGGAGCACTTTCTGGGGTATAGCAAGCTCGGCGGGGAGCTGACGAAGGGAGCAGTGGACTGGAGAGAACAGTTTGATTTTGCGACGGAGCATGTGTGCAGGTGGAGGGAGGGCGATCCTGATTATTTCAGGATTTGGGGGCCTTGTCAGGTTCGTTCATGCCTTCCTTACGCGGACACGTTGAGACTGACTATAATGCATATCTAGTGGCCTCCAGAGTCACTCATTCCTGGCTTTCGAAGGACCCTCACGGCCTACCTTGACGCCGTGCAGCAGCTCTCGATGGCGTTTTCTTCGCTGGTCTCGGAGGCTCTTGGTCTGGGACCTGACGGACTTTCGCGGTTCTACGATAGAGACGAGCTAATGCAGCATCGAGCAAAGATTGTGAAATATCCTGTACCTGTGGATGGTGAGTCCTCATTTCTCCTCCCATTCCCCCCAAAGACACAACTAACGCGGGTATCTCAGGAAAAATATCGCAAGGCGTTGGACCGCACTATGATGCCGGCTTCCTTACCTTCCTTCTCCAAGCTTCAGCCCATCGTGGTCTCCAAGTCCAGAACCTGAAAGGAGAATGGATTGACGTGCCGCCTATTGATGGGACTTTTGTTGTTAACATTGGCAAAGGTGAGCCTGATTCCCGTCTCTGAATCATTTTCTACTCTCAGTCTCTGTCGTGGCTTGATCGCCGACCACATCCCGATGCTAACACTGTCCTCCTTTTTGTATACAGCGCTGGAATTCGTAACTTCGGGCATAGCACGCGCGACATCCCACCGTGTCCTCTCCCCCTCTGGCAACCCGAACGCTCCTGGTGGCTCAAATCCTCGGTACTCCGTACCTTTCTTCCAGAATATCAGTCTGACGGTCAGGTTGGCCGAGGAGGTTCTCGAATGTGAGTACCGGCTTTCTGAGGCTGAGAAGTTGTAGTTAAAACGCTGACGGCGGATTGCAGTCCCAGACGAAATCTTGAAGTTGAGAGATGCGAGGGGTAACGTTGGTGCTACGGATTGTAAGTCTTGTTCGACACAAGAGTTGTGTTGATATTCAACCCCTCTTGTCGCTCCAGCTGTAAACTTCACAGAGTTCAATCGTGAACCAAGTGGGAAGGTGAATCTAATTGGACGTGTCAAGTAAGTGGTCTATTCTTCGTTTGTGTCTTTTCAAGGGTCGGTCTCTTGAACTAGGATCTCTCTCTCTCTCTCTCTCTCTCCAATTCGGCGATCATCTTTCTTTCTTTCGCCTTCCCTGTCAGCCCTCTTCTTTCTTACCTTCGCTAAGTACTTCCGTCGGTGCCCCTTTCATCCACTCTCTTCCTTGGTAGTCGCCATACCTGTGCAGCGGAGGCTAACCTAGTTCCAAACCCGCACTGTAGGAGCCACCCAGACGTTGGCGAACGACATTACCCGAAGCTCTTCAAGGAGATTTTCCCAAATGGCCACCAAGGGAAGGGGAGTGCTTATTAACTATGAATACACCCATGGTTCTCCGTCTCAGTTACTCGTTTTACTTGAATGTAATTCCTAGATTGCTCTCCTTCCTACACTTTAACGACTTCGCAAGCTGGCTGCCCAAGTTCTGCTATGGGATGTCCTTGTTCAGGGGCACACACTCGGCTTCTTCAGACTCGTGTATGGATTGAAGGGCAACAGGGGGCAACTGAGGAGACTCGCATATGGCGCAACGGCCGCCAGTCAACACACCTTTGCGTGGGTGCGGCACGCGAGGCCTGAGGGTTCGATTCCCTCTCTGCGAATGGAGCTGTCCATTGTTAATTTTGTCAGGCATGATCGATCCATACTTCTTGGCTGTTTTCTTCCATCGGCGTTGGTCTGACCTGATGGATGAAGGTTTTTGATTGACGCTCCGATTGAACTGTTCGTTCGGTCGAGCATGGGCTCGTGCGGCTCACTTCAAGGCCTGACGACGACCATGACGAACACGACACTTTCTCAAGGATACATTGACTTTCTCTCGCCCTTCGAACCCCCATTCAAGAACCAATGCTCCAAGCCCAGACTGAGAGAAGCTGTTGAGGGGCAGACGGCTTTGCCTGAATACAATTTTGCAAAGTTTATTTTGGTCCAGCAATGCAGCTTCGCAACTAGGGAGCCCCTATCACTTCCAGCTAACGATTCTGAACTTCGATGTATTGGACCCGCCATCATTCACTCATCACTCTAGGCTATGTCTCGAGCCCCATTTCAAACTATTTCTAACCACACATGACTAAGGTATTTGGGGTTATATACCTTCGAATCCCATCGAGCTTGGAGGTGCGCCCAAGATCCTTCCCTTGATAGAGGAGTTATAGTTCACCTATTCGTTGTGCTCCAGTGCGCAAAGATGGACATCCTCCGACATTCCATGAGAGGCAAGTGGAAAGAAGAAAGAAAGGTCGCCGCTGGTGAGTTCTCGACTCCTTCCTTCCCCTCCTCCCCCTCCCCCTCCCCTTCTTCCTATCCTCGACTGTACCTATGGACTATTTCTGATCTCCGACTTCGTTAATTAAGCGGTGCAAGAGTTCAAAGTCTTGGTTCTCGGACCGAAAGGGTCTGGCAAGGTATGAAGGGCTATCCTCGGTTCCACATTATGTTCAAGTGAACCAATTGAGAGTTCAGTCAACCTTAATGACGCAGATGAGGCTGATGCACCCTGAAGGACCAAGCGCCGATGCTAGGACAGAGGTAACAGACGCGCAAAAGGAGGCGGTCTTCTCTTATATTGTCAAATCAATGCGGTACGTCTTGAGTCAGGCACTACTGTTTTCTCCATCTCATCCTTCCCTTGAAAATATGCATAGAGAAATTCTCTTCGCCCTCCCCAAGCTGGAGCTTGTGCTCGATCCCTCCAACAACGTCCATCGGGATGCCATCCTGGGTCTGACAGACCATGTTGATCCCAGCCGCTTCCAGGCCGAAGCTCTTGAGCCTGTTCGCTGCCTCTGGAAAGACGAAGCAGTCAAAGCTGCCGTCAGCCGAGCCGAGGAGTTTCATCTGAGGAGCTCAGCGGCATACTTCCTCAACGCGCTTGGCAGAGTCCTCGCACCCAGCTATATGCCGACGGAGGAGGATTGCGTTAGGAGTAGGGAAAGGACGCAAGGCATTGGAGAGACGACCATCAGGGTGTATGGCAATATGTGGAAGCTCTTGGACATGAATTGTCAGACGGGCGATTGGAAAAAGTGGATTCATCATTTTGAGGTGCGTGCTGTTTTCCTCCAGGGGTTGGGAGGCTGATAAAGACGGTAGAACGTGATGGCTGTAATGTTTGTGGCTGATGTGAGTGACTACGACCAGGTGACGTTTGCTGATGAGAGTGTGGTATATTTCGCTTCGTTCTTTTCACTCGAGTAGAATACGCTGACACGTCCTAGAACCGCCTACAAGAGACTCTCGAACTATTCGACTCGATATGCAATTCGCAATGGTTCTCTAAGACGAGCGTTGTGAGTTATAGTTGATCGCGATCCTTCCTATCGTCTGCGATATCCCCGAGAATGCGGCTAACTTTGGCTCTTTCTTCCACTTAAAGGTACTTCTGTTGAACAAGGCCGATCTGTTTGAAGAAAAGCTGCCCCAAGAACCTCTAGGAAATCATTTCCCAGAATATGTTGCGAGCGATAAGCCACATGATGCCTTGAACTACCTGAGGACCCGCTTCGTGAGTAGCTCTCCAGCGGAGCAACTCAGCCATTGACAGCTCTCACATTGCCTTGCGTGAATCTTTTTCATAGACCTCCCGTAACCAATCACCTGGAAGGCACATCTGGTGTCTTTCTACAAACTTGAGGCACAACCACCAGGTCACTGTCCAATGTTTGTATTATTTGCTTCCATGCGAAGGGTTTGCTACTAACCTTCCTTCCTCTTTCTTTCTCTTTTGACATGGTTCCGTCGCCTCCAATCAATCACCAAACACCTCACTCCCCTGGCCTTTCGCCACAAAGGCGTAGCGGATTCCCTAAATGAGGTTTATCTTATGCGGGGGTTGCAACAACGGGGGCTTTTATAGGCTTCTCCTCGCCTCCGCCTTACTCCATCATGCTAAGCGCTCATCGTTGATTCGGTGTCTGCTAATCAGGGGGAACATCAAACTTCTCTACACCGTTTCGCAGTGTGTGTGTATACCCCGTTTTTCTTCATCTCTTTTCCTCTTCCTCCCTCCTTCTCCCATAGCTTTCTTAGACATCCCTCCTGAGGTGTTTCTGCTCATCGCGCCAAATTCCATTGTACAAAGCTCCTTGCACTATGAGCCCTATTCATGAGTGACCGCTAGAGCGCTCTCAACCGCCTGCTCTACATCGACATCGTTCTCGGGAGCGTCAAGTCGAAAGAGGCCGCCTAATAACTGCCAGTGGGTGTCACATCCATTCCCCGGGCCCTTGGTCTTGGTCTCTTTCCAGCCTGGAATACCGATCGGGGGTCCACATAAACGCTTCGAGTTCATCCTGCTTCGAGATCACCATCCCTGCGTCATACCCCAATCGGACTGTCAAAACCCCACCCTGCTCGCTCCTTGATATCTTGGCAACGAAACATTTCCCTGGGTCGTCTGTGGTTTGAATGGTTCCAAAGGATTGAAGAGAATGACAGGTCTCTCCGAGCTTCTTCGCCGTTTCCGTCCAAGCCCGGTCGTTGAAAAAGTGCTCGCCGGCGCTGTAATCCCTCATATCGCCTTGGACAAAGAATCGTTCGAGGTTTGGCAGCTTTGCCAATTCGTGAGCCACGAGCGTCTGAACGTGTCCGTCAGCTTCGGGTACTACGTAGAGGAACCGTTGAACTCAGCGTACATAGATTCCGGGCCACGCCAAATCTAGATCGTGGGGAGGGTCCTCCTCGCCGCTTTGTATAGCCAACTCGATAAGCCCGGGACACGCCTCGACAATAGATTTGAGGTATGCGCCTACTCCACCAGGGCCAACTATAACGCCAATGTCCTGCGGTTGATCATTGGGAAGCAAGTGAACACCTCCTTTGCATGTTTCATACCATCGAAGATCGTCACTGGTATGAGACTCGAAACCGGCGTCGTATGCGGCGCGTGAGGAGCGAGGGCTCTGGATGATGTTAAGGCTCTTCAGACGGGGGAGGCCTTGAGGAAGGATGGCCCGGAGAAGATACGGCACTTGGGCGTTGATACTGTCGAGTACGGCCAAGCTCGAGAGCTGCCGGAGAATGGGGGAAAGGCACCGAGCATCTTGGTACCTTACCTGGATATGGTGGGTCAATATTCTGCCTAATCCAAGATGAGCTCTACTTGCCGTCAAGTGCCGTAGATTAGGCAATATTCTTCCCTTTCCTGCACCACTCTCCAGGTCGTCGAACCACACTATCCAAGGACCTGTCGGCGTCACGTCTTCAACCCAGACGTACTCCAGTCCCGCATGTCTGCTCCAGAATGCCCTTGCTTTAGCTTGGTCTCTGTGCGTTTGTGTATTAGGTCGTGCGATGAAAGTTAGGCTCTCCAAGACAGGGAAGTCAATATCGAAGAGCTCCCAAATCCTGGGCGATGCGAGTTTGAGTCGATGGCGCCGCCAGGATAGCTCGAGCTTGCGAAGGGAGGGGGCGCTGGCAGCGAGGGGCCGTAGCAAAAGGTATTCGATCGCAATGTATTCACGATGGTAGACGCCAGACATGAAGGATGAATGGGAAAGCTTGGCCGAGATGCTTTTCATTCCCTACGTTTAGTGGATCATGCTCAGATACCATGTGATGATATAGAGTTTCTTACAAGCCGACTCACCTCATATCCTAAGGTAAGAACATGTGGATCAGACCAACCATTATTGAGATTTTCCCAGGAGGGATGGGGACAGTCAAGCCTCGTCTTCCGATCCAGATGACCGCACGAAATATGCTCCAACTGGGGACAATAGCTCTTGAGGTTGTGCCAAAACATCAGCCCCTTGAGTCGATCCATTGGCCATCCTTTCATCCCTCCAAAAATATCTTCCCAGTTCCTCCAACCCACATGAAGCTCAAGCATCTTGAGATTCTTCAAGTGTCCGCTCTTGAAGAGCGTATCCAGGGTTTGAGGAAACTTACAGTCATATATCCAGGGAAAGACCTCGAACAGGGCGCTGATATGTAGCCCCTGCACCAGTGACGAGATACCAGGAGACAAAAGGAGAAAATTGAGCGTGCGCATTGTGTCCTCTCTCCCCTTGAGCACGACATGCTGGAAAAGAAACTCTGGAACAATGATGGAATATGAGCGCCGGTTGGTTAGCGCGAGCGAGAGGAGGGTTGAGGCGACTGAGTAAAGCGGGATGTGAGCCACAATGAGTGGGAAGAGCTCAGGAGGTACCACATCAATCAGGTTCGGCTGTTGGATGTAAGAGGCCATGAAGCTTAAAGGGTGAGGAGATTAGAATCAAAGGTTCAGGATGTAGCCCAATCAGATCCTTATCATTAGGGTGATGCCGGCTGAAATTCAATTCGCTTCCATACCTCTTCATTCATCGCTTGCGACAAACACCCATCTCCATCTCCTATGGTCTACGGACGTACCTTCTTCAACTTACTTCCCTTCCTCAGCTCTAACGATGGCTCGTCACGCGCATCACTCACCAACCTTCCTCCAGAGGTCTTCGGGCAAATAGCCGCCCATATCCCCTTGTATACCCGAAGCAAAATACTGCTCAGTTTGGCGCTGACGTCGAAAGAAGTCTACCATCTGTCGCTTCCTCTCCTCTATCGCGACCTTGTTCTTGGCGACAATCGATCGATATGGGTTGCTGTACGTGAACTTCGCAGGCAGCCTGACAAGGGCAAGCTCGTTCGTCGGCTTTACTTTCGTTCTCGAGCACGACCACCAGAACCAAGCACCGCGACACACGGCCCAGAAACAACGCACGAGAGAGATGCGACGTGTCTGAGTCGTATCGCTCATAGTCTTTCCTTTCTCTGGTCTACAGAGCTAAGAAACGAAGGCGACACTGTTCCAACAAATCCGAGTATATTTCCACCAAGTACCCTCAAGGGACTTCTCGAGCTCTTGCCGTTCCTGCAACATCTGGAATGGCGCATCTTGAAGGATTGGTCTCAGTGCTGTGACCGCGACCCCGAGAAGATTTGGATCCCTCCATCCTTCTGGGCAGCTCTTAGTACCAGCTGCCCACAGTGCCATTCGGTGTCGCTCATTCACGACGAATCCTTGTTCCAACGAGAGGTCATCCAGAAACTTGTAGAGCCTCAGGTGCGCTTTGGATCTTACTCGCCACACAACGTCTCTAAGCTATCATGAGCAGGAAATGGATACACTTTGCTTGACTTCAAATTGGTACCAGGTATACGGGAGCAAGGAACGGCTCCTCTCTGCGGTCATTCACTTCTCAGATACCCTCCGAATCCTTGATATCACAATTCCAAACGGTGTTGCCAACTATGTTGGCGCTTTACCACTGTTTGGTTTGATCTTTACTCGACTCGAGTCTCTCTCCATCGATGTGGATGTTCTGGAGAGCCACGAGACAGGCGGTGCTATGGTGTTTTGGGAACGACACTCGAAGCTAGAGCGCGTCAGTCTCAGGCACACTTCACCGGGAAAGCTTTTGTTTGATGGAGGCCCGCTGTCGTTTAGGGCAAGGCCTCGGGTATTCCTTCCACACCTGCGCCATCTTCGGGTACGTGCCTTTGTGACTGCTTTTTTTCTGTTCCGAACTCCTTTTTGCTTACATGGGTTACTCTGACAGGCATCTTACAAAGAGGCATCCGAGCTATTCCAGCACCTTTCTCAGCTCGAATCCCTCGACATTATCTCTTTTCTTGGGAACTACGAAGCCTACGTTCTCATGGAGACATTAGGCATGCATTCCTTTTCATCATTGCGGGGCCTGACTATCCGAAACGGCAACGCGTTCGATACGCACCCAGCCGATGTCGGGCTGCCCACGAGCATGACCCGAGACTTAGAATGGATGCAACCCATCGTCAAGGCCTGTGACCATCTCGAGGAGCTTGTATTGGTTGATAGGACTCTTGGCCTTCATAATTACGTGGGTCTTGGTCCGAATCCTCAAAGCATTTCTTTGACTGACAAAGGGTTGGGCAGATTGAGCTCAAAGATTCGCTCCGAGCCTTTCCACGGCTTCAGAGATTCTACTACGGTTCCGAAGATCGCTGTCCGTGCAGAATCTACGGTGACACATACCTAGATAACACGATGATGGCCGATGCTCGAAGTGTCTTTGAAGCCTGTCCCAAGCTGACTCAAATAGGGGTTATGGGCGGTAAAGGCTTTAGAGTGACACGATGCAAAGATGGAGCCGTCGAAGACGTAGCTTCATACTTTGGGGCTGTAACATTGGTAGGGAAGGACGACGAGGCCCTTCTAGATTAAGTGGATGTTTGTCATGTCTATGGTAGACTGCCAACTACGCGCTTCGTTATAGCTGGTGGCTTAGACTATTGCCTCTCGTTTGTCACAATGATCACTGTCAATTCTCTCGGGAAATGTCATGATGTTGGATTGGTTTTTGAATCTTGATCCAACGGCTCGACGATCCCTTCAACCACAACCACAATGGCTTTAGCGCCGCCTGTCACTGGAATCCATTCTCTCCCTCCTGAGCTCTTTGCAACCATCTCCAGTCATCTTCCGCTTCCTGCTCGCCCTCTTACTCTCCAATCTCTCGCAATCGCCAGCCGTCATACCTCTGAGCTCATTCTCCCCGATCTGCTCTACGAGCACACCATCCTGCACAACGAGAAACGTCTCATCTCGGTGGTGGATACCCTTCGTCGTCAACCTCAAGCTAGGTCGGTGGTACGGGGGATCTACATCCGCGCATTCCTCTCGCCAGGCCAAGATCGAAAGTATCCAGCTATGATCAGGCTGAGAGAGCTGTTTGATTCTGGTGGACTGTGTGGAGTGCATACGATCAATCTACGCCTTGATTTATACAAAGAAGGGAAGCTAGACCCTTTCCGACCTTCCAATCCCTTTGAATTGCTTGATGAAGGTTTCTGGACGAGCCTCAACAAATGCTGCCCCAATCTCCGAACTTTCAACATTGATCACCATTCTCGGCATATGATGCCCTGGATGGTACGGGATCTATTCCCTTGGAATCGACATGCATACTTGTCCCATTTTAAGTACGAGTTGACTGGTTTACTGAAGGATTCCGAATGCGCTGAGGATATTGCCGCCCAGAATATTACCAGCCTTGTGCTTGCACTCCCACCATACTATGATGGCGATGCCCCCACTGGGATGCCGCAGTATTTTGCGACACTATCGCCACAGCTCGAGGTCCTACATCTTTGTAGAACACCAGGCCCTCAATTTGCCAGCAACGTACGATCACGCTTCACAGAACGTGTTCTGGCAATGACGTTTCCCAAACTCCGCTCGTTTGCACTCGAGGATTGGAGCAATGATGAAACCTATGGTACCGCGGCAACTCAGTTTTGGGAGCGCCATCCCATGCTCTACTTTGTTAACGTAGACCGGAAGGCGTGGGCACTACTATCCCCTTCTCCTAATGACCGCGTTCATACGCTCTTACCTCAGATCCTAGCCAATTTGCGGTACCTAGCGGTACGCCTTCTCCTTCTTCGCTTGCACGAGTAACACAACATGTAACAACTCTCTTATTAGGCCCGAGTTGAAGACATCTTGCAGATATATTCAAGGCTGAACCAACTCATTTTCCTGCGTGTCATATCCAGTAGGGGCCGAGACTTCAAAACCCTGCTACGAACTCTACCAAATTCAGTGTCCTTCCAGTCGTTAAAGGGCCTCTATATCAACACTATATCTTTGGAAGTGCAGCGTGGACGACATGGCAATGACTTTACACCGTCATCTTTTGTCAAGCTATTGGGGCCAATGGCACCAAATGTTGAAGAGATCATTATTGGATACGGCGGTAGCTGGGATGCCTATGTACGTGCTTATATTTGCTTCATGCATCAAGCTGAGACGTGTACCGTGCTGGATAAAACCCCCCTTTTGACCAGATCATGCTTATCCCCCTGCTCAGATGTTTCACGCACTTGAGGCGACTTTTCTTGCGTCCCGAATCTCACTCGCGACCAAGAGCGCTGGAAGACTCACAGCGGGATGCAAGGCCTGTCTCGCTAGCCGAGATCGCCGCCAAGGTATGTCCTTCCCTGACCGCCATCAGGGATACATCCCAGGGTATCGTTGGAAGCTACCGCGTTGCCCAAGTGATAGGAAACAGAGAAGGAGAGCCCCTTGTGCTATTGACAACTGGTCCTGCATCGCTTCTCCTGAGAGATGGCCGGGCTTTCTTTTGTTAATGACAACGTCAAATTTAATATCGTGTTTCCGTATAACGAAGCAGCCATGAGCCCGAAGCCCTAGCGTGATGATCGTCGTACTTGATGGCTTCTTTAAACCTTTCTACCTCCGCCACAGCCCAAGGGTTTGAGAACGATCAGACATCGAGAATGATTGATTGTACGCATTTGCATAGCCATCCCGTCGAACCCACCCCTCGCTTTTGACCAGCGTCCACCATCTCCTGGTTTACAGGGTGCTCTAGAGGCACCGCTCCGTCTCTCAACTCCAAAGATCACTCGCCCATGGGGTCACGCACCTCATTGAACACTCTGCCCCCAGAGGTTTTTGCACAAATCGCTCCCCATCTCCCCTTGTACATCCGCAGCTCAACATTTCTCTCCCTGGCGCTCACGTCGACAGGCATCTATAACTTAACTCTACCCCTCCTCTACCATGATCTCGTCCTTGGCGACAATCGCTCAATCCAGGCTGCTTTGCACGAGATTGGTAGGCGGCCTGACAAAGGAAGGCTCGTCCGTAGGCTCTACTTTTGGTCTCGAAGGCCGCCACCAGGGGCCAGGAGCACTAGGCCTTTCGAAACGGTCCCGCATGTGAAGGCCCCGACCCGTCTCGGTCGCCGCATTCGCAGCTTATGGAGAGTTGGGACCTCAGCTCCCGCTCCCCAGCCTGTCATTGCTGCGGACCCTCCTCCGGCGAGCAATCCATGTATAGATATCCCGAGCACCCTCAAGGGTCTGGCCGAACTCTTACCTTTGCTGCAACACCTCGAGTGGCGTATCCAACAGGATTGGTCGCAGGGTTGGATGATTGACAACAACCAAGGTATGGTTTGGATTCCTCCGTCATTTTGGACAGATCTGAGGAAGAGCTGTCCCCAATGTCATACTATATCCCTCGTGCATGACGACTTTTTGTTGCCACAGATACTTGTAGAACCCCAGGTGCGCTACATTGGTAAATGCTCAAGGATCATTCGGCGCTGAACATCTCTCCCCAGATTATGGATACCCTTCAACTCCTTTGGAATGCGCCCCAAATGGGTGAGAATGGGGGAAAAGAATTACTTGCTTCCACCATTGCCAACCTCTCGATCAGCCTCCGAGTGCTTGACATTACGGTTTCGGCTCACAATGACTACAGCGGAGCTGTACCACTGTTCACTCTAACATTCCCTCGACCAGAATCGCTCTCCGTCAACGTGAATGATCTGAAAGACTATACCACGAGTGACGCTATGGCGTTCTGGAAACGACATCCGAGACTTGAATCAATTAGTCTCAGGAACACTTGTTTTGGAAAGTCGCCAGTATTTGACGCGACCTTGATAACGCCCCAAGTGTATCTACCACGGCTGCGCTATCTTCGGGTACGTACCATATTGCTTCACTGGATTCATGAAAAAACACACTGACCACCTACTGAAAGGCGGATGCCCCTGAAGTAATAGCTTTATCCCAGCTCCGCCCCCAGCTCTACTCCCTCGATATCCTCGCGTCACATTACGACGAGATGTTGAATCTCATGCACACCTTTGCGGCCGGAAGCCTACCTTTACTCAAAGGTTTAGCTATTCGAGTTTCCTGCAAGAGATTTCGCCTCCAAAGCAGATCCAACAAGATCCAGGCAGTGAATAATCCAACAAAAAACCCCGAATGGATCCAACGTATTGCAAATGCTTGTCCAAATCTCGAGGAACTGGCGTTGGTGGACATTAAAACTTATCTCACGCATCAAGTCCCTGGACCGGGGAAGACGAACAATGATTCAAAGCTTTGGAGGAAACTCAAAACGTCGCTTCAAGCATCCCCCCGCCTCCAGCGATTCTACTACGGTGCTGAAAGTCAGTGTGGGCGCATAAGCCGTGGTAGCACGTTTGACCCCACGGACATGAGCAACGCGAGAGAGGTCTTTGAAGCTTGCCCAAGCCTAACGAGGATAGGTGTCATGGGTGGGGATAGTTTCAGAGCGGTGCGATGCATACTTGACGGGAGTGTCGAAGATGTCGTCCCTGAGTTTGGTATTGGAATGTTGGTAGGGAGAGACAACGAGGCATTTATTTGATTAGACAGACTTGCCGGGTCGACTTGGGAATACCATTGTATCATCTTTCCCTTTGATATCTGTTGCACTTGGTGCCTGTCGAGTACAATGACAGGATGAAGTACATAGAGGTAGTAACTCGCCTAGAGATATCTAGCGTAACGCCTGTCTAAGGCATCTCATTCATCGGCAAGTCCTTTGCTACTCGATCCGTGCTGGATACTGGAAACTCCAGACTGTTATCCAGTTCGAATGATATCTTGATACAGGCAAATATACGTAAACAAGGTTGACTATCTTTATGAGCATCATGGCTGAAAGGAGTCCTTTGATTGGCGCCCTGTACCGGTACCGTCTTTGGAAGGTCCCTGACGACTGCTAATTCGCCGGGCTCGCGCGAGTCTAGGGGGTAACGGTGACTCGTCTTCATCTGAATTATCCAAGTCAGAGCGATTCGGCTACTTGGAAATCAGTGGGGATCAGGTGGCTGTAAGCGGCACGCACAGTTCTTGCCATTGCTGCTCAGCCTGAGCGCAGAAGGCTTTAGCCTCTGATGCAAATTCCTCTAGGATAGCACGTATGTGTTTGTCAGCGCTGAAGATCTGCTTGGGTGCAAATCTGGTAGTTATCAGTACGGTATAAGCAGAAGATGATAGATATGCACTGATCTATTTATACTTTTGAGGGCAATTTCCTCCAACTGCACATCGGGAACAAAGCAGGTGTGCACTGTCTTGTAGAATGCACCAAGACAGACGGTCCCATGTGTTGATGACCATTCACTCCCAGCCGAAAGCGAACTGTAGACCTGACAAGGGATGAGTTGCTAGTGCCAATAAAAACGAACTCAATACTGTCACCAGGATCGCTGCATAGCCTGCAATTGCGTTGGTGAGCATGGGCTTCATTATCGATGACCGCGTCCAACCGTGGTTCCCCATTACAATACTGGGGGCCTTGGGTGACAGGTTAGGCCGAGGATGTGCAAAGTCTATGAGCGCACCTGCTGCATCAAGGCGGAATGGCCAAGGTTCTTGGACAAATGGATAGGATCGGGTTCGCAGTCAGACGGAAAAAGAAAGTGCGGTAACTCCGTCCCGGAATACCTGATCTCACCATCCCTGCCGCTTGCAGAATGCTCTGCCTGGTGTCAACGGGGGTAAAGAAAGGGATGGGCTGGTATGTATTCAGGATCTCGTTCAAACTGCTCGAGGTCCTCGAGTGGGGTGAGGAATCGTGCGAGGAGTGGGTTGTGGAAGCCATACAACGTGGGTTTATTGTCCTGATCGAAATCAGCAAGACGCCTGACAGGTCACTTCAACAAGACCCTTGTTCCTTCCTTCTTCAAGCGCACTCTCAATCTAACAACCATGAGGATTGCAGCAGATTTGAGCGACAGCGAACGTACATGCTCAACAAGAAAGGAGAAGTACTTTTTATTCCTTGCCGCCAGGCCCAGGAGGGTGCGACGCAAGTTCGGTATCGCCAGTTCGATAGCCAAAAATGCTTCTCTCTCTCTCTTCCTTGGAATATCTGGGCAGAGTGATTGGGATCTCTCCGCCCGGGAAACCAAATTAAACTCACGGTATCGTTGGCGTTGAGTTGGGCATCTCCAGGCCTGCGTGCACGACCCGAGTGAAGTTGAGATCGGGTCCGATCAGGTGGTTCACTAAATACCCTCTTCGGTGGTATCGATATAAGGCAGGAGCTGGCCGGAACGATGCCGCCGGCTTGTCAACGCGTCGGTTGAATTGAGACGTGATCACATACCTTTCAACGCCCTCGAGTTTGGCCTCAATCTCACGAACCATCCACCGAACGTGTTAATCATGTTCGGGCCAGATCCAAGAAAGTGCACCTGGAACCAGGGGCTCAGACGGCAAGGGGTTCGCAGTGGAAGGCAATGAGGACTTTTTCTGGCTTTTAGGCGGCATGGTGGTGGTGGTGGAAGGCAAAGGAACGAGGCACGTCCCTACGTAACGCCCGGACCGCCATTCCTATCGGCCGAGTTCGTATTTGGAACAATCGTTTCCAGAATGGTCATCGCCGTCAGCCATGACCACCTACAAGAGGTTCACGATTCGCCTCTTCATTCCGTTCGCCTCATCCATTCCATCCATGCTAGACCATATCCCTACTCTACCTCAGCATGGCTACTTTGTCTTTAGGCCTTTCGCTCAACATTTCCACTAATATATATATACTGTGTCCCATTCAACGTTCTTGGTTTGTGTCTGAACCCCCTGCATCGAATGCAAGACATAATCTTTACAAACCCCAAATTCAACGCGTATTTCGCACGGTTATAATATTCAGGCTCGTCCACCAAGTGGTATGGCATGCTAAGCGATAGTAAGATCTTGTCCATATCGGTAATGAGCCTGACTTCAAAGGATAAGGTCAATCGATGGACAGCTTCTGGACCCGAAGGAGGAAGAAACAGCTCGTTGAGTATCCAGATATTTCATGAGGCACAAGGAGGTGGTTGTTTCGCTCCCGAGTACCTGTGGATACCGGCTAAGGATCAAACTCGGTATGCCTGACGCGCTCGCAAGCACAATTACCAGATACTTTCTTTGGCTCCTTCGACCTGTCGCGCCATGTTCACGGCTATTCCTTACCTTATCTACTCGGTTCTTTCCCCCCAACTTACACAGCTATATCCTACCATCGGGGCGTGCGACGTACAAGTGACATCGGCAAAAAAGTCGATTCGAGGCCTGATAACACCTGACAAGGTACGCTCAAGGCCTCCACACCTGGGCAGACCTGGAAACCCCACCCAGGAGATCGTAGGTCTATGATTGGGTCTAGGCCTGGAGAGTACCTGGAGGCGGACCAAGTATCCTTCCAGGTATTCGCAGGGCTTGAGCTACCTCTCAGATGCCAGAAGACCTTGGGCATAGACAAAAGGCTGATACAAATCATACCTATGCATATCCCGATACTAATTCCGTGATGTTTAGAAGGAGAACCAATATATTGCCCAGATAATGTAATATATTACAGGCGAGTGGGGAAAATACAGCGTTATATGTGGGCATATCGGGTCATACCACTTACCATTCCAAAGCACAAGAGGGTGAGACGCGATGAATATGCATGTATCAGGGGGGTCCAATGAATAGACGCTCTGACAGGCGGGAAAACATTCCATGAACAAGAGGAGACATTAGGCGCCCATAAGGGTGGTATTGACTAAAGGCGGTGTTAGATGTGTCCAAGGACACGCGAAGATTCGCGGTGAGGTCGAAATGGCGATGGGGGGATGGTTGTGGTGGATGGAGGCCCGAGGGAGGTGCGGCGAGGTCAATGGCGACGGAGATGGGTTGATGGATGTCGACCATCGTCGTCGTTGTCGTCGTTGTCGTTGTCGTCGTTGTTGCGGGTGTCAGCGGGGGAGGCTACGGCGGTGTCGCTGTCATGAGGCTGGGAATGAGCGTGAGGAGGGAGGAAGATGGGGGAAAGGAAGAAAGAATCTCGACGCGTCGCGTCGGGTTTATCTGAGATTGATTCAAAGTCCGCTAGGCACGGACATTTGCATTTGCGTTTGCGCTTGAGAGGTGAGTGCGCAGATGCTTCTTGACGTGCCTTTGAAGAAGGAAGGAGTCTCTCGAGAGGCCAAGAAGGTCAGGTACGAGCTCTGATGACATCGTCGGGGTGTGCCGAAGCTCTGCCGCAGCGCGGATCGACGCATGTAGCCAAATTTAGAACCCGTGCCTTCCTAATAGGGTTGGCGAGGCGGTTGGAAGAGCAGCATGGCAAGCCCTGGAGGCACCTGCAAGGCGTTAACAGCCCTCGAATACGCCTCCACCCTGCCTTGGAACACCTCCGAGCTGTCCCCCGACCTATTGACCCCTCCCAAGGCCTTGGTAGAACTTCAACAGGGTTGAAGACCTGGAAGCGACTTTTTTGCCGATGGCCGATGTCCCAGAGGAAACCACCATTGTTGTCTAGCGCGTAAAGTTACCAACATGAATGTAAGGCTGAAGAACACCAAGGATAAAATAGACGGGGGAATGTAACGCACAAACTGCATAATAACTTTGCTCTGCATGCCCTAAATTGGAGTCCAGAGCGCATAGGACCACTTTGAGCCTGTGCCCACCTATGTAACAGATGGACGAGAGTCGCGAATAAACGCAGCCAGTAGATCCATAGCTCCATTGCGTTTGACTCCCACTGCTTGGGGTTGCATCTGCCCCTCCCCCGACTCGGGACACCCACTCTCGTCATTCAACCCAAGTTGGACTCCCAGCTACGTTTCACATACTGTAGCGAACTGTAAACAGGCAATCCAAAATGGAGCGTGACATTTTGTGCACTTTCAATTTAGGCAATTTCGGGGGTGTGATGCGTGACGTGATCAAAATTAGGCAACTATTATGGTTGGATTCAAGGGAAGTTGGTAGACAGGGTGTAGCCAGGGTTGAAGATCACTCAAGAATCACCACCCTGAGGCCATTTCGAGTCCTTTGAGCAAAATTTATGCCATGAATCAAAATATTCGATTTTTGAAGTATTTTCGGCACTTTAAATTTAGGCAATCGCCCATGCGTGACGCGTGACATCGGCAAAAATAAGCAATTCCCGACCCTGCGTGACGCGTGACAATTGCCAGTTCACAGTTCGCTACAGTACCCCAGATCTCCTATTCCTAGACCCCATTCTGGTCTGTACACCTAGAGGCTTCCCTTTGCTAGTCATGTTCACTTACGCTCCGCTTCCTCGCCCTTGCCCTCGCACATCTCACACTCAAATCTTGGAAGAGTAGGAAAAAAAGGAACGTCATGTTTATAAACGACCGTGAGTGTGGATATTTTTAAAAAATCATCATCACTATCAACGAGACAGACAAAAAAAAAGAAAAAGAAAGAACTAGTCAAAGAATAGAAGAGAGAAAAAAATGGGCGACGAGTCTGACGAGAGACATGGAATTAAGAGAGAAGACGTAAACGAGAGGCCTCGGATGAGAGTGGATTAGACGAGTGATGAAAGGGTTGAATGGTATCAAATGAAAAAGGAAACAGTCCTCTTCGCTTCCCGATGCGTACCGAAAAGGAGAGAGGAGACGAGTGTAAATAGACAATCAGAAAGAAAAGAATAAAAAGAATCAATAAACAAAACCTTTTTCCAAACGAGACAAACAAACGATCATCGAGAAGGGGACGGATGGTACAACAAGATTTCGAGACAATTCTCCATTTTTCCTCTTCGCCTCTCTTCCTCACTGCAACACGACTCCTTGTCTCTCTTATTCCTCAACTGCACCTTTCCCATATCCGCGACACACAAACAACCAACCAATCCAGGAGAGAAAAAAAGGGGAAGCCAAAAGCGACAAGGCTTTTTATAGCAACCCACATTCCCTCAAGTGCAACTGGAGCAGAATATCCTGGATGGCAGAGAGGACAAACTTGATCTGCTGAGTGTCAGTTGCGCACGTGTAGTGTGCGTAAATCTGTTTGGTCGCTGCTGATTGGTTCAAAGAGACCTATAAAGCGAAAGAAGGTTAGCGTATGTTCGTTCAACCGGAAGAGGCCAAGTGCATGTCCAAGCCGGAAGAGGATAGGCGTATGTTACAGCCAAAGCGACATGGGAAGCCGAGGACAAACGAACGCGCTGGCATCTAGCGCCCAAAACAATGGGCCCGAGCAAGGCGATACGGGAAAAAGGACAGGACAGGACAGCAGAGCGCAGAAAGACGAAGGACGAGGGAGAAGAGGAAAAAGAGCACTCACAAATCGATGCAACAAGTAATCACACGCCGCATCATAGTTGTCACCTCCCTGATAATCAGGGAAGTAATCGCCCAGAGGCGAACGGGGGAGCTTTTCAGCGAAAAGATCAATCTTGTTCAAGAAGAGGATCTAGAAGAGAAATGGTTAGCGACTATTCGTGACATGACGTTTACAACGCATGGAGTGTAGAGCAAGGAGACGAAAACGGTGAAAGCCCGAGATCCAAGGAGAAGCAAGCAAGCATCCATCCATCCATCCAACAAGTAGATTGGCATGGCATGGCGTGGTGCGGTGATAACCATCCACGCTCAGAAGCAAGCAAGAGTCGGTGTTGCCAACAACAGAAGACTCAATGGATGGATATCAACAGCGTTACGTCGTCCCCATGGAATAGGCGTCAGGTGGACGACAATCCATCCGTCCCCACAGCAGCCGAGCGTCAAGCGTCAAATCGTGGGGCGGTGTGGCGACAGCACCGCAGTTGGGTGGAGAGACGACGAATTGAGTGGGTGGAAGAGACAAGGGATGAAGCAGGGCGAGAAAGCCAAACGGAAGAACAGAAGAATAGACTCACGATTGACGTCTTGACGAACCACCGCGAGTTGCATATTGAGTCGAAGAGTGTCAACGCTTCTTGCATACGGTTCTGAAAACAGGGGTCATCTTCTGCCCGAGCATACCAGGGAAATGAAACATACCACACTCTCATCCTCGTACAACATCTGATCGTACTCGCTAAGCGACACGAGGAAGACCAACGCAGTGACGTTCTACAAGACCTTTTAGACGATGGCTTGCAAAGAGAACAACAGAGACAACCGCACCTCGAAACAATGAATCCACTTTTTCCGCTCACTCCTCTGTCCACCGACATCAAACAACTTGTACGTCAACTCTCCAACCTTGAACGTCGTCTCTGTAATACCCGTCGTCTTGACTCGACTCCTCAGAATATCCTGATCCGTCGGCAAATAACCTGGAGCGCTCAACCTGTCTAGGCTATTGAAGTAGTACACGGCGGAATCGTTGAGCTGGAATTCACGGGAACGGCGGACGGCGGTTTGGATGGCGGGGTCCCGCCAGAGGTTGCGGATGGCGTCGGCGACGTCGCGCGGGAAGTGGTCTGCTTCGATTTGGGTGGGCATGGCGAGGATGGTGGCGCGGCGGGCGTCGTTGGAGGGGGAGAGAGCGAGGTCGAGGACTGGGAGGGCGTCTAGGATGGCGCTGTTATGGGATGTAAGTCTCACCGTGCCCGAGAATGGAGGAGAGAGAGAGAACGCACCGCATGGATTGGATGGTGTTTGAAAAGATGATTTCCTTGTATGAATCCTTTTCTTGGTCGCTGTATCCGCCGTGGTGGATGAGCTTCATCTGTTTGAGCACTGTTGACTGTCATCGTTGTCAGCTTGCTGAACAAGGGAGAAGAGAGAAGCAACACACCTTTCCAGACTCTCCAGCTCCCAACAGCAACATCTTGATTTCGTTCTTGGCCATCATACGGTCCCGCTTGAGTTGGCTCTCAATCTCGTCGTTGCCTGTCAAATTGGATGTGTGAGCGCCATGCACCATGTCGTGGAAGGTTGAATGTCGAGGAATAGGGAAGAGGAAAGGAGAGGATGACGAGGAGAGAAGAGACTTACGGGCCTTTGCCTCATCGTCGACACCTGCAGACTGTACACAACCCATTTTGTTGAAGTTGATTAAAAGGTATAAAGAAAGAAAGTAGAGGTGGTCGTTAAAAAGCTGAGGATGTTTCCTTCAACGAAGCTTTGGGTCGTCGCTAAGGGGGCGGCGGTGGCGAGTGAGTACGTTGGCAACGGCCTAACGACGACAGTATTAGAGTGTAGAGTGGTAGCCCCAGAGGAAAGAGTGGCGACGCCGAGGGAGGGAGAGGAGGAAGCCCTTTAGGTTGATGGAAGGAAGAGAAGAAGGAAAGAAGGAAATAAGACGACGCTAGCACGACAACAACGACGACTAAGCCGACTTTGATGATGGAAAGAAGGCAGGGAGAGAAATGGGCATTTGTCTTGTGTTTATTTTGTTGCGCCATCACAACCTTTTTGACCGGACCTTACCAAAAATAGGTCCAGTTTGGTATGAAATTGGGCCTGGGGTCCGTGCGCAGGCATCGGACGCCGAAAATGTCTCGGCGAATTGAAGAAAATTTTGCGTTTTCATTCATCGTTGTCCACGGCCCCTTGGTGATAGGAGTTGTCCCATTCTTAAAACTATCTTTCGACATACAGTCGCCACCGTCTTAATGCATACGTGGGAAATGCATAAACTCTGAAAAGGCATAGGATTTGGGGTCCACCAACATGGTTCCCTGCCAAAATCGTAGGAAAATGCATAAACCTGCGAAAAGGCGTAATACATAGACCAGGGAGGGGGTCAAAAGGCATAGTTACCCTCTATCTTCACCTATTTTGGGCGTATTTTGCCCTGTTCGGACCCCCCTTCATGGCTTTCGCAAGCTCAAGTCGAGCCCAAAATGGTATGAGCTGCCTGTATGGGCCCAGGCTCGCTGCCAAATTCGCGAATAATGTCAAGAAACAGCACGATTCTAATAATAGGGGCTCTCAAGCCACCATCAGAGGGGTACACTGGCCCATGGGAAAATGGGTTTGGTCTGTCAAAATGCATAACCTCCGAAAATGCATAGAATTGGGGGTCCACCGAGGCTTATGCGTTAAGACGGTGGCGACTGTACCCTCTGGCCGCTTGAGGCCTAATCCGATCCAAATGTCAAGCTAAAGCTCAGTCTGTAAATCAAGCTCGAACATATCCACAACGCAACACCTCTGTCAATACAAAGTGTCTAAGAATAAAGGGAATGATAATCTCTCTGTAACATCGGTGTTGGCGTGTGTGTGTCGTAATCGTAAGCGTGCTCTTGTCATGTCCGTCAGCCTCCCTCGGTGTTCAAACAACAGATCTGTATAAGCCGTAGTGCTTCTCTACCTTCTCCTTATCACTCTTCCTCCGACATCGTAATCAGCCAGGCAACGGCGCCGACTCGCGACCCGCTCGACTCTCAATGCTATTCCACCAATCGCGCGGCCTCTTCCTCCTCCTCCTCCTCCTCCTCCTCCTCCCTCCACATCCCGAAAGGGGAGGATCTACACTTTCATCAACTTCATTCCGCCCAAATTCATTCATTCATCTAAATTACCCTTGTCCACGCTGCCCGTGCCTGTTAAGTACGATCGAAAAACAATTTACACGGGCTGGGGTGTACATATGGAGGATCTGTTCCTCCTCTTCGCCTTGAAATCTTTTTCATCAGCTCCCTCTCAATCTCTTCGACGCCCCTAACTCAATCGCGTGCCGCGCGGTGCTTTTAATTAAACTCTCTTTCTTTCCTGCCGGCGGCGGCTTGGATGAACATGACCCTGAAGCTGATGCTGTTCTGAATTCAATCTGCGATCGCCCCCCTCACTCGATGCAAATCTCCAGCCACGCTCCAGGGTCGACGGATCGTACACACACACACACATGGAACCGCTTGTTCGAGTGTTTTCCTTCTACTGCCCGCCACTCCTAGCCTATAGTACACGACAGGACTTTAGCTTTATCGTCGGCCCGACACGGCCAATGGGATGAACGGATCATGCGACGAGAGCGCCACACCTCCTCCTCCCCCTGTGTAGACTTCAATTTCCGAATGCCAAATTTGCTTCCGCCACCTCTGATCTCTCCTCGTGTGCTCCTAGTCCTCCCAATAGCCCTCCCGCTCCCAGTCTCTATCGCTCCTGCCTACTAAATTAATTCATGGTTCTGCGTTATCTCTCTCTCTCTCCGACCGTCCCTCTTGTGCCTCTGAATCGTACAGCCAGAACGGAGCGAACGATACGCGCTCCGATTTATCCTCACTGATCCCGTACGCATTTTGTCCACAATCTCTCACTTGTCACTGGCTGGCATGTTACATCCGAAAATCGATTTTGAACGTCTGGCTATGTATCCGAAGTGTCGGACGATCCGGCTGCCTTGCACCGAACCAACTCTATCGGCGTCTCTCGATGGCACTTGTGGCGTTCTTTTACTACTCCTTCGACGGTGCTTGTCCTTCAGGGCCGAAGCGGCACCATAATAGATCTTCAATCCAAACATACCAGGTTTGTTACCTAAAGTTGCTGTGCCCATTATACTCACCAGAGTGCTGCTGGCCCAGCCCAAACGCAGTATACGTCCCGCCCTCTTTTCACTCTCAACTTTTCTCTTTCTTCGCGTTAGCCAAAGGCCCCACTTGTTTGTTTGTGCACTGACGCAAGGCCCTCGTACCCCCGAGTCTCTGTATCACGTCTTGCGCCTTCTTTTCTTCTTCGATCACTTCCTTGGAAATAACACGGGCGCTTACTACTCACTTCGACTGCCTAGATTTGGATTCGCCACGTATCCTCGCCCAACGGCATACGTCCGTGTCGTCCAACTCTTCTCGCAGATCCGTCAATCCTCAACCCGCCATTCGCTCGGTAGACTCTCTTTCATACTTATTTCACCTTTTTTACCTGGGCGCCTCATCCCCTGCGTGCCGGTGACTTCAACACCTCCTTCGCCCTCGGTATTTCGAGCCGCTTATACACACCCGGTGAAACATCGTGACAAATTCACCGGTATGCTTCCATTGAGAGCGTCACAGAGACCTCAGGCCGAAGTCCTCGCTACACGCCATGCGCCACTCGGACGGAATGGACATAAAGTGGACAAGCCAGAGATGAAAAGAGGGCGTAAAGTGGACAAAACCAGAAATGAATACGCTTGTATGCCTAGTGAGAGACGAAACTGATTAGACGGGCGTAAAGAGGGAGATCAAGCTTACTGAATGGACGGGCATACCATCCGTGCAAAATGATTTGCTGGATACATCATACCAAGGAAGGAGATGTGGGCGTAGAGCGCCATCTAAAGAAGGAAAAAAGTACCTGATTTATCGAATCGCTGTACTTCTTCACCCGTTCCTTCTCTATTCGCCGACATTCGGTATTACTCGTCAGAGCCAGCCCGTGGGCCAGAGCCCGAAAGACACTGTTGGCTCTGTCGATGACTTATTTCAGCCGCCAGTTAGCCGCCATCCAGTGGGCAAATCCAGGAAGCCAGTTGCACAAAGCATTCCTCAAGAGAATGATGACGACGCTGAGCGTGAGCACTTCTGTATCCTTAAAATACCACCCTCTCATCTTCAAAGCTCAAGCGCGCATTCACCCGCCATCACCATAGACATAATACCGAGCCTCGCTCCATATCCCAACGCCCGAAAGGGCTGTAGAGAAAAGGACGAAACACCCCGCCGCAAGCGCCGGTAGACATCTCCAAACTGGTTAACGGTCCTCAAACTTCGGATTAAAGCACAGGATTGCGTAGGGGAAGGACTTGCCGACGGATGAGATGCCTATCTTTGAATGCAGATAGACGTTTGGCTAAAGATCTCTTTCAACCCGCTGGTTGGACGGTCCGGCATCTTGTACCTCTATACTTTCGGTGTTCTTTCGCCTCTTTTTTGGTAACTACGCCTACTGTCATTGAATCGAGAGCAATTGTGGTTAATGGCGAATGGCGTATTGTTCAGGACATACTTATATAGCACAGGGCGAGTAAAACAAGTAATACATGCGAACCCTCAAAGCTATGATCGTCGTCAGGACAGAAACGCTTGACCAGGTCGAACCAGAAGCGAAGCAGGACCAGTTGTCAACAACACCTCAACTTCTCCATCTTCCGTTCTTATCACTTCTGCAACAACATAACTTCCGGCAATATCGTTGGACATGTTTCCAACGGCCGTTATAGAAGGAGAAAGGCTGACTGCAATCCTTGCAAGCGAGACAAGCCTCTCATCCTCCTGGGCAGGCTCAAGTATTTCTAGGTGCGAGTCGTAATCCGGACAGAAGAAAAATCGCTTCAAGTGCTTCAAGCATCCAAGAAGGGAGCAGAGTTCGTTCTGATTCAAACGGGTTTTGATTCAGCACTGTGCGCTTTTCGGGTTGATGCATGGAAGAGGAAGCAGTACGTACAATCTTATCCCAGCTACGAGTCTGCCCAACAATAATCTCCTCAACATTCGGTGCCAATGTCCCTAGCAGCTCGACGAGCGCTAACGGTGTTATGAAGCTCTGTTCTCCATCTTCCTCTCTCAGGGAAATAGATTCAATGTATAGGACCTTCAACGACTGGAAGCAGACTGAATTCGATAAATCTTGTAGCAGTGTGTGACAGTTTTGAGCATAGCTGGATATGACACCAAGGGAAAAGAGTTGGCCCAGTCTTGAGGAAACCCGCTCAATGTCTTCCACTTCAGCCTAGCAAGAGAAATGATTGATGTACCGGTGTCTGCGTCAACCGCAGTGACATTAAAGAGACTTAACGTTAAATATCGCAAATTGGGCAGTAAAGGCGCGAGCGAATTGAGTCGCTCGTCATGAGAAGGGAAAAATGGCCCCTGTGCCTTCCGGCGAATATCGACATAGGAGAGCTTGGGATGGCGCTCCCAAACTGACTTGCCGCGATACCATACTCCTTGTCCCTACTTCGATCCTCGAGTGTAAAAGAGTGAAGGTTGGGAAACGTCATTGCGAGAACACCTTCGGCAAAGCGTGGTCGTACGTCGCTGTCGAATTGAGAGCCTGATTTTCTTCGAAGATGCAGCGCTTCGAGCTGTGGCGATATTGTAGCGATGTATTGTAGCATCCCTCCGGCGGCTTCTCCATAGAATGGTGAGAGCACAAGACTAAGGCTGGTGACGCTCTGAGACAAGGGATTTATAGTGAAATGTTTCGGTGAAACGACAATGGTTGTACCTTGAGGGAGGACAGGTACATGTGGCGATTCCAAGGGAATAGATCCCGTGCTCTGCAGGTTATAAACCGTGACCGAGGGTTGTGGCGATCAATGCTGAAGTTGCGTAGATTGGGACAGCAGGCGTTGAGTCTCGTCCAGAAACTTTCATCCAGCGATTCAAAGGGGTTTGAAGGCCTAAACGATTCTGGTTTCCCCTCTTTGCGTGAACCAAGGCGCAAATCAAGAGTGTGCACGCCAGGCAAATTACCGCAATGGAAGAGCTCTCTCAACCTAGCAATTGCTGGACGTTCTCCATCTTGACCGGACGCGAGGAAGGCACGGATGTAAATCCCTCGCACCACCGACCTCATTTGAACTTTGCGACAGAGGATGTCTACCACTGAGATGAGACTTTTCTCATTGTGAATGATGATGTGTTCGTAGAGTAGATTAGGGATAACGATCTGGGAGCTGTAGCGGCTGGTTATCGCGAGAGATCGGAGAGAAAGAGGGCGAGTAGGGAGCTGAAGATGGTTGGCGATGGCCGCGAAGAGCTCAGGAGGGAGGCTGAGGATTCCTCTGGACGACGGCGCAGACTCCGTGGTGGTCATGATTGAAAGAAGCAAGAGTCGATCAAACCCCGCGCTCCCAACTTGAAAGCTTGACGCTTTACTCACCGATGATAAATCAACAGAAACAAGCATTCTGACGATGATTACGCCTCGGCACAAGAGTTTCGGTGATGAGGTCAAAGACAATTCAAAAGCCTGTCATGGCCCCAATACTAGTGTATAAAAGCCTCGTCGTCTTTCCCGACCAGCATTCCAATCCCAAACTCACGAACAACGTCCTCGACACTCCCATCAAGTATGCATCGCACCGCTCTGAAACTATCCCCACCCATTACACCTATCCTCGTTATTTTTGGACATGCTTCAAAGAGCGCTTTCGCATCTCTCTTATCCGTGGCGTCAAAAGTGCCACCACGCCTTCTGCACTCACACCGATCTTCAGCATCGTAGTAGAATCGCTGAAGGTGGGGAAATGCTTGAAGCGACATTTTGAGATTCCTCCCAAATTTTGAATCATAGTTCATCTTCCTGGATCGAGGTATTTGAATAGTGACATAACGTTTTATGACCACCAACGCCAATTCCTCGAGATTCGGACAAGCATCTGCAATACCTCGCATCCACGCAGGGTGTTGTGGTGCAGATTTCGGTAGGAGACTGTTGGACGCCTCTTGGAAGCTAGATGCGTTGCTATAAACCCGGCTCGATACTCATGTGTGTCAAGGGGGTGGCGGAAGTTGAAAGGAAGACCGTATGCCTATTTATTTTTTAACCAGCCCAAGGTGACCCCCCCTCCCTCTACGTAATCAGGGGCTTACTATATATGGTAATTGATGCCCCTAATGTCGCGCCCTCTTCGAGCTTCCAGTACCTGAAGCCTTACATCCATCGCATATCCACGTCTCCTCGTCTCCCCAACCGTTGACACAATATTTGTGATACTATAAAATGTAAGGGGACACTCCTGAACCAAAGTCAACACCACATACCTGAACGACACCACAAGCCTCGGCTCGACACTGCACCGTCGAAGTAGCGCCTGGTACAGCTGCAGAACCACATACACAAATTCCTGGAGGGGAGTCGTTGATGGCCGATCGCTTTTCAGGCCTTCCTCGAGCAGGTAGCTTGATTGTAAGCTTGGGAGGTGCAGCTTTGCCGCCCATCTCCGAGGGCATCTCGGAAGTGTTCGATAAGGGTCCAAGCTTATCAGAAGGGTGGTCGTCGTGGTCGACGTCTGCAACTTGGACCTGGTCTACCACCATGACCTCGTCTTGCGTACCCACCCTCTCTTCGCTTGACTGTGCTTCCGACAATGCTGGCGATGTCGAAGGATCAAGCGCCGACTGAGGGTTTGCAATGACAGGCGAGCTGCGTAATGCTGGACTTTCCGGTTCTGCAACGACAGGGTCAACGGCCTCGAGTGCACGTGAGTAACGTTGTGGTAAAATCAAGCCAAACTATACTTACTGCTCTATTTTCAGCCTCCTCGACGTAGAAATCGTGGCCCAGTCCTCCCCAGGAAGGGCTTTCGATTTGGACTTGATCGAGCGGCGCATTATCCTCGTTGGGTGGTTCTTCTAGCTCCTTAGGTGCGTTTGCAGCTGTCTGCATTTCTTGCCCGCTTTCCTCTTGGCTTGAGATGTCATCAGCTCACAATACATAGGCTTTTGGAGATGCAAGGGACGACGTACCTGTCAGTAAGGAACACAGAGCTTGTGTGGACCTCAGATACAACAAGCTTCGGTGTGTCCTTCTTGGCACGGCTTTTCTTTGTCAAAGACTTATACCTCTCGTTCCAGATCTTTTGCATCCCCTCCCTCTCGCCCGTTGCCTCCGCCCACAACTCCATGTAGTCAGGGGAATTGGCTGATGATGGGTGAGCATCGAGGAAATGGTGCTTGAGGTTGTATCGCCAGCGACTGGGTTCCGATTTGGGACAGAGTGGGCAAGTGATTGGAACGTTTGAGCATGGTGCGTTTGGCTTCGACACCACTGCGTTGCCGTAGTTATAATTGACATTGTTAGGGCATCCGTTGGACTTCTCGAGGTCGACTCGCAGGTTTCCGCCAGTACCCTTCTTCAACCAGAACTTGCACTGCGGTGAAGGGTTAAGGCACAGCCCACACGGCTCGTCCGAGCGGTTGACACCTTCGTCGAAGAGGATGTGTGCACCGATGTGTTCTAACACTCGCTGCGGCTGCAACAAGTCCAACACCACATTCTTCCCATTGGCGGCACACCGCGTACACTGTGAGTCTTCGAGCTCAGAGATGTTGATGTCACTAACGCCACGATTGCTGGTGCACAAAAAGCATGCCTTTCCTACTCACTAAGTAAGTCAATGCGCTTATAAAAGATCATGGAACACCTACCGGTTTGTTCGCGATAGGGGAACTCTAGAGAGGCCACTACCTTGGGTATGGCCTTCTTGTCAGCTGGTGACAAGAGCTCGAAGAGGCTCGCTGATATCGCAACTAGAAGCGAACTCTTCAAGAGGTAATAGGGACCTTGGTCCCCATACGCAATCTCGGGGTCCACGGCTTGTACCGCCCTTCCTGGAACGTCAAACGACCGCTCGCGGGAGGTCGAGCATGTCCTCCAGTCGTGACCAGCAGTTGAGTCATCGTCCAGAGTTGCAGGGCGAAGCCCCATGAGCTGAAACGAGATAGTAGTTGCCTTTTCTGTGAGTAGTGACTCGGGTATTTGGTCCAGAGTGTTGCCGTCGAATTTGATTGACTTGACCTCCCCGAAGCAGAGCCACAGCTTGTCTTCGCAATAAGCGAGTGTGGCGATTGGGTCATGAATAACAAGGAGAGAAGCATCGCCGTTGCTTGAGTTCCCAATACTTGCCTGCTCGAGTTTGACCTGGTACCGCTCGACGTCTTGCACTCGCTTCAGCCTGTCAGTTGAGCTAACCTTTTTGCGGTAGCGTGTGTACATCGACAGTGCCCGGGACTTGGAAATGACTTTTCCATTCACTGTGATCATCCTTTCGAATGGGCGTGAGGTGTTGTCCGCCTCTGCAAGCTGATCATCAAGCTCGTTCTCGACATCAACATGCAACGCTGCTGCAGCCTCGTCGCTCGCTGCCGCAGGACGTGTTTCCAAGTCGTCGAGAGTGTCATCAATGTCTTGTATGTCGGTGTTGAGAATGAGAGTGCCGTGGGGTGCAAGAATGGTGACATTAGGGTTTTCTTCAGCTGCTCGGAGATCTGTGGCGAGGTCTTGCGTAAGAATGGCCTCGGCTATTAAGCGCCCAGCACGCCAACAGCTCGAAAGTGATACAGTTTCGATGTGAACATCCCCAACCCAGTGCTTGGGGCTGAGATGATCAGAAGACTTGGCCTTTGGGCGCTTCTTAGACTCGGTGCTGGAACTTGGAAGTTCAATAGGTGAGAGTTGAAGCCGACGAGGAGCTTTGTCCCATTCAGGGCGCTCAGCAAGTATGTCCGTTGCTTCGATGACGCTACCAAAGCGTTCGCCGAGTTGCAGCATGTCCAGATTGGCATCGGTCCCAATGATTGTGCGTAGAACCCCGAACTGTATTTCGAGACGATCTGTTCCAAGGAGGATGATGAAGAATTCGCCTTTTGGTGTATCTACCTTTGCTTTTGCAATGCAGAAGTAAACATTCTTGATCATGATCATGATGTCGACGTAGAGAAGGGATGGCATGAAGTCCTTGCCATCGTGACGAAACAATGCGAATGCAATATGCGCTGCGGCGCTGAGATATTCCAGTTGCTGTGAGAGGCTGAGTTCAACTGCCAGATAGGGAGCGACGAGGTAGAAGAGTAGCCTTCCCAGCATCCAGATGGTCCTGTGAGAGCGAGAGTAGCCGGGTTTATGCGCGTGATCAGGTGGGACCTCTTCGGGAAATGACCAGACGTCCTGCAGCAGGTCGAAAGCAAGTTTGACATCCTGTTTATCATCCGGGTTATATATTGAGTTGATGTGCTCCTTGGATTGCCCAGAAGACTTGAGATGGTGTTTGACAATGTCTGGAGTGATTCGCTCAGCATTGACAACAATGCCGCTGATTCGAAGAAGTAGGTTCCGGAGCTGTTTAAGAACATGCTTCCAGTCTTTATCGCATGTCAGGTCGTCATCACCAACCATTAGATCCAAGAATGCAAGAGATGAAAGGTGGATATGGATGGGAGAGCGAGGTGATAGCTTTGCTTTGAAGGTCAGGATGATCATGGCTGAACCGCGGCGAGTTTCACCGTCCGAGGTCAAAGCAATGGTTCGAAGCTTAGCTTCGAGCTTTGCAATCGTGTTATTGACTCCTTCAAGGGTGGTGGAAAGGAGTTTGGCATGCTCCTGCCCACTCTCCTTCTTGCAATCACCAGAGAGGAGCACAGGCCTCGCAGGATATATCTTGTTGTTGCGACACAGGATGCCAATGGCGCCTGTCGTTGCCTAAAGGGGAAGTAGATTAGCCTCCGCGGAACCAAACAGGGTGACAAATCGCTGCCGATCAGTGCTTCTCTCACATCCTTCGCATGGTCCACTGTCCCATTATCCACCAATTCAACCAGCACCTCCAAATCGTTTGCATTAACAAACTCCAGTGGTCCCTTCTCTCCATGCTCCCGACAAACTCCCAGGAACTTGTTGGTTTTCCCGTCCCACCTCAAGCACTTTTCAACAGCCAGCTCGTCGAACATCAAGACCATGTGCCGAATGGTGTCATCGGATTCGAGAAGGGGAAGGATGGTCTGAAGAGCACTTTCCGTGTTGTGTTCAACCTCAGCAACAGTTGGCTTTCCGGGAGAGACGATAAGTGGAATTCGTGTCGATGTATTGCGTAGGTTGCTGACGCTTGGTAGACCGAAGATTCGATGAACGATGCTGCCAACTCGATCTCCTCCCAAGCGCCAGAGTAGAGTTGCAGCAAGCCTCTCCTCATCAGTGAAGCTCTTCACATTGTAAGCCCCCTTTGCCGCCTCCGAAAGCTGATTCAAGATTGACTTGATCCCCATCCGTCGTTTCAGCGCAACATCAACAACCCTTGCCACCCGCTTCACATCTCCACTCCTAACCGCAAACACAAAGCGCTTGTAGTTGCTGACTTCATGTGCCTTGGAAAGTAGCTTTCGTGCTTGATTCAGCCCATGAAGCCTTTGTTGGTCGATACGCCGGTTCTTCGATTCAAGAAGCTCGACGAGGCCGGCAAACCCATAGTAATCGTAATTCATCTTTTCGTGAGTACCCTCCTCCATCCGCTGAATGATATTCTTCAGGTTTTGATTCTCCGGAAGCTGCCCACAGTGAAAGCAGATCTCCCCCTCCTTGACCATCCTCTTCCCCATACAGGCTTTCGAGGCAATGTGCATGCTTCAGGACGAGATTTCGCGGATTATCCATGCAAGGTTAAGCCGCTTATGCAGGCGAAGAGGATAGACATCGTAAGTCTCTCTTCCGTTCGGGATCTTGAGCAGGTAACCTGGGCACGGGGTCTTCCTTGTGGGTGGTGTAGTTTGCGCTTCAACAGCGTTGTCCTCCAGGTCATCGACGTCAATCCAGTCGTTGCAGGGAGCAGATGTCTCAGTTTCATGTCTTTCTGCTAACACCAAGTTGGTGCTTCCAGACCCTCTGAAAGCCAGGTAAGTGTTTGCGAATGGAATATGGCTGTGTCACTCACAACTTCTCCATCGCGTCCATTAACAGTGTTAGCTTCCCCTCGAAGAGCGAAGCGTCAACCTCTCGCTTGATGACAAAGTATTCCACAAAGCGAAGAAGTCCTGTGACCCCCTTCTCGCCTCGTCGGATGATCGCAGAGCTGTCAACGTCGCCTGCCCACCCAAGGTGCTCCTTCATGAACTTGTTCAGCCAGTGTTCCCAGATCTCGATGCTCGGAATATCCGGTGCATCCTTCTTCGATGGATCACCCGCAAATGCTGCAAGTACGTTGTCGTCAGTTCCTTCGGGTATTGTGGCAGGCAACTGATTGACTAGGTGCCTGAGTCGAGCAAGTAAAGGCTCAGCAGCAGCGGCTGAAGATTCTGATGACAGGGTGGCACTCCTTGCTGGAGGGGGCGACTTTCGGAATAGCGATGCCACCTTTGCAGCAGTGGCCTGTGCCTTCGGAGCGAAGAAGCTCGAAATTGACCCGTCCTTCCTCGGTTTTGGCTGTGTCTCGGTAAGCTTCCTCTTCTTTTCTTGTACCTGGCATTTCTTGTTGCCTCTATGCTGGGTGCGATAGTTCCTGAGGCCTCCGTGTCCAAGTAGGACTACCTGTTTACATAGGTCGCACACAACAGATTGCTTGATTGGATTGTATTGAAGTCTCTTGAGTTCCTGTGCTCCGTTAGCACTGTATGGTGGCTCATAGCCTTGTACCATTACCTCTTCATCTTCTAGAGCCATCTTCAAGCCTTCCGTGAGTCGCGATAAGTGTAAACAAGCTCAAGAGGTTTGGGCAAACTGACGACGCTTCCGATTTAACGGAATTTTGCAAAATAGGGGCATCAAATTTCCTAATTAGGCCGGGCGAAAAAAAATTCTGTAAGCGAGCCCTCCCCCCCCCTCCCCCCCTAGGCTCGGGGTCACGGCATCACGGCCCGGATCCCCCTTGATGTGTGTAGCTGAAAATAAAATAAATACGAGTTTCCTAAAAGGGAAATTCCTAAAAAGGAAGGGAAAGAGAAAGAGAAAGGGAGGAGGGGGAGAAGGTTGTCAGTTCGAGGCCTACCTCCCATGAATTATTCGCCTAGATGCATGGTAAGGGCCCGCTGATGATTTCTGAGACGCGGGGCCTTACGATGATGATTTTGGCCCCTATTTCGGCGTTTGGGACGGGTTGGCTGACGGCAAGCTGGCGGATTGTGCCCCAGATAGAAATTCATTTGAGAATTTCGCCATTTCGGGTAACGAATACTGAGAATTTACCTGATTTAGTAGCGAATACTCGGCAGAATTCAACAGAGATTAGATAGCCCAACACTTTGAAGTCCGGGAATACAGGTCATCACTTCTTACTCAAGCATTAGCACTACGGCAAGTGGCTACAGACCTCAGTGTAATTTTTTCTTACAGTATTGATGTCTTGATAGTTTAAACTTGACGAAACAGCATAAAATTAAGTTGACCACCAGGCATTTTTTTCTGAAAAATCGCGCCTGTCAATGGCGGCGCAGATTGTCGGGACTGCAGTCGGGCTGCAGGGGCAAAATATCCTGATCGTTAACTTGCGGTGCTAGGTTAGACAAACTGCTCTTGTCTAATTGGAGTGTAGTCTATGCTAAAACTATTGAAAGCCACGATATAAAGCAGAAACCCGCGCGCTACGCAGACCGTTACTACTACGGCTGGCCTAGTGTTGCTTTAGGGTCTAGTGTTGCTTAATCCCGCTTATAAATTCAATTCCGTCCTCTAAAAATACTAAAATCTCACTGTGCGTAGCTGATACCTATCTGTAACTGCTTGCATCCTTTTTACAAGCCCTTTCTTGACGTTTGGTACTGAACAAGAGGGAAAGCACGAAACAGCTCAGCTGGAAACTCCAAAGGGAAATGCTGTGCCAAATTGGTTCATTTGGTGCGTTTTCGCTTGGCAGAGTGTGAAAACAGCTGAAAACGTCACCGCCAAGGTAAAGCAACTCCCGTCCTCTTTTTTTCAAACTGCACGTTGAGCAGAGAGAAAAATACCACCGTGTAGGTAAAGTCAACAGCTTCTCAGATATGTGGTTTTAAGGCTGAGATTTTGAGATTCCGCCTCACGAAAGTAACATGAGAGATGCCATCAAACGAGTAAAGCAACTCTAGGCCAGCCGTAGTACCACGTCACCTGAGGTACCCGACAAACCGGCCCAATTAGGCTGACGGAAGGGGTGCTCCTACAAGCCTAATTAGGCTGGTTTGGGGCCATTTCCTCATACACTCGATAATTCTTCGATATTGTGTTGACTTTGAGCAACGAGTGATCTGGGTCTCGGGTACATGTGTTGCCATTGCCGCGTCACCGTCAACGGTCGCCGTCGACGGCAGCAAACTGTCTTCGTCGCTGTCCTCCGACCTTCGGCATCGCCATCATTCGCGTCGACGTCGTTTGCGCACGGGCCTGTTTCACCGCAAGGTGGTCAGATAATCGTCCTCACCTCCGCCAGCGTGCTTAAGTACTCGTGGCTATTAAACTTGGCTCCCGTTTTCTTTGATAGTTGATAATCATTACCTGAGCCTTGTACGCCGGTATTCAATACGAATTATGGAACCCGTTCCAACCTGAAGGGAAATGGACGGCATTCATGGAGGTTTCGGGTACCATTAGTTTGAGGTGATGTGCTTCCACGCCAAAGCGCTTCTAATCACTATTAATGTATACAAACTTTAAGCAATCCCGAGAAACATCCTGGACCTTTGCATAGTAGTGTCTAACAACTATCCAGTATCCAAACTCTATACAACTGAACGACTACATCATCCATGGCACTTCCACTATGCCATCGTCCTGTATCGTTAGTTATCAAGAGTAGCCCTGGATCATTCCCTCCCTTGGACCCTCCTTCGTTCACTGATGCAATGGTGTCACTCGATCTTGCTACAATGTCTCGATTTACTGCTATACTTTGTTCTTATAGTTGCGATCATATTGTAGGAAATTGATACCGGAGCGTATTTTTATTTGTTTCTTATGTTTACGAGACGTCTGTAATCGGTTCTCAAGTACAGCCAGACAGCGAAGCAGGGCGAGACGTGATCAATATCGGTACGAAAGTTTGATCGCGACCTGGCCAATATGTGGCGTCGTAAGACTTTTATTCTTGTATTTCACTTCTGGAGGCTCGCCTATTGGAGGGCCTGCCGCTCAAATTCATCTATCAAGATTAAAATGAGCGTGAAAGTTGAAATCGACTCCTCTCAGGTTTGTCAGGATGTGCTGGAGAAGAATATATTCATTCCCTTGCCTGCTGGGTACTAAATGACCGGCACAAAAGACCTTATGCTTTTTTATGTGATACGAGTAATACCATTCATTAAAAGAGACGGCCTATCAGTATCTAGGTCTGTCATGGAGAACCTCTCAACCAAACTCGGCTTCTCAGAGCACCTGCTTGGGATCAGTCCAGACCAAGAAATATGGGACGGAACGTTCTCCAGTCAATTCCATTTGAACATCACTCTCCGCCTTGCATGTACGTCACTGTATACCGTAACAGATGCCAAGGCGCGTTGACCAGCTTGTGACAATGGGGCAAGCAAATTTAAACTTCAAATTGAACGGTATGGTTGGTCGCTGAGTTGATGTAGGGAATAGATTGATTTAAGGAATAGATTGGTGCCGAGCTAATGGGAGGTGGGTACCATAATACAAGTTTGGTAAATATGCGCTACAACAAGCATTGAACAGGCCCGTGCGCAAACGACGTCGACGCGAATGATGGCGATACCGAAGGTCGGAGGACAGCGACGAAGACAGTTTGCTGCCGTCGACGGCGACCGTTGACAGTGACGCGGCAATGGCAACACATGTACCCGAGACCCAGATCACTCGTTGCTCAAAGTCAACACAATATCGAAGAATTATCGAGTGTATGAGGAAATGGCCCCAAACCAGCCTAATTAGGCTTGTAGGAGCACCCCTTCCGTCAGCCTAATTGGGCCGGTTTGTCGGGTACCTCAGGTGTACCACGTGGTGAAAGCGCGAGCCACCCTGCAAAGAGTGATCTTACCTAAAGCGGTATCTAGTTCCCGCGGAATTCAAACTCAGTATTTGTGTTGGGTATTTGCTACACACACGAATAGCGGGCCATAAACCCGAAGGGCCAGACTTTTGAGCAAAGGGAGGCTTTCTCTCCCAAAGGACTGCATCAGATTGAACATCCCGTCGTAATCGGTAGCGATGTTCATGGAGTGGAGCTGGGGGTAAAGCTGGGATAAGGCTAGCACTTCATTGGTGGATGCCTTTCAACAGATGTTCAGTGAACTTGTTGTAAATCAACTAAAGCAGTATGGAACGCACCCGAAGATAGCGCAGCCATGGAAGATACATTTGAGGCGTTGTCCCAGATGTCAACGCGCTGTCAAATAATGGCGTTCTATAATAGGTACGCATGAGACCAATCGATTCTAGTCTCGGATGTCGCATCCAGAAACTCATAGCATCGCCCGTGGTATAGACCTTCAGACTACCCACGTTGACCGAGAGAGATTCTAGTCGAGGAAACGTTAAAGTGAATAGTGGTATGGCTCCCTGGTAGTTATGTCGAATCGAAATCGTAATGTCAAGCACTCGGAGAGTACTCGAGAGGTCTGTAATAGCGGGAGCAAGCAAATTTTTTTCCCATCTTCGCAGATTCGGTGTGCATTCCAAACCAGGCGAAGGGTATCCATAATCTAGGGAGAGGTGCTCAGCTCCGAATGCACGTTGAGAATGCAGTAAGGTGGCGCATTTGAGGTTCCACTAGGGCTATTGGTTGTAACAAACCGTGGTCATGCACGAGGGATATGGTGTGACATTGGGGGCAGCTCTTCCTTAGATCTGTCCAAAAGGATGGGGGAATCCAAACCGTCTGTTCGTTGTTCTTGCAACAATGCGGCCAATCCCTGATACGACACTCGAGGTGTTGCAGCAAAGGCAAGCGTTCGACCAGACTTTTGAAGGTGCTTTGCAGATATATGCATGGGTCGGTTGGATAAGGGTCGCCCTTCGGAGCTGGGGTGCAAACTTGTGAAAACTTGCGAATGAGTCGACCGAGACGCGTTGCGATCTTCACATTCGTGACGTTTTCTTCAGATCTCGCGCTCCTAGCCGTCGGTGACGACCTCCGAGACCAGAAGTAAAGCCTACGGACGAGCTTTCCCTTCTCGGGCTGTCTACCAAGTTCGCGTAAAGCAGCCTGGATTGCGTGATTGTCGCCAAGGACAAGATCGTGATAGAGGAGAGGTAGAGTTGAATTGTAGATACCTATAGACGTGAGCGCCAGAGAGAGGAGTGTCGAGCTGCGGATGTACAAGGGGAGATGGGGAGCTATTTGTGCCCAAACCTCTGGTGGCAGACTGTGAGGTGAGGTGCGTGACCCCATGGGCGAGGGATCTTCGGAGTCAAGAGAGAGAGTGGTGTCTCTAGAGTGCCTCCGTCAACAAGGAGATGATGGACGCGTGAAGAAAGCAATGGACGGATTGGATAGAATGGCTATGCAAATGCAATCAATCATTTACGACGAGTTCGGATGATCAGGTCGACGCTATTATGGCGGAGGTACTTATTGGAAAGTTTTAATAAAGCTATCATCTACGACACTTACGATCGGGCTTCGGGCTCATGGCTGTTTCGTTATACAAGAAAGCAATTTCGAATTGGACACTGGAGGGTTACCAAAAGAAAGCCTGACCATCCCTGACGAGATGCGATGTAGGGCCTGTTGTTAATAGCACATCGGTTTCTGCTCTGTGTCCTATGACTTGGGCAACGCAGCGTCCTCGAACAATAATATGGGATGTATCACCGATAGCGGTTAGGGAATATGTCATATCCTATACGAAAGGTCTCGCTGATCTCGCCTCCAGTGATGGGTGTACTAAACGCGGAGCAATTGTCCGAGTCACCAGCTATGATCGAGCCCATGGCCACGGCAAAGCACCCACTTAATCCAGAAAGGCCTCGCCATCCTTCCCTACCAATGTCCCTGCCCCAAAGTCTAGAGCTACGCCTTCGACAGTTCCATCTTTGCATCGTATCGCTCTGAAGCCTTTGCCGCCCATAACCCCTATCCGAGTCAGCTTGGGACAGGCTTCAAAGACACTTCGAGCGTCGGCCAGCATCGTGTTATCTCGGTATGTGTCGCCATAGATCCTGCACGGGCAACGGTCTTCAGATCCGTAGTAGAATCGTTGGAGATGGGGAAAGGCCCGGAGGGATGACTTCAGAATGACCTGCACATGTTGTCGTTAGTTACGACAGTACTTCAAGTCGTTAGATCTAGGCTCACGTAGTTATGAAGACCAAGAGATTTATCAACCAACGCAAGTTCTGCAAGATGCGGAAACATCCTGGCAATATTTTCCATCCATCGTGGGTCGCCTGTGACGCCCGCCGGTACCTGGGAGCGGGCCGGCAGCGCGTCGAAGGCATTATTGATCCAAAACGTCAGGCCTTTTAGCAACGGAAAGGTTTCTGGGCCAAGTGAGAGCATGAAAGCGTACACCTCGGCGGTTCCAAGAGAGGTGGTCATGTCAAGGGAGCGTAGCTGTGGGAGGTGCTGTAACAGCTCCATCACTTCATTGTAAGATGCCTGTCCGAACCCTCCCTGTCAGCCGAAGGGACATCCAGATGGTAAAAAGTGGGTATCGCAAGAAACCACGCACGTACCCGAAGATAGCGGAGGTGTGGAAGGAACACCTGAGGTCTTGTCCGATAGGAGAGCAGGCCCTCGTCAAACAACGGGTGTCCAGATAACTTATGTCTGAGACAAATCCGCTCTAGTTTTGGGTGTCGTTCCCAAAATGCCATCGCATCTTCGGTATTGCGGTTTTCCACGACGTCCACGTCAATAGCGAGGGACTCGAGTCGACTAAAGACCAGAGCAAACAGCGGTAAAGCACCAACATAGCTGGCAACGCGGTTTGGGATTGTGATGTCGAGGGCTCGAAGGGAATCCGAGAAATATATGACAGCAGAAAGGAGCCTATCCTTGGTCCCATATCCCTGGAACCAATTCGAAGTCAGACGGAGGGTATCCATTCCCTGATCACAATACATTAGTGATGTTGCGCGGTGAGAAAGATGCAAAGCATACCTGATGCTCTACTAGATTCTGAATGGTCTCTCGTTGAAACAAGGATTCGTCATGAATGAGCGATACCGAATGACACTGCGGGCAGCTGGCACTTAGGGCTGTCCAGAACGACGGAGGGATCCAAATCTTCTCGGGGTCGCAGCCACAACACTGTGTCGAATCCTTCAGGATACTCCATTCCAAGTGCTGCAGGAACGGCAAGAACTCGAGAAGACCGCTGAGTGTGCTGGGGGGAAATATACCCGGGTTTGTTGGCACATTATCGTCGTCATTTCTCTGCTCTGAAAACCAGAGACCGAAAAGGCTGTGCGTTATGCGACTCAGGCAGGTTGCATCTTTGAAGTGTGTACCTGTTCCACTGTGCATAGAGGTGCCAGATCGAGAGCGAAAGTAAAGCCGACGAACTAGCGTCCCTTTGTCAGGCTGCCTGCGAAGTTCGCGTGCAGCAACCCATATCGATCGATTGTCGCCAAGAACAAGGTCACGGTAGAGGAGAGGAAGGGCCAGATGGCATACTTCTTTCGATGTGAGCGCCAAACTGAGCAGTATTCTGTTGCGGGTATACAAAGGGACATGGGCGGCTATTTCCCCGAAGACCTCTGGAGGAAGGTTGGTGAGTGATGCGCTTGACGAGCCATCCTTTGAGTTGAGGAAGGGAAGTAGGCTGAAGAAAGCGCGTCCGTAGACCATACTTAGGAGATGGGTGTTCGCCGCAAGCGATGAATGGAGGGTTGTGGAGGCGAATTAAATCTCAGCCGAAATCACCCTAACGATAAAGATCTGATTGGGCAAGTAAACCTTCCAATCTCCTCACTCTTCAAGCTTCAAGTTTCATCGGAGAGTGAGAGGCCGGAACAGAAGTGGAAGATGGTTAGAGATGGTCGAAAAGTGCTCAGGAGGGAGGCTTCGGACTCCAGTAACAGATGGCGCAGACTTTATCACGGTTGTAGGCAACGCTTGATCAAGAACCAATGCAATATCAGGGCATGTTTTCACCTGCAAAGTGCCACACAGTGGGCGTGGACAACGCTTTCCGATGTCCATTTTATCTTGAACAGTAATGAATAAGGAAGGGAGCTAAGGCCGCATTTGTAAATCTACCATGGTCGTAACAAGTACCAGCCTACTCCAGGAAAGCCCCTTCGTCCGTCCTAACTAACATCCCAACCCCAAAGTCAAAGAGAACGTCCTCGACGGCCCCGTCAACTTTACTGCGGACCGCTCTTAGACTCTTCCCCCCTATGAATCCTATCCTAACCAAGCGTGGACGGGCTTCAAAGACGCTCGGAGCGTCTCTGTCCTCCATCATATTAAGAGCGCCAGTATGACTCCTGCATTCACACAGATTCCTATGATCGTAGTAAAAGCGCTGAAGGCGGGGTAAGGCGTGAGGTGATGTTTTGAGATGCTCCTGGCCAACACAGAGGTGTTGAGAACCCGTCAAACCTTATCCACCAACGCAAGTTTCTCAAGGCTCGGGCAGGCGACCACGATGCCTTGTATTATTGTTGAGTCCTGTGTTTGGCGCAGTGGATAGCAGCCTGTCTGCATGCCAAACATGTCGTCATGAATTCGGATAGTCCAACTCCGGCCCGGGAGCAAAGGCGAAGCTCCGATCCCTAGAGAGTCGATCAGAGTGTATACAGCGCGGTGTCTGTGAAAGCTGGCGATGTCGAGGGAGTGTTGGTATAGCGCTAGCACTTCGTCGATGGACGCCTGTCAGTATATGATCAGTATTTTTGCACAAATAGGTCATTGAGGAGCTCAAGGAACGTACCCGAAGATAGCGTCGTCGTGGAAGAGAGACTCGAGATAAGAAAATGTGAGAGTGAAGAGTGGTAGCACTTGCAGGTAGTCGGAATTGTTGCTTTGAACTGTGATGTCCAGCACTCGGAGATTTGCAGAGAGGTAAGTGATAGCGGAAACGAGAAGATCATATCTCCCATACCCATGGCTCTGGCTGCCATTGGAAGTGAGGCAAAGAGTGTCCATCGTCTGACCAAGAGGTGATCAGCATTTAGCAGAGATTTCAGTATCTGACTAGTAGGTAGCGCACCTGAGGTTCGACAAGCTACTGCCAGTGGAGCAGCAACTCGTCATGAATGAAGGATATCGTATGGCATTGGGGACAGCTCTTCTTCAGATCGGTCCAAAATGGAGATCCAAACCATGATCCCTAGGCTGTTATTGTTTCTGCAACACTGAAACCAATCCTTCTGGATGTGTCACTTGAGGTGTTGCAACAAAGATGAGACCAGACGCTCAAGGATGCTAGGGGGATCTATACTTGGATTAGTCGGGAGGTCTTGTTCGGCGTTATCTGGCTTGGATACTGCAGCTGAAGTCCAAAGATTTGAGACGCTGCGAATTAAACGACTCAGAGCCTCAGACGGGTCGCATCCCTCGCATGCGTGGCCGTTCTTTTGGATGTCGAGGCACTGTCCGTTGGGGGTGGCCTTCGAGACCGAAAATATAGCCTACGAACGGGCTTTCCTTTATGAGGGCGCCGACGCAGCTCATGCAAGAGAACTTGGATAAAGCGATCGCCTCCAAAGACAAGGTTGTGATAAAGGAGAGGTAAGGTCAACTCTTTCCATGCAAGTGCCAACCTTCAAGAGTTATCTCTTGATGCAAAGGAGATTTGGATTGATAACTTATGCTACGCACGTTTAGTACTCGAGTTTCCCCCTTTCGGATTACGCTCGCTGACAAGGTATCTAAAAGGGAGAATTCCGGTGGGACATCCAGTTCCCTCCCAATCTTCAACAATTCTATGTTGAAACGGTAGATCGACGGATTCGATGCACTACCTTTGATGATACTGCTGCCATTACAGCTGTTTTCAAAACTCTAGAGAATCCAAAAATTTCGATGCATCTCCGCCCATACCTTAATGTAGGAATTTTACGGTAGCAAGAAGCCACTCTCTCCAACGCATTTCGGGACAGGGCCACAGGCGGGAGCTGCTGCGTTCCAATCCACCGTAAACTTGCCAAAAGTGGGATAAATCGGAGCGATTTGTGCTCCTCCTGACTATGTCAGGCTCTTAGATAGGAAATAGGCGGAGATGAGTCGAAAATCAGGATTCTCGAGAGTTTTGAAAACAGCTTTAATGAAGCTCCCGAGTTTCAACGAGCCTTATTCGAGTAGGCAACATCGGCGGCATGATTCTGAGGGCTGCTCGGGACGGGGCCGGGGGTGTCATTGAGATTGTGGAAGACTATGCCAGAGGTATGGCCGTCGGAAAAGATGACCAGGCATTCGCCGATTAAGCGAGTGTTTATTTCGATGGCGATGAACCCCATATCCAAGAGTTTATCGTCCTGTAACCCTGGCTATGCAATAGAAGGCTCAATGCCTGAAGGTTCCAGTATCACATCGGATACATGCGAGCCATTGTGACCAGTGATGAATGGGCAGGTGATCGAAGGCGACATTCCGAATGGAGGTCTACTTTTAAGGGCAAGTCACACTGGCAGCTACATAGAACCCGGTGGCGTCTTGTCCTCCTTGAACCTTCCTTGAATCACGCATGTCCAGCCAGGTAAGATCCAAAAATATCACTCTGAATGAAAAGAAGCGTTATCGCTAAAGCCTCCGAATCTCAGTGAGACCAGGATAGCCTGGATAGGCATTCCAAGTAGTCTCACCCTTTAGAAGATGAGACATGGGACCTGCGTTGTATAAAATCATAGCCGCGAAGAGCGCTGCTCAAGCGTGTGCCATGGGAATAGGTGTCTAGGATTCAGATAACGTCATAAATGGGTCGTCTCGAAGGAGCGCGATAAAGCATTCAGAGCAGAACTGAGAAATCCCTTGAGGGCAACGCATTGCTCCCTACTGAGACCGATACGTCGGTAATAGCGCATCCTTTGCAGTAATAATGACAATTTGTGAGTCCCGAGTATAGCCTCCATCTGGAAGTGGACGATCGCCTAGAGACTCCGCGCAATACGGGGCGGACGCTCGACCACCGTTGCAATACAAACTTGAATGCATGGCAACTGTTGGGCAACTGATCATATTTGAGGATGTCTGCTACTGTAGCAGCCAAGAAGGACAATCAGCATTAAAGAATTCTGATATTCACAAAGTACATGGATACGGGCCGCGAAGCCAACAGGACAAAAAATGCTAATGATATGAGGAACGAAGAGCCAAGGAGGAATGTAAAATGGTGTCAAAGCGAGTTAGGGGATTATAAACGGTTTCAAATTATCGACAGCGAAATAAGGAGTGAACAATGGGTAGGTATAATCAGCAAGTCGTACAATAGAGAAACAGAGGAAGGACAGAAGAGCAGCGTGAGGAGCGACAAGACATGGATGGGAAAGTAGCAGAGAAGGAAGACAGAAGGGGGAAGGAAATCGCGAGGAAAAAAGGGAAGCAAGCAATCATAGGAGTACAGGATCGATAAAGATAAGAGTGCGTAGGTAAAGAAGTGTCCAGGGAGAGCCGATTGATTATCAAAGAGGCGCTTCGACGTTCGAGTTGGACCACGTCTCAAGTGGGGGAAGGAAAGTGAAAGGGAAGGGAATACACAACGAAGCTTGCCAATGGAGAGTATGTGCAAACACATACGATGACCCTTATGATCAAAGTCGAGCCCCTTCCTCGTGTAGTGTAATCATACCATAGGGGGGAGCAGGCGTTAGTTCTTGAGGTTCTGCCAACCCGGCTTCATGGCATGCCTTAGAGAGCTGCTGGCGGAGATCAGAGGTTTCACCATCGTTATCTGTGGAGGACGATCTGCATGAGAAAATCGCAGTGACAAGAAAAGGGAGTAAACACGTACGAGGACACCTCCACAGATAGTTCATGACATCAACAATGTGAAGCAGCCGCTTGCCGAGATGAAGGACGTCACGGAAGTGCTGATCGTTCCGCCACAGCTGCAGGGCTCTGCACCGTCAAGGGGCATGAGTTGAGATTGGGGAGTATTAGCACAAGGGACGTACACGGCAAGCTGGCGGATGAACCACTGGACCCTGAACGGCCTCTGAGTCAGTTGAACAGCTGCAGGGGAGTGAAGTGCATTGGTGGCAGGGAGAATGCTACGGGCGACAAGGTCTTGGTAATAGACTTGGTGAATGTGGTTTCAGTATCACTATTATCGAAGGCGCGAGGAATCGACGCACACCAATCTTCAGCCTGTTGCCTCTTGAACACAGGACCAGGCGCCTTGGTTGCGCTGCGATCGTAGCCATTCAAGCTATCGTTGATCAAAGGAAGGTGAAGATGACCAAGGCGATCGGTAAAGGTGAGAATGACGATGTATCAGAGAAGAAAACGAAAGTAGAGTTAGTCACAGGAAGACACAAAGGAGAAGGCCAACACGAACCTCCGCAGGGCCTGGGTGACGGTCATTCGAACGCTTGGGGGGAAAGGCAAATCAGCATCAGGGTCGCAAACATACGAAGGATTACTCACTTGTGCACGTATTCCCTCGTCGCGTACATGAGGCCCGTGTCAAGATTACACTTGTGCGCGTCTAGGCTGTCCTCGATAGCTTGAACTTCCGTCCACGCCTCCCACACCTCTTCAGCTCTCTGATCCTCGAGCTGCGGGCCAGACGGTGGTGGGCCTTCTCTCATACCAACTGTATAGCACCATAGAAGCATACTACGGCAATACAGAGCCCAGATAGATTCCTTCGGGGTTAGATGCATTGGGGATATGGAAGATGCGAGGTTGGGGGACTGTGATTGGTACGATGGCGAGTGAGGCGAATGTGGGTGGTGCTGCATTGAAGGCGAAGATATTGACTCTAGCGCTTCACCAGGGAAGTAAAGCGCCCACTAGTCCACCGTCAGTCACAGCATAGGGAAACAGAGAACCAATACGTACCTTGGAAGAGTCAGCAACCCAGAACCTTCCTCCAGCACGTCCATCAACAGCGCACTGAGCAAGGTAGGCCGAGACAAGATCCAGAGCACTCCAGCACAGCCTTCGAGCCTCTTCTGCCCTGATCTGCTCAGGTGTCCACTCTTGGGGCCATGGCGGGATGAACCTCTTGATCTGCATTCCGTTTGGCCCTCCTGGAGGAAATTCGGGACGGGTCTTCGTCGGCGATGTTGTTCGAGGGGAGGCGCCAACGACGGCGGGAGAACGAAGACAGTCGCAAGTACGTCCCTCGGCCAGTTCACGCCCAACAGTCGGTGTGAATACACATGGAACACCACCTTCCGGGAATCGTGAAACATTGGCAAGAGGCTGGTCCGATGACGTTAGGGCGAGGGAGCGGATAAGACCGTCGAGCCGCGTGAGAGATCTAAGGTAGTTCGCGGGCGTATATTCGAGGTGGGCAGAGGATTCAAAGATGGCGAGGATCTGAAGAAACACGTCAGCGGGCATGGGTCAAAGGTGGGCATGAGGGCTTACCAGGGCACCCTCAACCAACCCAAGGTCGATCCACCGATGGTGCTGACTCTCCTCGATGAGCCTGACTGCGTCTGAGCGATAGGCCATAGCAGCACGACGATTATCATCGCCACGGCTATCATTTCTTCGGAATCATCAACAAAGATTATATTCAAGAGATGCAGAGAACATACTTTGATGAGCGCATGAGCCGAGCCAGTGCCAACGCAGAGTAGATGAATGCAGGATGCACAGTTAGACGGTGGGCATCTGACCAGAGGCGCTTGCTCAGATGTGCAAGGGGAATGAAGGCGAGCATGTGGGCCGTCCCTTCGATTCTACACAAGTCGTGTCAACCATAGGGGATGTGTAGCAAAGCAAAATGGGAACGTACAAGAACTCGATCTCTTGAATGATAACCGCGATACCAGGATTCTGAACCAACCGATCCCAATGGCTCCTGTGGTTCATCTCCAACTGGGGTGGCTTCTGCTCGTAGCCCAAAGGTGCACGTTGTTCATAACCTTGTTGAAAACTCATTGAATACGCGCTTGGATCTGCCAATCGAATTTCTGGAGAGTGGTCGCTGTATTGCGGGTGTTGGTGAGACGGGTGGTGCGAAGGCTGAAAGGGCCGAAGATCTTGTCTGTCTTATAGATTAGTACGGTGTAAATTATAGTGATAGGGATATGATAGAGTGGAACATATGAAGTGTCGAAGTATCGATGAAACCGCCAAAAGAGATGAATGTCACGTAGAAAGGCGAAGGGAAACCGACGATCGACGAAAGCGTAGAATAGCGCCAAGGCGACGGTATGGCAAATGGATCCGGATATTCGAGTTGTAGGAGGGCGAAGAAGGGGAGGGGAGGGGGGCGAGCGACCAACACTCACTGCGTATGATAACTCCCGCTTGAAGTCGCGCTGGTAGGACTTCGTTGAAGGACAATATTTCCCCCATCCCCATGTTCCGCTTTTATACGTGCAGAAGTGGGACCCCCCGATAAACTTCCCCCTCCCACACCATTCAGATTGGCATTCGAATTAATTGCCATCCCACCAGGACCACCGTTCATCCCCCCATGCCCATGTTGTCCATGTCCATGGTGTCCAGTAACAGCAACACCACCCATTCCATTCGAAACAGGAAGTATCCCATTCGAAACACTTCCAACAATACCACCGCTGCTGCCGCTGCCGCCACCCCCACCGCCCACCAACCCCACATTCGGATCAGAAGGACCACCAGGACCACCCGCAGCGAAACCGTTCGCAGTAGTCGCATTCGGTGACGATAAAGCTCCCAAAGAGGTAACATTACCTCCCAATCCAGGTAGGGTTCCGCCACCGGAAGGGTGATGTTGTTGCACATTTCCCAAGCCCATTCCCAAATTAGAATTGCCTCCTCCCGTCGCGGTTGCGGACGCCGTGTTCGAAGACGAATGAGAATTCGAATTTGTACGCCGTTTCTTCGGTTCTCGAACTTGGGGCTGAGGAGGTGGTGGTGGAAGATGGTGGTGCGACGATTGAGAAGACTGGACAGGACTCGCGCTCTCCCCTTCACCTCCATCGTCAGGCGCAGGACGCTTTTTGCAGCTCCTTTGCCTGGTTCCAGGCCGCTTGTCTGGGCCCCTTCTCTTTGGCACAGCATCGTATTCGCAAGGGTTATTTCGCCTCACGCAGTTGTTACACATTGGACGGGTAGAATCGCATCGGATCTTGCGCGAGCGACTGTGTGGGAGGAAATGAGTCGAAATGGATGGTAGAAAGACGCGATGATGCAAGAAGGCGGTTTGAGGAAGTATCCCGTGTAGACGAGTTGACGGGCGTCGTCGTTTCCAATAGACGAGTTGACGGCGTAGGAAAGACGGTGGGTATTGCAGACGTTTCATTCGAGACCAGAAGGGGTTTAGGTCGTTCGATTGGCAGGTTGACATGGTCGTCATCAGGCGTAGTGGAATGTTTCGAAAACCAGCCGTATGGGTAGACGTTTCAAACAGACGATTCGTTCATTCGAGAACGGCAATGTCGAACGGAGAGCCAGCGGGTGTTGTTGAGGTTCCCGAAAGGTTTCCATGGACAAAAGAAGGTTTGTCAACCCGTTCGTCAAGGACGGTTGTAGCGTTGTGTGAGTGTTCCATGGAGGTGGTAGCGGCGATGTGTGCGAGTCGCCGTCGTCGTTGTCGTTGTGCAAGCACAGGTGGTAAATAGGCAGTCGGCAACAACGCGTGCCGGAATTCCATAGTCGTCATGGAAGGGATTCATGGAAGGAGGCAATAATACGACGCGACAATGACAGAAACGTCATCGTGAGGCATAGACGGACAGTTCGTGACAAACGGTCGTCATGGCGAGGGTATGCAAAGGAAGCGAATATGCGGGGAAAAGCACCGAGCGGGTTCATTATGAAGGGCGGAGGGAATAGACGCATATCGTCGTCATCCAACCGAATGAGCGCGTAAGGGGCGAGTGTTGGTTATCCGATGGATTAGATCGAAGTGGCAGCCATTCCGTTTCGATGGTGGGAGTCATTGCGTTTGCGGGAAAAGGAAGCGATAAGGGGGAGGAAGAAACAGTCAGTAAGGTTCGAAACGACAGCAGTCAAAGGAACATAGCGACAAATGCAATAGAAAGTCAAGACGGAAGCAAAGAATGAGACAAGAGGAGAAGAGACACAGGGTGTCAGACGAAGCAAAAGGGGCAAGGTGCATGAAAGGGCGGGAAGCATGAAACATGAACGTCGTCAGAACGTCAAAGAGAAACGAAATATGGTGGTTGAATGGGAATAGAATAGAATGTCCAAGATGCTCGTCTGTTCGTTCGTTTCAAAGCACTTTAAAGGTTTAATTGGAGTGTCGAAACGTCAAGCTTTTGAGTTGAAGTGGGAATGGGAAGTCGCGTCCGACGAGTAAAACAAAAGGTGGGAGGAACTCCAATGCAAAGACGTGAGAAGTGAGCAACTAGGACACGTAGCGCCCCAACGCCCATCTCGGAGAGAAAGACCGTGTAGAAAAACAGGCTTATCCAGGATAAACGAAACGCAGGAGAGCCCGCACAGGGTCAAGTGGCGTGGGACGAAGCGCAATGGAAGTCCTCCAAAGAAAGGCGAACGAAACAACTCAAAGGAAATCCATCGAAAGAGCCAGAACGCCAGGATAAATCCAGAAAGGAACTCACCAATTGCGACAAGCAATGACTGTATTACTCGGTTTCTTATCCTCCCTTGGACTCGCAGACCCAGCATGTCCTCCCCCTCCATGTCCTGCGCTAACTTGGTGCCCTCCATGCCCACTTGCGACTCCCGGATGCGGCCCTGGATGTCCACCAGCCCTGCAAGCCCTGCTCCATTCATACCCGGGCCTCCATGCATCGGATGTCCCGGATGGCCTCCATGCGGATCTAGCATCGCAAACGGTGGTGGTGGCTGAGGCGGTTTATGGTCAAGCGATAACGCCACGCTTGTCGTGGGCGTCGAGATCGACTCTCCTCCTTGAGGCGATGGCCCTGCTCCGTGTGACGAACGAATGACCTTGTCGTTGCTGCTGGCGCTGCTGGTGTTGAGGATGTGGCTGAGGAGGTCCGCTTGGCGCACCATACCACTGCTCTTGTTCGTGGTGTTGCGGGTGATGGTAGAACCCTGCTGACGAACTCTGCGACGATGGTGGTGGTGGCGGCGGAGGATACGCCGAGGAACCGCCTCCAGGGCCCAGATGGTGATGATGCCTATCGCCAGGTGGCGGTGGAGGATGAGGGTGCATTCAAATGTTGTTGTTGGTGATGCTGCTGCTGTTGGTGCTGCTGATTTTGGTGCGCATGGTGTGCGGCTGACTGGTGGTGTGTTGCTGCTGCTGCTGATGCTGCTGCTGAGAGTGATGTTGAGGCGGAGGTGGAGGGTAGGGATTATGATGCTGCTGCTGAGTATGCTGTTGGTGCGGATGAGCCTGGTGCGGATGATGGTGAGGCGCGTCGTATCCGTGGTGGACGTCTAGATGATCGGCATAGCGGACTTTGTAGACGGAAAGAATAGTCGTTGTCAGTATACGTTTATCACTTTATCATTTCAAACGGGACAAAGAGCTTGTTAAGCGCGCTTTCGAATGAAGTGAAAGCTAGCGGGGAAGCAAGACGGGGGTTATAGCGACGCGATTTTCGTCCATCCATCCACCCGAACAGCAGTTATGAATGATTCGCAAAAGGGTGCGTGATAGGCGTCGGGTCAAAGGTCAAAGTCGCGGTAGAGGGTATAAAAGCGCAAAGGAGCATGAAGACAGGAAAGCATAACTCACAATTTGACTCCCCGTGTCCTCCTCCTCCAGGCCCTCCAGCAGGATGATGACTCGAATAGGCTGATTGCGAGCCAGCAAAGACAGGCGAGTGGAGCCCTGAGCCGTCTTCGCTCGAGTTTGGTCCTTCGTCTGGAATCATGATCTGGAGGCCGTGTAAATGTCGCTGCTGGAACCCATGGTCGACGTGAGTACAGTTTGTTTGCAAAGGGTATAGGTTTGGTGCTAAAAGGCCAGAAAAAACGATAAAGGTGGCGAATGACGCGCTCGACGGCGACGAACGCGAAAGCCAGTAAAGACGAGTTGGAAAAAGACGGAAGACGGAAGACGGAAGGAAATGACAGATGTGGAGAGATTGTGGATGGAAGATGGAAAGATGGATGAAGTGAGGCAGGGTGGTGCGTATGACAAAAGCAGAAAGCCAAAAATGGAGCCAGAACATAGAACGTGGAAAATAACGTATATACAAATTCCTGACATACCTCAAAGCACGGGTTCCCAGACGGGCTGCGTGCGTGGTGTAGCGGGCGGGTCGGGAAGAGGGGTTCTTCTCTTCCTTTCCTCTGGATTTCGCTTTCGGGGTTTTTCACACCCAATCGCAAAAGAAGTCGATCCCTAAATCTCGGAGACTCGTTGGTTCAAAGTGGGGCAAACGCGCCGGAAAATCAGATTCTTCGCTTGCCCCTCACGATAGTCGGAGTTCAGAAGGTCAGAAGAAACGATAGCGATGATGATGTTTTTCTTTTTTGGTTTCCTCGTCGCCAGAGCAGTTGGCACAAAGGAAATTTTGGTCACCCCTGAGGCCAGGCCAAGGTACAAGCAGAGGAACAGAAAAAAGCCCAGCAAAAATCACAGCACCGGCTAACGGCAAAGGAGGAACGAGCCAGCCAGGACGAATGAACGGGATGGACAGAAAGGAAACTCGAAACAAACTGGACACATCGAAAACCCACGCGGTTTGAGCGTCTTTCCCATTTGGGACAGAACATCACACGGACGAAATAGGGACTTTTACGCCACGTGGACTCGGCCACATAGGAACAACCGATAGCGTTAGCTGCCCGGACCCGGTCTGACGCCGCACTGTCGACGTCCTTTACGAGACGACGCGTCTGTCCTGCTTGCAAACACAGTGGGCAGACCAAGGAAGAGAGGTTCAGGTTGTGCTTGAGCTACAGGGCTACCGTGGGCGCTATGAGAACATTACACACACGCAAGCGATAAAGACGCAAACGTCCGACTCCCGATGGAGAAAATCGCCGAATGATGATAAGCATCAGCACCAGGGCCGTTCCGAATTATGCGGGGGTGGGTTCACTGGCCTGGATCGTCGTTGGTTGCAGTGGTGCCTACGAACCGACGCCCAAGGGTCCTCCTGGTACTGAGTAGGTAGCGACAGGCCTCGAAACCGTAGCATTTCTCGAGTTACCCTGAAGGCGTGCAACGGGGAGGTAGGCAACGGTTTCGAGTCGCTGGTCTAGACCTCGTCAGTATCGTAACTGCTACTGTTCTCCCGGGGCAATGGGCCTCAGACGTCAGCGGCTAATAGGCCATTCCTCTCTTCTACTTGCGGCTGCCGTTTCGTGGAGCCAAAATACTTGTTGAGGAATCCTCGTTATCAAGGTTGGCTATACATTCACGTTGCAAGGCCTTGCTGCCTAAAGTTTAATCGCTCTTAGCTCTCGCGATAGACGGCCATCTAACGAGAAGCTCTCAATCTCCCATCCTATGATGCCTTGAAAAGTACATCATCACCCCACGGAAAGGTAATCGCCAAATGCACACTGGAGAATCCCGACGCACAATCAGAAAAGCTCTCTGTCTCTTTTCGAGCATTCGTAAGTGCTTCGATTTATCACAATTTGATCCATACCATTGTGTCTCCTCAGGCACGTCCTTCAAGATACCCAATTTCATGTCCACAGACAGCACGGACGGCTTGTGCGTGGACTGGTCACGGCCGCCGTAAAGAGCCCAACCAAGCATATTCTTTTCACCTCGATCCAACGGCCGCCTCTTGATTTCTTTCGACTTTCAAGCCCATCATCAACTGACCCAGCGCCTATTTACCGTACCTATCAGACTAATCCCCTGTCAAACCCGCGTCAGAAACCCGTCACTTCCCCAACTCTTACGTCGGGCGGCTCAACATTCAGCAAATCCACTCTATATATTGATTTTTATTCTTATCGCTCTCCGCCTACCGCACGTTTCGCGTGCCTCCCATAGTCTGTCATGTCAGTGTCAGTGTCAACTTTAGCGCGGTTTTTGATACACACATTTGTCTTCTGATGCGTACAAGTCGTTTTGGTTGACCGGTTTTTAGAATTACTGGATGTGGTCAAAGTGGTAGAGGTTGGTGAACTTCGATGAGCTAGAAGCGAGGACAATTTTTGCCTTTCATCATCCTTCACCTTTCTTGATTCAATGAATAGATTTCATATCTGGCTACTCCCGCTGTCTAATCTTATAGAACGCTGTGCTCATTGAGTTCCATTCAACCCTCATTCATATCCCATTTCCTATGTCTCAGGAGTCCTGTCTCTTTGTCTCTTTCCGGCACGAGTGCGCCGATGCCAGGGTCCATCGTCTTCCCTGCGCTAGATAACTCGTGGGGTGGTGCAAGAATGGCGTGGTAGGACCTAGAGCAGTGTCTTTGCTCCGTCGAGCATGTACGCAGGGCCGCGAACGAGGAGGAAAGGGCAAAGACAGTCGAAAGATCCTGGCTGGAAGGGACCAGGCGTACGAATATGGAGCATCGCATAGGCATGGATCATGGAAGGCTGAGTTTCCCTGTCATTCGGTCTTCAATATTCCAATGGAATGGGGCAGTGAGCACGTAGGTGACCGGTCGGTCATGAGCGTACGGAGCTGCAACCTGCAGGTCAGCATGCCCATGTAAGGAATGTGAGTGGATGGTACCCTCGCCAAGTCGAATCCCAGCCTCGTCATCTGACCGATTGGGAACGGCGAAGACTTCACGAGAAATATTCTTATGGTGCGATTTTTTCCAACGGTCTGCATACCCAATCCCTCACACAACATAGCCTTGGATGCCGAAATAACCCTCAGGCGCTTGTTTATCTCACGGCGCACCAGCCACCGGCACCAGCACCAGGCTATTCGCCTCGACCTCCTATCTTCCGAATCCCCCAACGCATCAGCGCCCCACGCGCGCAATCAGGGTTCCTCAATTACGTACTAGGTGAAGAACCTCAACATCAGCGCCCACCAACTTGACCCGTCGTCATCTTCACCTCATCTCACCACATGATGATCGGCCAAATCCACCGCGACGAAGCAAGGGAAAAAAAAAAACACGTCTGTACGAAACACAAGATGGAAGCACTATGCTTCCGTTTGATTGGGCATGCGCGGACGAGACTGGTTGACCTTGCGGGTAGTCGAAGGCCTTTCAAAGTAAAAATTGAGGTTAGTGCTCGTTTATCAGGATAGAAACAGGCTGGTACATATGACTCACGCTTAGGGTGCTCTAAGACTAACCACAAACAGTACTCAATTGAATGTCAGTATGTGTTGGGCTGGATCCGTCCACCACGCCCCCCATGCACCTCACATCCTTCGGCACTCTGAGCCGAGCTCGGCAGTGGACTTTCCGAGTCTATTGTTAACCGGGAATGAGGAAGGCGTTCAGCTTGGATTCTTAGGCTTGGGGGGGACAAACGCTTACGGGAAAAAGGAATCTTCAATGCGCTCACGTTTCAGTACGCGAAAGAAGATGTTTACCTACACGCGTTTTATCCATCTTTGAACATGCGCATTTCGCTTCTTGGATCGCGTGTTCAACTATGTCAGATATAGAAGCTAGGGAGAGGGATTTCCAACTTTCAAACCAGCTGGGAACGAACCAATCTTGGACCAATCACCAGCGGCGAGCTTGCCCGATGATCGAAGCGATAGGAAACTTGACAATCCGTGTTGGCCAGTGAGAGCGGTCAAAGAACGACTGAATGGTGGCCTCGGTTCGGTGACGATAGGTGACGGAATGGCCGCACAACATTGGGAGGTAAAGACCCCTATTGCACCCATCCCCGTCCCCCCGCATTTCTGGCACGTTCTGCGTTCCGTCTACTGTACCCAGCATCCGACCGAGTTCTGTTCCGTCTACTGCGCCCCTTGCTTGTCGATCCCGACGCCGAGCGTGGCGTTTCTTTCCCCTCTTACTTTGTGCGCTAGTTGAATACCAGCTTTTCTGGTATTTTTGGTTGAATTCTGTACACTGGAGCGAGAATCTCGATTCCCCCCTTCCACACGGGCTTGCAAGAACCGGGTAGACGAGTTTCAGAGGTTCAAAGTTGCACTCGTGCTCGTGCGGAGTGTGACGGAACCCAGTCGTCTTCTCTCTCACATCCCACGGTCGAAAAAAGAGTATTTGAGGGTCCAGAATCGCGCTTTTAAACAGGCTGTGTGAGAATAAGGCGCTGAGGAAGATATTTTGGCACGGTGTTGACGGAGAGTGCTATGAAAGGCATGCGATGATCGGGCAACGAAACGGCCTGGTCACTGGAATGCTGAAGACTAACACATGCCTCTGTTCAGTTTGCAAGGGGCTAAGATACCCAAGGCTCTATGTGCCTCAGCCACTTGCACGATCTCAGTAAAATGGGACACTCTTGGATCAGTCTGTTCAGTTTTGGGAACTGAACCACCGTGTTCAAAACCTCACTATCAACGATGGTGAGCGCCCATGGGCCACATACTCGGACGTTTTGCCTATAATCACGGATGTTCAAAGTTCTTGTTGGCTAGTCAGCAGACGAGTCACGCTTCTATGACAGCGGCGTTAGGGAGGTTTGACATCAGGATGCCCAAGTATGGCTTTGCGTTCACCGTCACGATCTGCGCCCATCCAGATTCGCGTTGGTAGTAGTAGCAAGAAGCTTTCGACGTTCTGGGGTTCGCCATTTTTTTTTGTGGAGACTCGAAACATCGAAGCAGCGCGTATCTGTTATCGATATCCTTCGATGAACGGATGCTGAGTAGGTCTTTGCCGGTGGCCCCGTGTTCGAAAGGGAAGCTTGGTTTTGTCCATCACACCCCAGGTCTATGACGCCGGACCTTCATAGAAGCTTAACATAGGTGGATCGCCGGAGTCAACCTCAAAAGGAACCTTGAAAGGATGTGTTATGATAGGTCTTAGAGGGGGCGGCGATAGAGCTTCTTAGGCCTGTCACAAGTCGAACAATTGGAAATATCGGTGAGGTGAGGAATTTCCGACGACACAGTTGTCGTTGAACAAGTGTGATTTATGAACAGAGACCACGGCCAACATTTATTGTGCGGGAGGACCACACGGGCCAGACCCGAGGGTTAGCTTGAGGAAGAACCCGGTACATCAAGGTTGAACCGCACAGATACGTTCCGGATATTCACAACTAATAGCACTAGTATCCTGATTGTGGCTGCAGTCACTGCTCAGTTATCCTACCCCCGAATCTCTGCCAACGCCTAAAGCCTATGTCAAGCGGACGGTGAGAGGCTTGAAAGGTGGCGATCTACCTCAGCCCAAAGGCTACGACCCACTGATTAGCGAGGTATACATCTTTAAGTACCTTAGACAAGCCCTTTCGTACATCTTTACTCTCGCCAGTGTGAAGGCATTAGAGCCTTGGGCGCCTCCTACTTCAACTCCGACTTACAGTGCGTTGCATAAGTGTTTGCGCAACGAACTTTTTTTGCCAACGCCTTTGATGGGCCGATGTGACACGGTAATAATAGATTGTCACGCCCAGAATCAAGATTGCGTTGTTATATGCACTCGGGTTCAATAATTTCAGCTGTATTTCGATGTCAAAATGAAGGAGTCGACTTGAAATCAGAGTCATCCTCTGAATTTCGTTCAACCTGCTGGATCCGAAGCGTGACAGTCTATAAATATCGTGTCACATCGGCTCATCAAAGGCGTTCACAAAAAGGTTCGTCGCGCAAACACTTATGCAACGCACTGTAATTTACACCTCATCATCGGCAACAGCCGCCAGCTGATATCGCGCCTTGTCCAGGTCTGTTGACGACATCGAGCATGATTCAAGCTCCTGTCATGGTGCCAAAGTCCTCACAACCTCTCCTCCATCTATACCCAAAGGCGCTTGTCCTTAGTGTGCAAGTGCGCAGATGACATGACTGATTCGAACGAACGATCCCCGCTTCTGCGTCGCAAGGAGAGCTCTGAGAGGTGCGAAGCACGTTGCCTGGTTCCAGCACGTGCTGAAAGAGCCCCTGCAGGTCGTCTCTAAATGGCTCTCGCTTTGCCGTGTCGCCACCGAGTGCCTTCACGAGTTCGCGAAAGTCGAGCGCTTCATCCGTCAGCTCCAAGCCTATTCATGCTTCTCGAGGAGGGGCTTTCCGCGACGAGCAATCGATACATGACCTTCAGCTAAACCTCTTGAACAATGGTTCAGTAGCCAAGGATCATTTGGCCTCTGAAAGGACATTCATGGCTTATGTTCGTACGAGTCTGGCGCTGGCAACTGCAGGGATCGGTATGACGATCATGGCCTGCAACTGAATTGAGCTCGCTGACCACGTCTTCACCTAGCCTTTATGCAGCTCCTGCTAATGGGTGCAGGAGATTCGAAGAAGGCGACCGCAAAACCTATGGCGCTGTCAATGGTTTCCCTGGGGCTCCTTGTACTCGCTGTTGGTAAGAGCTCACATGCAACCTCTTGTGCTCTGAAGCCCATGTTTTCTCACAGGGACAGTTCGCTTTTTTTAGCGTTCAGCGCACGTTGCCAACGGGATACTTCCCGATCGCCCGAGTAGCCATTGCTACTGTTGCCTTGTGTATATTCAGTGTGGTTGTAGCCGGCTTATGTGTCATTCTGCGAAATCAACACTCGTGAAAATGGGGACCAGATCATGACATCGACCTTGGCACGTTTGGCGCCGACACCGAGGCCTTTCCGTCCTTCTGGGCTTGTCAGCGGCTGTGATCGTCCTTCTAATTAACAGCTTTTGTGCCTTGATTACTGACCACCATTAACAACACCAATCCGATCGTTTCTGCCAGTCCTTTTCCTTTCCCCCTTCCTTGTCACAAACGTCAAGAGACCACCTCAAGGTCCCAGCGACATCGACACTATCCGCAAGATATACTAGATCGTTATCATGAGCTCTCGAGGAGCAGGTCGTCAGTCCATGTCAGAGCTCAAGCTTCGTCGGCTATTGGAGCACAACCAGCGGTTACGAGAGGACCTTGCAAGGCCTAGGGTGAAAGTGAGCGAAGCCAGCGCCAGGTGAGAATCCCAACCATTCCCTCCGCTGTTACTGCTCCTTCCTGCGTCTACCAATGCCTGTTTGGTTGGAGGGCATGCTCTGCTGCATCACGTGATATCCTTGCTTTCCTCTCCCTGTATTCGTTTGGCGCAGAATGTACTAAAGATATGCCAATCCTCCAGCTTGATCACATACTGCAGATCCACCAAAGACCATCTTGTGAGTCAATTCCCACTAAGCTTCTAACTTGGTTATCTCGTTCCTTACTTTTTGGTTCAGGTGCCTTCAGTATGGGGGCCAGCAGAGCGCTCAGAAAACCCTTATGAGCCGCATCCCGTTGGCCCAGGCTGTTGCTCAGTCTGTACAGTTCAGTGATAGGCGGGGAAATAGATACCTACCCCTGTCACGCAACCATAGCAGCTTCGTTCCAAGCATTTTTATCCATCTAGCACATCTACTACCCCTCTTCTTTCAAATGACTCGAATTTCAGCGGGTGGAGTGCTCGAGATTGATAATACAGAGCAATGCACAGCGGCCGCAATGGCAGGAAGGATATCAAGGGGGAGATCAGGCATTTGAGCCAGTGTCCATGAGGGCTTACGAAATGATTTCTGTTCGATTTGAAATTTGAAGTCTGAGGTTCCAGCTGGAAACCGGAACGTTTGCCTTGAGAAAGAGCAGCACTGTAAGGGCGGTGGTGGCGTGCGGGCAAGAGACGGGCGCTTAAATCACATCAGCCTCAGAGTCTTTGCCGAGTCGAGCGGAACTGCTCTCGTGCCTCTACATCAGGCCTTTTTATCGATCCGGCCCTTGATCACCAGTTGACTTTCGACAATGACCTCGATGAAGCCCACATTTACTGACATTCACGCACTTCCGCCGGAGCTCTTCTCGCAGATTGTTTCTCATATCCCCCTGTATGCCCGACCACACACCCTCTTGTCTCTGGCTCTTTGCAGCAAACGCTGCTCCCAGATCGTCATTCCAAGCATACTTTATGAACACATCATCCTACGCAATGAGGCCAGTGTCCTCTCTGTAGTGGACGTCGTCTGCCACAATGCCGAGGTCAGGCCTTCTCTTCGAAGCCTTCACATCCGAGCATTCCTCACGCCACTCCGAACGAATGAAGAATTTCCTGCGTTGACCAGACTGCGCCAACTCTTCGAGACTATCTCATTACCGGGTGTGCACACGATTGAACTCTGCATTGGCTTGCTCGACAACGGGGTGCCTGTACCGTGCAACCAGTCTAATCCTTATACATGGTTTTGGGAAACCTTTTGGGCCAGTCTCAACACTTCCTGTCCAAATCTACGTCATTTGGACATTGAGAATCACATTCCTGATTCCCCTGAGGAGCCGGTCGACGAACTGAACATCTTTCCATGGAATCGGATGTCGGATCTGAGCCATTGCCAGGTACGTACTTGCGTCTCCAGCGCACGTCTCCGAGACTCTACTTACCTCCTGCAGAAACTAACCCACCTCTCGCTATCTCCGTTGCCTTACAATGGTTCCCAACCCGCGGTTAAGGCCGACAGCATCATCGAATGCATTGCTTCGCTATCACCACAGCTTCAAGCGTTGCACGTATCAAGAGCCCTGGGCTTTGGTTGTTCTGCGAACATGTGGAAGGCCCTCTCTGAGGGCGTTCTAGCCCTCACTTTCCGGGACCTAGAGTCTTTCACGCTCAGCAGCAGAGGTGTCCGTGCGGCAGGCGCCAATCCAGCTCAATTCTGGGAGCGCCATCCGAAGCTCAAGTTTGTCGACGTGGATAATGGTGGGGTTGACCCACTATTTCCTGCAGCGGAAGTCCTTGGTTCACTCCTGCCGAATCTGCGATATCTTACGGTATGTCTTCAATTTCTTCGTTTTGCGTCTATTATTAAAGAGCCATGGAATGTCTCAGGCCAGAGGCGTCGACATTGGGCGTCTACAATCCAGACTACCTCGGCTCGTTGCCCTGACCATGTTGAATGGAAAGCCTAAAGAGTTTTTCACCCTGGCACCCACTTTGTCCTTGACGGGACTCGAATCCCTGAAATATCTTCGAATCACCCACCTCGAATGGAATGAAACAGGCGTGTCATGCTTCACACTATCCTCGTTCGCCGATTTCCTAATTGGAACGGTTCCAAATGTTGAGGAGATTGTCATTGAGAAAGGGGGAAGCTGGTATCGCTTTGTGCTTAGTAGTGTTTATTGTTCATCTGGGTCTCGAAATGCTGATCAGCCTCTCTTTAGACCCAACTACTCACGCTGCTCGGGCGTCTCAGGTTCTTGAGGCGGCTCCTCTTCTGCGGGCAGCTCCCACCCCGTGCAACAGCGATCAATCCAACAGCTAACCACTTGATAACACTAGGTGTAGCTGGAGCCAGGGCTTGCCGTTCCCTCGAGGCATTCGGAGGGTTGGCCAAGCCTTGTGAGATCACTGGGTATTATATCACAGGATTGGTTAGGCGAGGCGGAGATGGCGAAGTTCGTGTTGAGCTCAGGGCCACCGTATCGCTTTTTGTTAGGGAAGTTGAGGCATTTCCTGACAGAGAGTCAAGGTAGTGCAGATTTGCATCTCATGTGCCCCAGAAGCCGAGGGGTGGCCGAGTTCGAGAATACAGTTTGCAATGGGAACAAAGATTTCGGTTGGGGCATCAAGCATTTGAGCCACCGTCCGAGTATGATCTGGGAAGTATGAACACGAAGATCTCGTCGTAAATTTGAACATCTAACTTGAGAAAACACCATTGGATGATGGGGGTTTTGATTCAGAAGAGAGAGGCAGCGCTTCAAACTCAAACTCAGCCCGAGTCAAACGGAACTCGTGCCTCCATATCCGAACTTATTATCGATCAGATCCCTGACTTCCAGTTGGCTTGCGACCATGACTCTCGTGGAGGCCACAACTACTGGCATTCACGCACTTCCACCTGAACTCTTCTTGCAGATTGTCGATCAGATCCCTCTGTATGCTCGACCGCACACCCTCTTATCTCTAGCCCTCTGCAGCCACTACTACTCGCAGATCATCCTTCCAAGCATAATTTATCAACACATCATCCTACGCGATGAAGCCAGTCTCCTCGCTGTAGTGGACGTCATCTGCCAGAATACCGAACTCAGACCTTGTATTCGCAGCCTTCACATCCGAGCCTTCCTCACACGAGTCGTGCAAAACGGAGAGTTTCCCGCGATGACAAAATTGCGCGAGCTCTTCGAGGCTACTTCCCTGCTAGGCTTATGCACCATGGAGCTTTGCCTTGGCCGGCTCGAGTACGGGGTACCTGTAATGTGCGACGGCTTCAATCCCTATTCATGGTTAGGGGACAGCTTCTGGGCTAGCCTCAGCGGATGCTGTCCGAATTTGCGCCGTTTGGACATCAAGCACCATGGACGTCTCTCATCCCCTGAAGTGACAGACCAACGAAACATGTTTCCGTGGAATCGTACTTCGTTTCTAAACCACTTCAAGGTACGAACATCATGCATATCTGAGAGAGACTCTTCTCAACTCATGACAAGCTCACCCACCTGTCGCTCGCTCTGTCGCCTCACAGTGGTGGTTGGAACAGAGACCATCCTGACGACATTGTCAAATGCATTGCTCCTCTATCGCCACAGCTTCGGATGTTGCACCTCTCAAGAGTTACGGGCTCCGGTCGCCCAATAAGCCGTTGGTCGATGGTCGCTGAAGGCATTCTTGCTCTCACATTCCCGTGCCTCGAGTTCTTCACGCTCAAAGCCGGAGGTGCTCGCGATTCAAACGTCCTGGCTGCTCAATTCTGGGAGCGCCATCCACAGCTACGGTTTGTCGATGTGGATCGTGGTAAAAGCGACCCAATATTCCCGTCAGGTTCACTCTCACCGATCTTACCAAACCTGCGATATCTGACGGTATGTTTCTTTATTATCTATACGCTATCTATTGTTCAACCGATTTTTATCTTTGTAGGCCAGAGTGGTAGACATCAAGTGTGTAGAATCCAGACTGCCTGACCTCGTCGCCCTTGCGGTTTTGAATACTACGGCTGAAGAGTTCACTGACCTGGCGCAGAAACTAACTTCAACTAAGCTGAACTCCCTAAGAATCCTTAGATTCAGTCGATTCGACTTCACATGGGACGTTTTTTCTGCCACAAACAACCGCATAGGGCCATCTTTCGGCGACTTCCTAATTCGAGTGGTCCCGAATATCGAAGAGATTATCATTGAATCTGGTGAAGGCTGGGATTCTTACGTACCTGTTTTTCTTTTCAAGGGTGGATTAAACCTCTAATCGGAGGTCTTTTTTTTTTCAGGCTAAACTACTCTCCCTTCTAGGGCCTCTCAAGCGCTTGAAGCGTTTCTTTTTCCCTGGGGAGCCCCTATCGCATGAGACAAGGGACAACGTGCTTGTGTCACTAGTCCAAGCTGCAGCAATGGCTTGTCCTTCCCTTGAGGCCGTGGGCTACCTGTTGCATGGTATTCCTGGGTCATTCCCTACTGGCCTGGTTAGGCGAGGAGATGGAGAAATCCGAGTTGAGGTCACTACCGGCCCTGCATCGCTTCTCTTTATGGATGATGAAGCTCTTCCTACATGAGTGCAGTATGTGAGGAATGTATTAAATTGATAGTCAATCTCGTTACACAGCAACTCTAGGAGCTCTCCGAATCATTATTGTAGAAACCGATCAAATCCTCTGGGCGCCTTTTCATTAAAGCTCCGATTCAATTCGGCTGACCCCTATCTCCTGTTCAACGTCAGTCCCACGAGCCCCGTCCATTTCTTTCCCTGACCACCACCTTCCTCGACGACGTTATTGGGTTAGGCCTATCCGCTCTCCAGGAAATAAGCCATGTCCAAGAAACAGGAGGGAGGGGTCGAACCTCTGGTTCTCGAATCTCCACCGCCTAGACGCTCAAAAACTTTCGCTGCCGCGGTGGTTCTCTCTCTGACCGCGCTCTACTGCACCTCTGGTCAACAGTCACTCTCATCTTGGACTGGATCAAGAAAAGAATATGACCTGGAGATCAAAAGTCCTCTGCCAGAGGGTCCTTATGCACTGTGTTCGCCTTTGGACGAGAAGGGGTCACCGACACGCTCGATCTTCATTGTGGATAGCGGAAACAGAAAGGAAGAGTGTATCTGGGTCAAGAAGGGCAGGATAGCTGGCTCTGGAAGCCTGAGTGAGTAACAAATGTCTTTCTAAAGACTCGAGAATAACAATTTCTGTCACAGAGACCATCCAAACCCACTCCGCTGGGTTAGACGAGGAGATGAATGTCATTCGTATTCCCTCTGGATCCATTGTGGTGCCTGGCATAACAGGCAAGTAACCAGTCATAGAGTACTAGCCTAGTGCATTAACACCCTTGCCAGACTCACATTGCCATATTCTGGAATACGGGTTCAGTCGCGACATTCCCCTTGAAAGCGCGAAGAGTGTCCAAGGTAAGCTCAACAGCATGGCGTCATTGTTCAGTTTCTTACTCGCTATCTTTTCATAGACATAGTGAAACTAGTCGTGGAGTATGTCAAGTCCCATCCGGACTTTTTACACGACTCCAGTCGTATCATTGAAGGATTTGGTTGGAACCACGAAGGATGGGACGTTCCTGCCTTGCCAACTGCAGTCCGTATCCCAACCTGACTCGCCCTGTGGACAACCTTGACTGACGCCAAACCCTCCAGGCTGATCTATCATCTCACCCGCTTCTTGCTGACCGCCAAATCATCCTTGCCAGCAAGGATGGGCACGCGTCTTGGGTATCGACAGCCACACTCGCGTTGAATGGACCATACCCTGAGTCAGTCGAAGGAGGTGTGATTGTTAGGGATAAGGCGACTGGCGAGCCTACAGGTGCGTTATCCCCTTCTTCGAGCGCTTGTTTGGTCTCAAGGGTCATTTGTTTCTACTATTTTCTAGGCGTGTTCATCGACACTGCCCAATCTCTCATCACACCGGCTGTCGTAACGCCTGAAATGCAACGCCAACGATTCAAGAATACCGTGAAGGATGCCCTTCGAGCGGGATTGACAAGCTTGCACGATGCTGGCTTATACCCTATTTCCCTAGATTTCTTTGCAAGGTAGGCCTCCTGGCCGTTTCTCGTTGTTCTCCTTGACTCAGAAGTTTCCAGAGAATCCAAGAAACGTGGTGGCTTACCTGTAAGCAGTCTAAGCCGGTTCGTAGTGCCAAATCGACAAAGCTGACGTCCCTGTCTTTTGTCTAGCTTCGCGTCTATGCCATGAGGTGGTTCAACGCCACGTCCTTGCCCTATGACCCTTCTGCGTATTGGGGAGATCACACGCCGAAGATCCTTGAGCTCGATAGTGCAGCCAAACTGGCATCGAGAAGCGTCAAGATCTTTGCTGATGGTGAGTTTCCCATCCTCCCCACCTTCACATTGGTCTAAATCATCTACGGCCAGGTGCCTTGAGGACTGCTGGAGCTGCTGTACGCCCTGCGTCCGTGTCCCTCGTATGCCACTGCTGACACCAATCGCTTCGAATACAGCTCTACGAACCATACTCTGACGACCCAACAACCTCTGGCCAGCTTCGTTTTGGCGCCGAAGGCTTCAACGAGGTCATACCGAGATTCTTGAAAGATGGATGGCAGGTGGTACGTTCACTCCTTTACTCCACATCTCACTCCTGCTCGTTCCCCTGTCCACTGTACTGGCTGCAGCAACTCACTGAATTGTTTTCAGAACGTACATGCTATCGGTGATCGCGCCAATGGAGTCATTCTCGATGCCTTCCAACTTGCCCTCGATGAGATGAACATGACGACATTTGAAGGCTCGCACTTGAGGCCCAGGCTTGAACATGCTCAAATCATTGCGAAGAAAGACATCGAACGCCTGACCAGGATGGGAGGTGCGTCAGTCCACCCCACGATGCTAATTCGCTTCTGACACCTCTGCTAGTTATTGCGAGCGTGCAGCCAACGCATATCAACGATATGTGGTACGCTGAGGATCGTTTGGTCAGTGCTTCATTCCCGATTCTCGTTGACGCTCAAGGAAGGCCTTCTTTTCCCCGGCCCCTTTGCCCTTTATTCGAACCCTTTTTCGATGTCAATTGCTCATACGCTTTTTTAGGGTCCTGAAAGGGTCAAGCAACTATATCCATTCCAATCTATTCTGAAAGCAGGAGCACGCATAACCCTTGGCTCCGATTTTCCCGTCGAAAGCGTAAATCCTCTCGCTGGCTTTTACGCTGCGATCACGAGGCTCTCACCGGATAGAAAGAGCCCGCACGGCCCTGGCGGATGGTGAGTCCGGCTTTTAATCTCTCGTAACCTTTGGCTTGCTGCTTCTTGACCATTGCCTCCGTCTGGTTCTCATCCGTCGTATTCCGCTTCGCTGCTTCTCTTGTTCTGACCCGTTATGAACAACTTCTCTTCTTCTCCCGCGCTACGCATCGTGTACTCGGGAGACAGTATACTAACTGACACCGTATCGTTTTGAATAGGTTCCCAAATCAGCGACTCACGAGGACGCAAGCTTTGCGAGGAATGACTATCGATCCCGCGTATGCTTCATTCACTGAAGAAACACTGGGCTCCTTGGAAGTGGGAAAGAAAGCTGACTTTGTGATTCTTTCGCAAGATATCATGGTTGTTGCTCCGGAGAAGATCTTGGAGACTGAGGTTCTTGCAACGGTTATTAATGGAGAGGTTGTCTACGGTGGGATCTGACTTGTATGCCAGAACCCATAAAAGAATGAAAGGAGTTGCATTTGAAGCCGAAGAGGTCCGAAGGCAGTTAGAGAATGTAGCGAAAGTCGCGATTCTCAATGTCAGTCAAGTCAAGGAAAGCCTGAGCGAATGGTGAGACTTTTCCTTACTGAATGAACGGACATAGAAAACCTGCCTTGTCAACGTGCTGCTTGTCCACAGTGCCATCATCCAGGGTCTTCTTGATGAAGACCTTGTCGTACTTGGTGCTCTTGGGTTCTCTTTCCCTTCGCTTGTTCTCGAGATGGAGGACAGTGCGCAGCCAGAGAAGGAGCAGGGCACATATGAAGACGGAGATTGATACGACGATCCAAGGAATACGATTCCTGTGCATTGCGTCAGGGACGCACCCTTGGGTTAAACCGTCGCCTCGCACCTTGGTTGGTACTTCTTCTTCCACATCAAAGGGCCGACCGCTAAACCGAGGTACGCTGAAATTAGGACAATTGCATTGGTGGTGATACCTATTGCCGTTCACGTCAAAGTGAGAATCCCGAGTCGACCCATAGACCCACGTTTGGTATGCCCAGCGACGAGCGAAGTGACCCATCCAAGGAAGATGGTATAAGGGATGCTGACCCAGTCTATCTTGCTGTCAGCGGACGGCGGATGACTTTTGAAAGATGCTACTTACACGAGAGCCAGTACATGAAGAGGAGGGCAATTTTGTTCTCGCCGGGAAGGACGTTGATCAGGATCGAGCCAATCAGGGGTGGAATCGAGGTCAAGACGGTAGCGTACCCTCTGCCGATCGAAGGGACGCAGGAAAGATAAACACCCACACTAATGCCAAGTACTGGTGTAGTGAGCTACCTTTCTTGTTACAGCCAAGTGACCTAACTCACTGGTAATAGCCCCGTCGGCACAACTGAGAAGGGTTGTCTGGAGAGCGTCAAATCCAAGTTGAGAGACGATGATCTGTTTTTGAAAGGTCATCTAACGGGCAGTGAGCTTCCCAGCCCGCGAGCGTGTAGAGATTACGATGTACGGATACTGGGACGTGTCTGAACATGATCAATACCGGGTATGTAGACAGCGTTGCGGCAACAGAGGAAGTAATAACTCACGAAAGGAACGCAAAGCCTGCCATGATCCAGACCTTGAGGTCGGTCAGTGCTTCGATGAACTGGGTTTTTTTCCATGTCTTGTTCTCGACTCCGGATTGATTGACCTTGATGCGCTCTACCGCTAGGGTTCTTTCCTCAGGAGACAGAAACCGGGCGGAGGTAGGAGAGTCGGGGAAGAGAAAGAAGAAAACGATGCCAAAAAGGAAGGTCACGATGCCCATTATAATCATCATCCTTTAATTGACATTGGTCAGGATGAATGACATTAGATCGTTGAGAACGTACCATTGCCAAGGCATAAGTCTCGTTCCCTATCGAAAGCAAGGATTAGACTATGTAAAACGACTATAATGGCAAGACGCACAGTAATGTGAAGCAGGCCGAATGCGACGAGCCCTAAGAAACTGCTTCCACCCATTCCAGCCATATCTGGTTCGTGTCAGTACGTGACACTGGACTTATAGCTCAACAACGTACACCAATAACCGACGCGCTTGGTATGCTCAGAGCGTGTATAGAACATGGAAGTGACGAGCATGAAGCCAGGCATAATTACACTTTCGCACATGCCAAGGACGATTCGGCATGCGACGAGAGCTCCAAAAGATCGGCAAGCTGCCTGGCCGAGCAGTGCGATCGACCAGATGATAATGTTGAAGCTAGGTCACCCATTCTGAGCTTCTTCAAGTGTTCGTTAGCTAACTGTACTCACCTCATCCATTTTCCGACTGGGAATCGTTGGAGGGCGAGGTTTTGAGGATACTGATAGGCCATCAGGACCAGGTCCGCGAAGCGCCACAATAATGTCGTGACAGTTACCTCTGATGCAAGGATCGTGACATAGAGAATAGTGGCTAGCCAGTTGAATTGATCTTGGCTGAGGTGAGCTCCTTGGCTAGCAGAAAGTCAGATATAGTCAAAATGAAAATATGAGAAACCGAAAAATCACAAGATTCCAAGGATAGCAGATTGGACGATGACGACTTGACCAGCTATCATGATGCTAGTGACAATGAAGACTCAAATCAGAACCAAATGTCAGTTATTAAAGCCGTAATACCCACACAAAGGTGACTGAGAAGGTTGGGGTTGTTTCAGCTGCCAGGTGGTCCGAAGGAGAAGGAGAGTGACTTACAGCACATTAGAGGCATCAGGTTCCGGTCGATTTTCTTGCTGGAGGGGTGTCAGAGAAGTGAGATTGCCATGGGGGCGATGCCTCACCGAAGTGCTTTAGCCGCATCTGGTGTCAACTCGTAAGGGCTATCGTCGGCCACGAGAACAGCTGTATCCACGTCGCGTGCTTGAACGGTGATTTCATTATCGCTGTCATGGACCTTTTCGTTAGACGCCATGGGGAAGAGTTGGGCAGCCACTAGGCGAGAAAGATGGCAAAGAAATATCTTCAGTGGACTTAAGAAGCCACAGCGTTGACTCATTGGGCTCGCCTCAAGGCGTTGAGGAAGGTAAAGGGAAATACTGATCTGGCTGGCCATTAGTCCATAACGAGTCAAGGAACTTGAAGAAGAAAGCCACCAATAGGCATGCCTGATCGTATGACCTTGCAAGAACCCATGGCGCACATAGATCAAGGGTCAAATGTATTCATCGATCGCAACCCCTCGGGTAAACATATCAAGGCACAATCTTATGTTTGTTAAGCGTTAAAAATGTTACTGCCTAAGATCGCGCACTTACTAGCGACCCCTTAGCTCAGTGGTAGAGCGTGTGATTCCAGTAACTGGCATGTCCACAAGGTCATCCGTTCAACTCGGGTAGGGGTCAGCTTTTTGTTTCCCGCGCAAGGTCCTGCCAGGTCCTGCCAAGGGGAATATCCGCAGGAGGCCGGATGCCAACTTGGCGATTCCTGTCAAGGCAAATTGGTCCGTGCGCCGGAGAAGATCACCAAAGGCGGTAATCCTTGGAACCTCGACGGGCGCTTAACCGATTTTTTGTGACAAAAATGGCCATTTGGTATCCGTACACCACCCAAAATTTCCTCCAACCTTCAGCCAAAAGTGCCAATCCGTGTCCGGAATGTTCATCGCCTTTTCCTGCGGGTGTTCGGTGGTTACACCAGTCCCAATTGAGCAACTCCAACAGCTTTGGCGGGCAGTAGATTAGATCAGATTGACCTCAGAATCGCATCGATTGCCTGTATTATCAGTACTAGGCGCTGACCCGTGCCTTGCACGGGCGGGGTGTGTCAGACGTATCTATGAATAAAAGCACGAACCCCGACAACTTTGAAATGTGTCTTTCCATATTTCGCGCGGTCTCTCGCGTTTCATAGATTTCCCGCTGCACCTACTATGATAACCGGGCTCATTATCTAATCTGTTTAGGCTGGATTCCCGTGCTCCGGCTAGACAAGGCTGGTCTCGCAGGCGGAGATGCGTGCTCGGGCGCCACATCCAAGGGCAGGCCGTGAAATGTACGACCAGGCGGCCTGTCATGAGCGATTAAGGCAGGCGCAAGGCAGGCACGAGCAAAGAGGCTCCCGGGACAGCGTTCCTCCTGTCATCATTTAAGTAAGCCAAGCCCGACGATTGCACCTACTTTGCTAGCAAAGCGAATATCATCCTGGATCAGCTGTAGGGTTACTTCAGACCATAACCTCGGTTCGCGCGCCACTTCCCGTGGTATCGCTGCAAGGACGGAATTGGTGGCCGACATACCAATGACCTGGACCAAACCGAGGATTTGGTTCCATATTGGAAGGTGAGTAGGGATGAATAGTGGTTATTCTTCCTGCGCGTAGTGTAGCATAACAATATCGTCGAGCGTCTCAAAACCCGCGAGTGGAACAGAGGCACCCCTTAGATACCAGGTGCCATTACAAGAAAGGCTGAAGAGAAATGGATGTAGATAGTTACACACCCACCAATCACGCTGTCTGCGACTCGCCGGCCGCATGCTGACGGGTTCTAGAATCCGTATTCCAAGAACATACAAAAGCGGAGGGTGTTAGCCGCGATGACAGTAGCTTTCTTGCTCCGCACCTTCTACTAGCCCTGCCTGGTTCCCAAAATGCCGAGGCTAATTGACTTCATTGCACCCACACTTTTGGTTCGTGGTGCGACTCCATGGTAGCCCGTTTCTAACCTTCGGCAGGTATACGATTATGTGTGCACGCTTCGAGAAGAGGTGCCTTGTCTCAATCAAAGTCCCCCCTTGTTAAAGAGGTCGCTGATAGGAATGTTGCAGGTTGAATACATGTGGAAAAGTCGATGGTCCGTCGGGCTCATCATGTTCTACGTAAACCGTTATCTGGTCTTTGTTGACCAGATACTCCTCTACTATTGTAAGCTGGATCGTTCGACGAAGGATCAAACACTGATTCCGGGCTGGAGACGGAAACATGGCCAATCCTTCTAAGGAAGTGAGTCTTTACAGCTGTGTAAACGGAGTTGCATCTCACTGAAGCGGTTGAAGATGTGTCGCAATGTGTTTAAAGCTGCAATATGTACGTTGTAACGCTCCCAGATAGCACATACTTTCCTCATCGGCTATGGGCTTAGGGATTGTCTTTGTGGGAGAGAACGTCTCGACAGGTATGCTCCTTCAGCAATGATAGTTCGATTACGCTAAATCAGGCCAGTCATCGTTTTCCTGCAGACGTGTGCGATCTGGAGAGGGTACCGCTGGATCGTCTATCCACTAGGAGCCCTTCAATGCGTAAGCTTTGGTATTTCGATGATATAAGTGCCTAATCCAAGCTCCATCTAGGCCAAGGTCGTCGTGTCGCTGATTATGATGCTCTATATTGAGCAGCGCTCCGCCGTATGTGAGTACTTCCCGCCCCCGAAATGAACTGTGGAATCTGACGAGTAGTAGTTCGCGCTGTTCCCTCTCCAAAAGGTGAAGTATGCCGTATCATCATAGGCGTCCAATTTGCGAAGTATCGCTACACGATGTTTATTCTTGTAGAAGCCGGTATGGGACCTTTGCTTCTCCCAATGGTTGACTCTGACATTAGCTCGCAACCAGCGATAGTATGCGCCACATTGATCCGGGCAAGGTACCATCGTGCGTTACTATGTTGCGGTGCCGGGCCATTGTTATATTTGCTAACTTCTTTCAGTAAGGGCGACTAATTCTCCATGGATTCTACACCTCTACAAGAATGGTAAGCAGCGTTCTCTCCTAACCATCCACTTGAGCTCACGACTTTGTAGGCGTTCTGTTCAGCGTCGTCGCACTATGTGAGTTACAAAAGTCAGTGCATTAAAGGCATACTGAAAGTTACCTGTATTCAGTTTTAAGCATCGCAAGCATTATCGTATGTGAGATACCCTGGAAGGTAGGTTTTAACCTCTCGTGTATGTCGATGGATGCTAAAAGATATCTAGGACCCTGCAATGAGAGGGCTCGTTGCCAAGTAAGCTGGCTCGTTCTTTGTACGGGCACCAGCGCTCAACACTCCCATTTAGACCCCAACGAGTCCTCGACTCTCTCCTCTGCAATCGAATCATGTTTGTGATCTTCAAGCGCCGTCAAGCAGAAGATAGAGATCTTACTGGCTGCGAGAAGTCATGGAGAGGGGAAACTATGACAGGCGATGTTCTCACCATGATCCTTCAGTCAGGCGATGTCGCCCATACCCTGCGGCCAGGTTCCACCCTTGTAGAACTCGAAGATGGTGCCTTAACCCAAGCGCGCCGTTCTAGGATTGCCTAAGTATCGACTCGTGCATCTCGGAGAAAGATCAGTCTTGGTATAGTCTATCCTGTAGAGAAAGCCATTCAGACTTCAACGCCGTGACTCGGCGATCACTAAAAACTTGAGGACCACTACTATTGCCCCAGGAAAGGCTTGTCTGGCTTTGTGCCCATAACGCCGCCGACATGTCCTACCTGGGAATGTCCATCAGATCTTGTATGCCCAATTTGATAACGCAAAAATTTATCAACCTACCAGGCACATCTTGGTCTGACAGTTAGGAGATGCCTGGACCCAGCTCAAGACTCAAGTACGTGTGTGAGGGATGCCCTATTCAGTGGTACTCGGTTGTGTGCTCTCAAGCTAGGCGACGCTGCATGACGGAAACAGATATATTTCGGTGTATGTAAGCAGAGGCAAATACACGAGTAACAAGGAGGGTCCAAGATCGGTTGTGATCAATCGGAGTGTCACAGCAGAAGACGAGTCTGAAGGGGTTCTAAGGGATGGCTTCAATAGGATTATGCGAATGCAATCGCAGGGGCACGAAAGGGAAAGTGAGTTGAAAGACCGCCCCAGGATCCCAATCCCACATGGGCAAGAAACAAGCAAGGGTTTTTACAACGGCGAGACGGCAAGAATTGTACAAGGGAAAGAGGGATGGCGCCTGAGCTCTGTAGCGCTTCGTGCATGATATGAATTCAGTTCAGCATATCAGTCCCAGAAACCTTCACCGGCATTTCAATGCTGTCCGAACCAAGAAGAGACTTGAGAGCGATCTGCGCGTCCTCGTCTGATGTCGAGCACGGCTATTGTGACATTGATCGATGCTATTGGCTGGGGCGGAAGCAACACATTTGTGAGCGTAGAATTGAATGGCATTGAAGATGGCGATGGTGACGGGGAGGAACATGGGAAAGGTAAGAAATAAGTCATGTCGCGTTTTGTGAGATCTGCGCCTTGGATGGCGGAGTTCGAACTCTGGGAGTCGAAAACGCTCTATCGCCTTCGGCCAGCATTCAATTGGATCGAGTAACCAAGATGGACGCATGCAGCAGGTGGTTTCGAGGGGTAAGGGTCTGGGCGTTTCGTGAATTGAAGCGTTCCCAGGCTTTTGCGACCCTGACGTGGGGCCTTCAGCTACTTTCCGCTGCCCATCAAAACATGGCTAGTCTGCCTGTCAACGCTGGTTAGTCTTTTGGAACGATGCCGAGAGCTGGAGATTGATCATTTTCGCGACGCGAAGAACGTCATGTGTTTTAAGACCTCTCTGCTTTTACCTTCCTCGCCCTCGCCTTCCGGACTCCTGTCGGCTCTGCTATCGCGATGAAAGCCCCACCGTCAATGATTGGTCAGTACTGCGTCCTTCTGTAGATTGCCAACATTCGAGTCGTTAACCATGAGTATTCATCCAGCGGGGATTAGCTTTGGCTATTTAATCGCAGTCCTGTCGACTGCCTTGCGCCTATTCCTCCGACGCAAACGGCAACAACTATGGTGGGATGATTTTTGGGCAGTGGTAGCCCTCTTCATGTTACTCGCTATGGTGGCCCTCGATATTGTCAGGTTCTGGAAGGAGTTGGGTCAGTTATGCCAACTCGTCGTGCGCAAAACGTTGATCTCCTTTGAGCAGAACAACACCCAGTCCGCGTGCAGTCATTTATTGTATGGTTCAGCCTCTGGGCACAGCCAACTGTGGTCTGGTGCGTCCCGACACTCCCTCACACTCGATGGCGTCTTGCTAATCATCAAACTGAACGCAGGTCGAGCAGGATGTCAACTCAGGCCACGATCATACACTTCCTGCCAGAGGGACAAAACCGCATCATCTCAATGTGGGCTTTAGGATGTTTAGGTCTTTGCTGGCTAATCTCGGGAATCGTGAAGTTCTTTTATAACGGTATTCCAATACCAGTCGTTCCAGGGCCTCCATGGGGCCAAATGCCGACTGCCGTGAACATTGGTCGTGAGTCGCTTCAGCCATCCCCGATTATCCATGCTTGTGATCCCAGCGCTAATGTGCCTTCAGTCAGTTTATTGGCAACTGTATGGCTAATCGTCTGGCCTGCATCGATCGTGATGCGCATGCAGCTTCGCCAGCGAGCCAAGAGAACTCTCTTGGTTTGTTTCGGAAGCGCGCTTCCCTTGTTTGCTTTAGAGGTTTTCCATTGCGTGAACCTTATGGTCAATGCATACAAGTTGATCGAGTACTCTGGGCGCATAGAGGTACGCCCGTCATAGTCTTATCCTTCCAACGTCCCATTGACGTTTGTAACGCTTCGATCAGCTGTTATCATCGGTGGTGCTATCGAACATGGTCATCGTTGTTACCTTCATCTACCAGCGTCTCAACCCCGACGTGAATCATCGTCGTTCAACCGTCGCCAGTAGCTCTGAACAGGGTGCGTTAGTTCTGTGTTGCTTTCGGAGTGTTGGTAGAGCCTCACATCTTCGCCTTCAGGGGACGACTCACGGGGAGGGGTGACAGCAACAGCAATGACGCAGTTCACTTCTCTTGTTGAACCGCTGACTGACCTTTCGGGTGACATTCTGACTGACCTTTCGAATGAGTCCAAAGCTCACTCGATAATCCCGAAATCGCATCAGCTGCATGAAAAGAGTGGATTCAGTACCGTACCATCTTTCTCCTCTGATTCCAGCAGCAGGGGCGTCGACCAGAAATGAGCATCAGAAAAAGCAAAGCTCCCCCTTACACCCAGATTCAGATCCTTCTAGCTACGCGTACCGTTCAATTCGATATAATCTTTCTTTGTCCATAGTCGAAACAACGATTCCCAGTACATTCACTTTGGTAGGCAAGGAAATTGGTCTCGAAGGGCCGATGAATATCCATTCTGGCCCAGACTGGCAGCTTGTTTACATTTCGCTCAGAGGGGGAACTTGAAACAGCATTCTGGCTGTCGAATGTAACCATCCCGATGTACCCGGCCACCGTACAACGAGATAGATGGGGGGGGGGGGGGGGGGGGATCAGAAGCAGTTGCACTCATAAGCGTGCTAAAAAGTACAGTGATACCCTCAGGCAGTGTGTAAATATCAAACACCAGAACGATAGAGACCCGTTATTAGGTCTCGGGTGTCGTATTTAAACTAACTGCGAGGGCCTTGGATTCAAAAAGCGGTCGTCTGATTGTGGCCTCGTGCTGTCGCTCTTTGTGCTGCCCCGCTAGAACCGGTGTTCCAGCATTGTACAAAAGCAAAAAGGGGACGCTCATGACGGCGGTGACTGTCCTTTCCCCGCAACTGCCCAGCACAATCCCGGTTTGGTTCCCAGATGCCGAGACTGATTGACTTCGTCGCACCTACACTTCTGGTTCGTGACGCTACTCGCTTCTAACCAACAGCAGATATACATACGATTATGTGTGCACATTTAGCGAAGAGGTACAAGATCAGCCAAATCCCAACACGTTTCAAAATCACGCTGATAGGGATGTTGCAGGTTGAATACATGTGGACAAGTCGATGGTCCGTTGGACTTGTCATGTTCTACCTGAACCGATATCTGGTATTTGTTGACCAAATACTCTTTTACTATTGTAAGTGTGAACTTTCAGTGGATGATTAAAAGCTGATTGGCGGCTGGAGATGGCAGCATGGCAAATCCATCTGAAAAAGTCTGTACCTAAACCAGCGTGAGGTGAAGCCACGGCTTACCGAAACGCTTGCAGCTATGCCGAGATGTTTTCAGAGCTGGAATATGTAAGTTGTGACGATAAACAGTTCACTGGTGCTGGCCTCACAGGCGTTGGATTCAGGGACTCTTCTCGTTGGAGAGAATGTCGCAACAGTTACGCTCTCACGGGCCGCAGCTGATGAGCCAATTAGAGCTAAAGAGGGGCAAAGTTATCATTTTCTTGCAGACATATGCTATATGGAGAGGGCGTCGCTGGATAGTGTATCCTCTTGGGGCTCTTCAATGCGTAAGCTACCGCACCGTCGAAGCCATTCTCCGACTCAGCTCCACATCTAGGGGAAGATCATTGTTTCTTTAGTGATGGTTCCCTACATTGAGCAACGCTCCGCCGTTTGTGGGTGCCCCTTGACGCTGGAATGGAATGTGGGCGCTAATGGATTGAGTTCGCGTGGTTCCTGGACCCTCTTCTGAAGGTCGAGTCTGTCTCATGGTCATGAACCTCCCCTATGGGAAGTATCGCTACGGCATATTCGCTCTAGTGGAAGCCGGTATGTTTTCTTTGGTTTTCTTCCTCGTTGACGCTAACGTCAGGTCGGGACCAGCTACTGTCTGCGCTACAGTGGTCAAAGCGCGACACCACAGTGCGTCATGTTTAATTGGCTCCTCGTCGGGCAAGAACCCCAGTCATGATCGCTAACCCTCTGTTTAGTGAAGGTATCTAATTCACCATGGCTTGTGCAGCTGTATAGGAATGGCGAGCGTCTCCTTTTTCCCGTCCCCAGCCTGAGCTCATGCTTTTCTAGGCATTTATTCAGTGTCGTTGCGCTCTGTGGGTTTATAAAAGTTGAACGTATGCGACGTAATACTGAAAACAGATCTTTAGGCCTAAGCATTATAACCCTTGGTGTCAGTGGGATAAATTGGAGGGTGCGTCTCCCCGCTCATATCTCGAAAGGTCACTAGACTATTTTTAGGACCCTGGGCTGAGAGGCCTCGTTGCGAAGTCAGCCCGCTTTTCTTTTCCCTGTTGATTCACGCACTCACATGCGATGTAAATCATCTTTCCCCTTTAGACCTCAGCGAGTCATCGACTCTCTCCTCTGCAACCGAATCATGTTTGTAATCTTCAAGCACCGGCAAGCTGCAAATAGACATTTACCTGGCTACGACCAATCATCGCTCTGGAGAGGGGAAACTACAACAAGTGATGTCCTCAGCACCATCGCTTCGTCCGATTACACCATTAGTGCCACGCGCCCTGTCAGATCTCCGTCTGTAAAGCATGATCGTACTGCCTGGAGAACTTTCTTATGAAACTATGCTTGAAGCTCGATGCGTAGACTCCATACCGTTGGATCTATCAATGACTCTCGACAAAGGTTTGTAGATGATCCTCTCTTTGCAAGTCTACGCCAAATGAAGTACACACAGGATACCTTGCGGATTGAACCTTAACAACACAAGGAACTTAGATCATGAAAAATCGAGCATCACAATTCAGACGGGCGCCGACATCCCTGAGTGTCCGTCTTTCTCGAGCCTAGGTTGCTAGACGAATGAACAGCCTGGAGACCCGTTGATGGTCGTATTGCCCATGATGAAAGAGTTAAAGGTTCAAGCCAGTGGGCACTCAGGGAGATATTCGCTTCGGGGTTTGGTACATTTCCGCACACACCTGCACCACCGAATGGTTCGAGGCTGATCTGCAGACGCACTTCGTAATCTCAGAAAGCTAGGAGAATTATCGGGATCATCGACACCTTACGTTTCATCGGATATTGAGGAAAGGCCGACACGAATAACTTTTGGTTTATCTCATCCAGCTGTCGCCCTGGAATGTTTTGATGCATTGAAGCATTTGAATTCCAAGGGTCGAGCCCACCCAAAGCGCAAGCGAAAACGATGACAACAACGTCTCTTTCCGCTCACCCTACGTTGACCCATTTCTGACTCCCTCGTCTTACAGAAATGCCCCAGGCGGTCGACTTCATCGCTCCGACTCTTATGGTCCGTGCTGTTGCTTGCCGGATACGTGTTCCTAACTCCTGGTAGATTTACGACTATTTGGGCACACTTCAAGAAGAGGTTGCATACATGTGGACAAGCCAATGGTCCATAGGGCTAATCATGTTCTACTTGAATCGCTATCTTGTCTTCGTTGACCAGATACTTCTCTACTATTGTACGTGAACGCATCTGACGTGTGAGCCGCGCTGATCTGAAGCTGGAGATGCAAGCATGTCAAACCCTTCCGAGAAGGTTGGTACGAGCTCTCCGCATAGTTCCAAGCGACTGACAAGCTCCTTCGTCGCTCACAGGTGTGCCAATGGGTTTTCAGAGTCGGGGTCTGTAGGTCTTCGTTTCTATTCTCTTTGCTGTGCCCTGCATCTGAATTAATAACATCGCATTCAGGGATACTTGTCGTTGGCGAAAATGTGTCGGCAGGTACGTTTTTGCACAGCCCTGGATGTAATCTCGGTTTTACAGGGCCAGTCATCATCTTTCTGCAGACCTATGCGATATGGAGAGGTCGCCGCAGCGTGGTCTACCCACTGGGTATTCTGCAACTGGTAAGATTGAGTCCCGCCAAGAAGCCTGTGCTGCTGAAGTATTCCATCTAGGCAAAGATCGTCACTTCGTTTGTAACTACTTATAGCGAGAGACATGATACTGTGTGTGAGTTTCTTTAGCCTTTCAGACCCCCAACGCCCTATGATTAACTTGTTCCAGTCCGAGTTTTTCTCTCTCCCAAAGGTCCTGTATGCCTTATCATCACAGGACTCACTTATGCGAAGTATCGCTTAGCTATGTTCATTCTGGTAGAGGCAGGTATGTACTTTCACTCTAGACTACAGTTCTAAACCTCACGGCGGTGCAACTTTCAGCCACCGTGTGTGCCACTATAGTCAGAGCAAGGCACCATAGTGCGTCCTCTTGTACCATATGTCCTCTCCGCAACCTTGCTAATCTGTACTCAGTGAAAGCATCGAACTCAACATGGGTACTTCAACTATACAAGAATGGTGAGCGACTCCTTGTGCCAATCGCTTAAGTTGCGCTCATGCTTCCGTAGGGATTCTATTCAGCTTTGTTGCGCTCCGTGAGTGGTACTCCCTTTTGCGTGTCGCAAGAGACCGTAGTTAATGAGGCCCGTGTCCAGTACTGAGCATCGTAAGCCTCATCATGAGTGAGATAGATTGGAAGGTGCGATTTGTGCGATTTAGACTTAAGCGCGCCAGGTAGCTGACAGGTATCATCAGAACCCAGATATGAGAGGGCTCGTTGTGAAGTAAGCCATCGCTTTCGTTTTTCAGTTCTCTAACTGAAACTCTCGTGATCAATTCTAGACCTCAACGAGTACTCGACTCTCTCCTCTGCAGCCGCATTATGTTCGTTATATTTAAGCACCGGAAGGCAGCCAGCCACCATGTCCCCGGTTACGATTCATCAACACTGTGGAGGGCACAAACTTCTCCAGGTAGTGCCTTAACCACTGTGCATTCACAGCCTAGCTCCCTAAATGTTGAGCGCGCTTGACCGTCTCCTGATTCACTCCACGCCAGGATAGAATAGGTCTTGATTCAGCTTGAGTGCTGCTTCCTGTATATAACAACCAGTTGGCCTTCCGAAACAGAATGATAATCGTCAAGAGTCAGCTTCTCTAAGTCTTGTATTCCGAGTGGAGAAGTGGCACGGGGCGCCTAGGAAAGGAAAGGGAGTAACTATACTTGAACTGTGTCTTCATACCGACAGGCAGTCGCTGTGAAGGCCTGTCGCCGACAAGCCTCAAAAGCTCATACAACACGCCGGACTTCGGCGCTTTCCTTGCTCAACCCCTCCGAGCCCTTGACTTTGATCTTACCTTTGTCTTTCCGACCTTCGGCGTGTACATACCATTAATGTGAAAGAGGTCCATATGAACGCTGCTTCAACCGCGTCACCATGTGTAAAACCCTTTGAAGTTTGTTCCCTTCGGGATGAAGTCCGGACCTAGTATACCGGCATGCAACCTCAAGAGGTAAGGGCATTTCTCCAGGCACCTTACGTCTGATCGGCGGTGGAGAAAGGGCCGAGTCTACGTAAGGGTACCAGCGACATAAATAACTTTGGTTTTCTCATCCAGCGGACGCCTTCAAATCATTTGATGCGTAGTAGCATTTGAATTGCAAGGGTCAAGGGATAAAACACAAGGGAAGCTGATGACAGCAGCCTCTCTTTCCCCTCAATTTCACGCTCTTTTACCATTGATCGATCCCGACTGGACTGACATGCCAAAACTGATTGATTTCGTCGCTCCAACTCTTCTGGTGCGTGGCCCGACGTTGCTGAGTCCTGGCTCCCTAACTCCCAGCAGATATATGATTATCTGTGCACACTTCAAGAAGAAGTTGGATACATGTGGACTAGCCAGTGGTCAATAGGACTAGTGATGTTCTACCTGAATCGTTACCTTGTCTTCGTCGACCAGATACTTCTCTATTACTGTATGTGAACGCATCGCCAAATGACTCAGACTCGCGCTGATTTAGAGCTGGAGATGCAAGCATGGAAACCCCATCTGAAACGGTGCGTCCTGTCCTTCTGAATACACTCTCAAGGGTATACTGAAGCCTTGTTATCACTCGTAGGCGTGTCGGAGGGTTCTTAGAGCTGGAACATGTAGGGTTTCGTTTCTCATCTCTTCGCCGCGGCATGCATCTGAATTCTCACCGCTCAGGGATCCTCATGATCGGAGAAAATGTGTCGACAGGTATGCTCTCCCCTTGGATGCGATCTTGCATTTATAGGGGTCAGTCATCATTTTCCTGCAGACTTATGCCATATGGAGGGGTCGCCCTAGCGTGGTCTATCCCCTAGGAGTTCTTCAATTTGTAAGTCTGAGTCCCGTCATGAAGCTTGCTCTAAGAATCCCCTACAGGCAAAGGTCATCACCTCATTTGTAGTCACCTATGTCGAGCGACGCGAGTCCGTGTGTGAGTCTCTTTTGCCTCGGTTGTTGCCTCTGGTGTACTAATACGCTATAGTTCGAGTCTCTCCCTCCCCATCAGGTCCGGTGTGCGTACTAAGTTCAGAATTATCGTACATGAAGTATCGCTATACCTTGCTCATTCTCGTAGAAGCAGGTACGCCACCGTGGCTCCTATGATAGCCTTGAATTGACGCCTGTACAAACCTAGCCACAGTGTGCGCCACAGTAGTCAGAGCAAAATACCACAGTGTGTCCTATGGCACTATGCGTCCTCAGCGATTTTGCTAACTCGGTGCTCAGTTGAAACATCGAACTCGCCATGGGTACTTCAACTGTACAGAAACGGTGAGTGGCTCCCTGTGTCGCCCAATCGGGTTATGCTCACTGTTCCTCAGGCGTTCTATACAGCATCGTCGCGCTCCGTGAGTTGTATTCCCCCTCGCATATGGCAAGACACCACGTCTCATAAAGCCCGTATTAAGTCTTGAGCATCATGGGTTTCATCATCAACGAGGCCCATTGGAAGGTAAGGCTCGCGCGTTGTATATGCGCGTTTGACTGACGAAAGATCTAGGACCCAGGAACCAAATGGATCATGACGAAGTAAGCCATTGTTTTCGTTATTGACTCCCATACTCACTTTTGCCGATATAGACCCAAAAGAGTCCTTGACAGTCTCCTTTGCAGTCGCATCATGTTCGTTATCTTCAAAAGCCGGCAGGCAGCGAACAAACATATCCCTGGCTACGACCAATCCACCCTGTGGAGGATGCCTACTCCTCCAGGCAATGTCCTCACCACTGTTCGTTCTTCGCTGGACGCTGTTCTTTCAGGAGCTGCTTCTACTTATGTTGAACTTGACCACCTCGCTCCACCCGAAGCAAGCCAGCGCGGGATCAATTAGAGACTATTACTTGATTCCCAGAGGATGTAACGGAGCTAGCTAGAACGTAGGCGCTTATTCGTGCGCATGAAAAACTGGTCGGTCTTTCGGAACTGAACGAGGAGCGTCGGGAATGGCTCCCATTCTTGTCTTTATTACTCTGGAGAAGCACAAGGCGTCTAAAAATCGGCCATAGTCAAATTACGTCTTAACAGGGACAGGCGTCAAAAAAGATCAGCGCGGTAGACCGTAGAATGGCATTAAAAGCACCGCACTACAACGAAGAGCTGAACCAGACTTCGGCACTCTCCTTCCCCAACCCCTCTGCAGGGGCTTCCGAATGTGGCCCGTCCTTGCCCCAGAAGTTGCCCCTGAAGGACAGTCCTTCCTTCCTCTCGCTCGTATGAGCTGGGCTGGCATCGTCGCGAGGTTGAACCCATTCCACGTCATATATGCCCCTCTCGGCCAAGACATCGCCATCGTCGGAGTAACCTTCCTCTTTCCTGACGTCGGCGTTGGACCAAGCGACACTGACGTTGAAAAGATTCCCGTCAAAGTGGGTGAGGCGTTGGATATTGGTGAACAGTCGATCCCATTGGATCAGGTAGGTTGGTCGGTCGAGAGCTGAGTTTTCGAGGACGCGTCTTGATGACGGAAGCGCCAGAACGTTCGTGCAGTTCGTGTGTGGGTTGTCGAAAACACTTGTCGGAGATCTCAGACTAGTCATGGACTCAGGGACAAGGCAAGGGATGAGCGTTCCATATGTGGGATGTACGAATTTCTTCCTCCCAAGACTCTCAAAGGCAGCCGATGGCAGCTTGGGGTGTTCAGGAAGAGAAGTCGTGTTCCTTCGAAGTGAATCCAGGTAACCATCCCATAATGTATGGTATCTGGTGAAGGGATTACTCGTCAGCGGGGGCAGCAGATGACGGGAAGGACAGACCTTACCGAGATGTCCAATCCACCTCCTTCAATCCCAGTAGGTCCTCTGCGATTCTAAACTTGGTGGCTCCCAGCACCCAACCACCCGTTTCTCCGTCGTTCGAGAGGCCGACGATTCCAAGGCCATGGTTCCGTGGCCTAGGGCAGTCTGTGCCGTGCAAAGATAGAGCATCTTGCTGGCCAGAACCAGGAAAGCGCGCAAGTTGGGATGAAAATCCTGGATTGCTTCCATCATGCTCGATCAGGTCAAGGCCTTGGTACGAGTGGCGCCATTGGCCTGCTCCGTACACCATTATACTCTGCAAGACAAGTGGAGAGGTGAGCATTCGGTTTTGACATGGCCGGAAACAAAGAGATGACGTACCGTTTCGGGAAAATCGGGGGCTCCGTAGACGACCACGAGCCCCGTCGACACAAAATCAAGGACCTCTACTGGAACCACGACGTCGTTCGTGTAAGGATGTCTCCCGTTATTCAAGAGCATAGCCATCCACGTTGACTATCAACGCCCGTTAGTTGATGATGCCTGGCAGGAACCTGAAGTACGCACCAAATCACGAGCACTGGATATGACACCTCCAGGTCCAGAGGATATTGTTTCTTCACCGGGTCTGGCAAAGTAGGGAACTATAGGCTTCAGCCAACCCTTCTTGTCTTGAGTCATGTCCCGCAAGTGTTGAACGTGGCCTTCGGCAAAGCGATCACCCAGTTCACCTTCGGCTCGTTGAACGCTGAAGGTTGTTGAGGTCATGTTGAGGGGGTCGAGGAGGTGCTGCTGGACATATGCCGGATAGGTTTGGTTGAAGAAGAGGGTGGGCAGGTACGACAGTGTTTCGAACATCAGGTTGTTGTACTGAAATACTTGGCGAAAGGTCGCTGAAGAGCGCAGGTAGCGAAGGCTGGAGATCTGGGTTCACATTCAGCACGAGCAAGAGAAGGAGAGACGAGAGTATTTGCGTCCCACAACAACGGTAGGCAGAAAACGAGATACTCACAGCTTCGCGGATATCCTTCCTTTTCCCAGTCCTACTCCAGTCATGGCGCGGCAAGCCTGTCCGATGCGACAGCAAATCCTGAATGGTGGCTCCTCGCTCGATATCCTTATCTTCGAGAACCCACTCCTCAGGCATCAGGTCCTTGAGCTTGGTCCACCACCCTAGCTTCTTCCCAGTCCGGTTCTGGAATGATTCTGCGAGCGTTTGGTTGGAGATGAGGAGGCCTACGGATATCGAGAGGAAGAGTTTCGAGTTCGAGGCAATGGAGAATAGGGTATCGGGTGTAACAATGTCGGTTCGAGTGGCGTTGTCGTTGGAGGGGGAGGTTCGAGCGAGGCCATACGAGCCGTATTCAATCTTCCATGTCGGGATCGAGGAGTTGACGGTGGGAGGAAGCTTCTGCACCACAGCGACAGCCAAGCCAGTTGAATTCCACTCCTCGATCAGGGATTCGATGTACTTCGATGTCCTTTCTGTGATGAGAGGGGTCGTTTCATTCCTCGCATCGTTTAGCGAGCAAGAGGTGCTAAAACTGGTGGGGCCTCCTTCCCACTCGCGCGGAACGGGCTGAGTTGATGAAGAGAACTCAGAGCTTAGACATTCGGCGTTCTGAAATGCAGTGACGAGGAGTAAGAGAGCCAATTTCAAGAACATGGTGGTAGAGAAACATACCTCGAAGCTTGTTGCTCACAGGCAAAGGAACCATGATGGTGGCCGTTGGACAAGGAGCATGACCCACATAGCATCAAATGGCTATTTTCCCAACACGTGGATCAGTACAACACGAAAGATCTAGGTAGAGAGCGAGATCGCCGACATCAGGTGCCTGTCCAGATTTTTCTAAGGCTTTATAACTGCTTATAGGATGCATAAGGTATATAATACATGCAAGAATTACAAAGAGTCTTATAAACTCTTATATTCGCAGCGTACAATAAGCAGTTCTTCATCTGCCTAGAAGTGGGTTATCGTCAACGAAATATTTTTCGGACTATCGCAGGGAAGACAGATATACAGAGACATTTATACATCAGCGCGATAGGCCCTTCTGTGAATCATGTGAGGTGCTTCAGGCATGTACGCGTAAGTTATTCGATAGGGCTCAGTGTCGCGACAGAACCTTGAATCCATTCCGATGTTGATGCACTCTGGCGTGTGCAAGGGTTTGCGCAAGAGCGCCGTGGGGCTGTGCAGCGCCTGCCGAGCGCCACGGAGCCATTGTAACCAGGTCCTGTTTTTCGTTGCGAAGATTGTCCACCATATCACCCCGAATTCGTGAATATTGTGGCTTTGGGGCCGCAGAGTCTCTGTGATACATCTTATCAGCATAAGGCTCAAATATCTGCTGGTCCACGCGTCATAGGTAGGAATATCCTTGTTTTACAATCATTAGCGCATTAGCGCCTAGCCCCCTTTTTGCGCAACACCCAAAAGCGCCGCCCTTGCCATAGCTTGCGGCCTGGAAATGCCGCGCAATCTCACTATTCTATAAACTGCTCTCTGTCCCTACCTTTAAACATGGGAACCTTGAGCGCACGATGAAATCAATAAACCTGATGGTATTGGCTAAATGGCTTACGTGCACTTTATGACCCGCTCCATGTTGGATATGCCAGTGAACGCCAGCTTGCAATACCATGCGTGTCGACTCTAGTCCGTGTCTGTCACAGCGATCTATATCATGTGAATGACAACAATCGCAAGCCGTCTCAGAGTACTGTCATAAGCGTTAACCTTCGATAGTCGATAGCGAGGAGTGTCCACTGTGAGGTATGGACTATTGCAGGCAGGAGACGACAGAGGGTCAATCCTCGGATGTTAAGATTTAGGTTTATCCCGTCTTTCCCTGGAAAACGGGTGGAAGGAAGTCTTCGAAGGCGGGGATTTTTGGTCCGCAGGAAGGAAGTATCACAGCCGTAATCGTCCTTACCGCCAATTTGCAATGGTGATGGAAACGCACTGTTTACACTTGCAGCCGAGCGTCATTGCCTTAAATTCCTCATTCTATGAGGTTAACATTGGCGTAATCGGACCATGAACACGAACCGAAGCCCCCTAATAGCCGCCCCCGAAGTGACATAACTCGGGCTTCATTTACCTTTGATGTGCAGCCCATTCATAAGAGCCACCCACGGGCGCTGAAATACGTTCCCAAGTGTTATGAGGCATTATATTGTTTATAACCTATTTGAGGTACAGGAGCCGGCGTCCGACGCGCTCCCGTGGTCAAATTTCTGCTCTGTTTAGTCGAGTGGACAATTCATCCTAGCCGGCTGGTAGGAAGGGCAACTCGGAGCTCTCAAAAATGCTGCCCCAAAGAAGGAATGCCCACCCATCCAGCAAATGAAGTCTGAGTGTTTGTGTATAGAGGTCCATCGGCGCAGAGACTTACGACTGTGTACATTTAGACTCATTTGTGCATTGAAGGTATAGTACTCACTTATCCGAGACTGAGATGACTACCAGACCCCAGTATATTGTATAATACAGGGTCCCCATCAGCGGTAATATGGCAAGAGGTGAAAGGATGAAATTTGAGGGGAAAGGCGCAGAGCGAGGCCAAGAAGAATTAGTTGAGTCTTGACGATGCCGTCAGTTGTAATACGGGCTGTAGGAATCTAGCTAAAGCAAGGTCGACTATGGTTCGTCTATGTTCAAAATGGAAGGCTAAGTTATGAGGGCAATGATAGGGGCACGGAATGGCGAACGCGGGATCCAGCATTTCAGTCAAGCGTTGATCCGGATATGGCTGAGATAAATGGGAATATTGTCTCAAGGTTATCACCATTCACCGAAAGAGTCACTTGCTGGGGTCGGCTTCATAGATCACGAATACGGTATGCACGATTTGGCATCCTCCACCCCCATTTCGCAGCTTTGCTTTGAACCCCCAGGCGATCAACCAAGACACAGCCTAACGACCAAGTTGCGCCGTTCTACGAGACTTTCTGCTGGTTCTAACAGCCGATCTTAAACCTGAGCTGATAAAATCTCTTTCGCACCTTCACCTATTCCATCGGGGATGTATATACAAGAAAACCAGCGAAAGTATAACTCAAGCATGTATGAAGTTGAGTATATTGATTATGAAAACAAAGTCGGCATCAGGGCCAAGGAGCTGCGAACAGAAGAATAAGATACCCTCAATAGTGGCGAATGCAATTTCTCTCGAGTTAGTCCTCTATGGGTTCGAGGGATGGCATCTATTTGTGCAGGATTAGAAAAGATCGGGCACAGATGCCTGGAACGACTCGCCTCATCGTCGGTGTCCTCGTCAGTATTCCAGTCAATGATTTCAGTATCACCTGAGATCGATTCTTCGTCCACGCGATTGAACCGGTTGTCTCGTCCCATCGGCCATCCCCCGATCCCCCTTTGAGTCATGCAGCCCGAAACACCATGAGTACCAAAGAAGACGTCCCTGGGCATCACCATCCTGCAAAGCGAGCACTGTACGAATAGCCCCCAAAAAACATCCTCTTGAAGGCCACGAGCCCACAGTGCTGTAAAGTCTGTGCATGCATGAGAAATATCGATTGGGGTCTCAACTTGAAGCGCTATTATCAGGAAGCAATCCCCTTAGATGTCATAACCTAGGCCACCATAAAACTCGACTCACAGTTCCGTGTTCCCCTCATCCAGATCCCATTTGATGGGAGAGCCTGCACCAGTCCAAGGCTGGTCTCCGTGCTGCAACGAAGGTCAGATATGTACACTAGCTGCTCTGCAGCTAAGGGTACAGCTGTTGTTCAATGGTATTAGCAAATGGTGCTGGCTTGCAATGAATATGAATGGGACATACCACGCTTTGCGTATGCCTTGGTTTGTAGAACCTTCCGTGCGTAAAATCGCTCGACAGGAACTAAGAAATAAATGTGGACAGCTGTCAGCTTCAATTCAGACTTCTCTCGTAAAGGTGGCATGCGGCGCACCAAAGTATCCACATCGATCCAAGGCACATTGTGCCACATATTCTCCATTGACCTCAGGCTTTGGGGCGTCCGATGCTACGGCTACAAGCCCAATCTTTGCTTCCACATACGCTTCCTCAAGTCTTATTGCGCACAAACAGCAGGGTGCCTTGAAATGGTGAGTGCGCCGATGAGCTTCAAGGTCGCTGGGGGCAATGCGCTCGCCCGTCTCAGGATTAGCAGGCCTGGTATCATTAGTAAGGCCACTTCAATTAGAGCGAAAGGTTTTGCCTACCAAAGCCATGCCCCCAAGTCGTTCTTCGCCTCGTCCCAATGTAAAATCTCGGGAGGGGAGTACGCTGTGTGAGCCTGGGCTGCTTGGATTCGCAGAATATAGTGGTCAAGGTCCGACTTTAGAAGGGAGACGCCTCGAGGTGGGGATCTTGCCATTCTTCCAGGCAAGAGAGGCGTATTGTTCGAGATAATGGGTCGGCAGTAAGCCATGTCAGGTTCAGAGTTTGAAGATGTGGGTGTCTGGGATAAGAGACCTCTAAGTCGACAGCAGTATATATACGAAACCTTCGTCACGTCACGTTATTCGACGGCGAAAAATGCTCGTTGCTCATCGGGAATACGGCAGAAGGAGACTCACTGCCGTTTCTAAATACCGTCGCTTCATTGACTGGTCGGGTATTAAAACCCGAGGGCAAGGTTTGTTGGTCTTCGGTGACTCGTAGCTCTACTTGGAGTCCATTGGAAATATTGGAGACTAGATTAGATGCACACTAGGCATGGATTGTAGCTCGATCAACGTTCGCATTGTCTGCTGCAGGCAATCATATAGGGGCGGAGGTAGCTGGGATTTGCGCCGACTCGGAGGTCTTTGTGTTTACGGTGACTGTTCTCCAGACGGACTTCTGACCCCGGTGGACGCATATTTTGTGGTGTGGGCCACCCTGCGGGGTTGGCATTTCCGACTCATTTATGACTCTACTTCTTGAATCTCTGGGCAGCAGCCCATGTGTATCTAAAACGCGTGGTGCTCATTTGCTAGTGTTAGAATACAATGCTCATGTCATGGTTTCTTCCTTACATCTCATCGTAGTTACAGAGATTCATTAGTTTAAGATCGGACGATTAACATCTATCGTTTCATCTACATCGTATCTATCTTCTTCATCTTCTATCATTCTATCATTTCTATTCGATGACTACGATCTCTTCTATTTATCTTCATCATACATATCTTTGTTGTACAACTACCATCGATGCTGTTCATCGATGGGTACTGTGTTATGATCTCTACTTTGCATAGCCTCCATAGGTATTTAAGTAGCTACTGCAAGTGAGGAGTTCCCTATCGAACTATTCCCCACTTGCAGGTATGTGTAACAGTATCATCCTACAGTACTCAATCTAATGATCGAACTATTCCCCACTTGCAGTGTGTGTATCGTTGAGGTTTTAACAGGTTATGAGCCCCGGTGCACAGTGCTAAAGACAAGTCGTCAACGCACAACGCTACCACTCAACCTCCCTCACGTTCGGTCAAGTCTACCACTGGTAGCATCGCCTTCTAGGCTCTTCCCTTGTCTATCGACTAGGAGCACCCGTCTGTCCCCAGTTGCACTTGTGACTGGACGATTAGACTTTCTAAATCTTCATCTCTTCGAACGGACGACTTCGTCCACGTTCTCGTTTATCTCACACGTCCTTCGAACGGCTACTGCCACATTGGGAGTACTCTCCCTTTAGAACAAAGAACGTATCCGGACTGGTCCCGATCCTTACTGGGAAAGGGTTACCGCGAGAGGTTGAGAACACTAGGTTCAAAAAACCACGTAGGAGATAGCAGACCACCAACAACATCGCAGCTCGAGCGAGAGAGTTGGAGAACGGTGCAACACCCGGGGTCTTATATATTTAGTCACTAAAAACTGCTACGTACTTCAAGTTCACTTGCCCAAGTGCCCATTGCTTTACCTTACAGTTTTATTTTTCAACCCCTTTTACATTATACGCTCCATCATGTCGACTTCCGTCGAGAACCCTCTCTCTGCTGCTACCATCAACAGATGGAAGAAGAATGTCATCAACCACGCGCTCACCATAAACGCGAGGGACATTCTCTTTGGCGAGGAGGATGAACCCGACAGAAACTCTTCAGATACAGAAGAGAGGAAGGCCTATAGGGACTACCGCAAGCGTCGCACCGCACTTGCAGGCTATATTCGAGGTACCCTCGATGATGCCCAACTTGACTCAGTCCTTCGCAATGTTGAGGACGACGACCCAGAGACCATGTACGACACTCTCCTTGATTTCTACCAGCCACAGACTGCCCAGTCCAGAGCAGCAGCTTTTCAAGAACTCCTTGCTCTACGCAAGACAGAGACTGATTCGTACAGCGATTTTGGTTCCAAACTCGTTGCCCTCGCCCAGCAAATCAAGGACCGAATCCCTGAAGCACCAAAGCTTATCCCAGAAGGAACTGTTGACGTATCAGTTACTCTTCCAGGTACAACAGCTGCTGCAACACATCAAGTCGTCGTTACCCCAGCCACACTCTCAGAAGGCTACACTGCTATTGACGTTATCAACGACCTTATGATGGCCATCGCTATATTGGTCTTCCCCATGACGAAAAACTCTACCTTCCTCCGCAACACTCTCACCCACCTCGACTCTGTCAAAGGACCCAAGGAAGTCCTCGACCACCTTCGCATGGCCGAAATTACGCAAAAGAACGATGAACTGGCTGAAGAGGCTGCACTTGCAGCGTCCAAGCCAAAGAAGAAGTCTTCGAACAAAAAGAAGACAACTTCCAAGGCTTCTACTTCTTCTACACCCAAGAAGCCTAAGTTCACATGCAAGGTCCATGGCGCCAACAACTCACATGGCGACGACAGATGCTACGATCAGCAGAAGTCGAAGAAGAAGGCAGATGCAAACGTTGCCCAGGAAGATTCCGATTCGGAGTTGGACCCTGAAGAGAAGGTTATGATGGCTGCCGTTGCTCACATCGCAAGTACCCCTCGTCGTCGAAAGTTTAAACAGACCGCTGACCATTCCTGGAATGCAGACTCCGGCGCTACCTCGCATATGACCCCCCACTTGAAGTGGATGCGCAATATGGTTGGTTGCAAGATACCCGTCAAACTAGCCAACAACCACGTCGTCTATGCGCAAGGTCGAGGTGACGTCTTATTTAAGCCTGCTGGTAATCGCGAGTCTGTACTTTTCGAACGTGTACTATATGTCCCCCGTCTGCAAAATAATTTATTCTCTATACTCTCCATCGTTAAAAGAAGTAAAGCCAGAGTGGTCATTGAGAACGACACCCTTGAATTCTCTAAAGGTGGCAAAGACCTCTTCACTGCTACTATTCACGGCACTACTGGCATACTTGACGGTGGTAACACTTGAGAAAGGAGAACAGGCCTATGTGGCCGCTGTAGACAAAGGACTCTGGCACGATCGACTTGGTCACATTGGGAAAGATCGACTGGATCGACTCATATCCCAAAATCTTGCTGACGGCATTGTAGTCAAAAAGGGAACAGATGTCAAGGAATTTTGTGAAGCATGCATTGCGGGGAAACAGCATCGCCTTCCATTCCCTAAAGTCTCCCAAAACCGCTCTCCAGAAGTACTTGGACGTGCTTTCAGTGACCTCCATGGTCCGCTACCTAGATCTCTTCGAGGGTATCGCTATTGGATTACCTTTACTGACGACTGCAGTCGCAAGAAGGTGTCTATTGCCTGAAGAAGAAAAGCGAAGCATTTAGCGTCTTCAAGGAATGGGTTGCAAAAGTGGAGCTTGAAACAGGCCAGAACTCAAGAGTTCCAAGAGGACAAAGGGGGCGAGTACATCTCAAAAGAATGGGATGAATGGATGAAAGCTCAGGGAATTAAACGCCGACACACAGTGAAAGGCACCCCACAGCAAAATGGCGTGGCAGAGCGGATGAACCGTACCTTAGCTGAGGGGGTGACTGCCATGCTGAATCATTCGGGATTGCCAACCAGCTGGTGGACCACAGCTGTCCTATACTATGCTGAAATCCTCAATGTCACCCCCAACATCCTCCCTATCTGAAACCACCTCACACGAGGTATGGAGTGGGAAAAGACCAGACCTTTCTATGTTCAAGGTCTATGGCTGCAGGGCATTTGTAAATGTTGCCCGGAAGGATCGCGGAAACCTAGATTCACATACTATCCCGTGCATCTTTATAGGGTTTTCAGAAGGGTACAAAGGCTGGAGGTGTTATGACCCGGTGGGACGAAAAGAAATTATCTCGAGAGATGTCATATTCGACGAGACTTTCGTTCCCAGGCCTATCCACGAAAGACAAAAAAGTAGTGGTGCCACCGGTAAAATTCTCTGAGCTTTGGTTTCATGAGCACGACAGTACTCAGGAGGGTGATGAAGAGAATCCACCTAACTCTGTAGATCGTCACTCACCTTCGTTGCCTCCACCACATAATCCTTCCGACTCGGATGATGATAGCTCTGATGATGATGGGGATCGTCAAATCCCTGAACGTCCTGAAACTCCCCGAGCGCCATCCCCTCGTACTCCCTCTCAAAAGGTCAAAAGAGAGGAGGATATGACAAAAACCCCGTCAAAGTCTTCAACAGAATGGTTTACACCTCAGGCATACGTCTCCCCCACGCCAAAGGCAAAAGACGAGCCAATCTCCCCTGACGATGGGAGAACTGAGAAAACACCAATTCCTGCTCTGAGACAAATACGTCGTCCACCTAGCCCCTCACCTACTCCCACACCTGCGCCCAACAAGGGCAAGGCACCTGCTGTTGCCAAACCTAAGCCAAAAGCACCAGCCACTGGCCAGGCTAAGGCTACGGAAAAGCAGCCTGCGCACCAAAGTCCAACCCAAACAAGCCTTTTGAGGTTGCGAAGGAGACCGTCCTGTTCGAGCTGCAGCTCGTAAAATAGTTGACTACCAAGTCCAAGCAGGGAGCAGCAGGAGAGGAACCGTGCCAGTTGCACGCAGGGAAAAGTCAGCCACTCGGCCTGACATTCCAGAGGACGATGACTCTGAGACTACTGTAATTGGTACAAGGACTCGGTCTGTGCAAGAGGCGCAAGATCGAGGGGTGCACAAAATTCCAATCCAGCGCCACTTCCACAACAACCTACACCAATCGCAGCTCCTGCACCTCAGGTTGGAGGCATAAATCTCATGGACCTTCGTTCTGGCTTCAACCCAAACCCTGCTCGACTTGCACATATCCCTGCATCCTCATCAACTCGCCAATACTCGCCTATGTCTGAGAACCGCTTCGCACCTCTCACTGCTACAAGCATTGAGGAAGAAGATGACGAACCTGATCTGGAGAAGGCCTTAAAAGCTACTTCAGTATTAGAGTCTGTTTTGACGTCTATGGTGTACAGACAATCACATTTCTATGATAGAGGCAGTCGACATTGCTCTTGATATAGTAGGCGAAAAGGCTTTTGGTGCAGCAACTCGACCAGATGACGCCCCACGAAGCTGGAGAGAGGCAATGGCAAGGGATGATTCGAAGAAATGGTTGGAAGCTGCGCAAACTGAGATCGACGCTCTTGTTGACAATGGAACTTGGGAACTAGTGGAGCTACCTTCAGACCGCAAAAGCCATTGGCTCTCGCTGGGTCTTCCTCATGAAGCGAGATGCAGATGGGAGAGTTGAACGGTACAAGGCACGACTTGTTGGTCAAGGATATGGTCAATCCCATGGCATCGACTATGATGAAGTCTTTGCCCCCACAACTCGTCTAGCCTCGCTCCGAGCCATCCTAGCTCAGGCTGCCATGAATGGTGACCACATCGAGTCCATCGACATCTCCAACGCCTATCTCAATGGCAAAATCGAAGATGCATTCGAGGTCTACATGAAACAGCCAGAGGGTTTTTGAAGTTCCTAGTCCTAATGGCAAGAAATGGGTGTGCAAGCTAAAGAAGGGTCTATATGGTCTGAAGCAAAGCGGACGACTCTGGTACCAGAAACTTGCAGACGAACTCGAGCGCATTGGTTTCATCCAACTTCTATCCGATCCAAGCATCTATACCTGGGCCAAGGATGGTGTTCGAGTCACGCTCCCAGTTTTCGTTGACGACATTACCATAACGTCGAAGCACAAGTCCAAAATCCAATGGGTCAAGGACGAACTGCGAAAGGTCTTCAAGCTGAAGGATCTTGGTCCAACAGCATACCTTCTAGGCATAAAAGTCGAATACGATCGCGAGAACAGAACCCTCCGCCTCTCCCAAACCCAGTACATCATTGACATGCTTGCTCGTTTCCGCCTCTCAGAATGCAGACCAGTCACCACGCCTATGGAACCTGGCATCACTCTCAATAAAAGCCAGCTTCCCAGTTCAGATGAGGAGAAAGAAGAGATGAAGAAGGTTCCATATATGAACGCTATTGGTGCCCTCATGTACCTTGCTATTGGAACACGACCAGACATTGCCTATTCTGTTGCCAAACTTGCACAGTTCAATTCAAATCCTGGACTAGCACATTGGAAGGCAGTCAAGCATCTCTTCCGCTACCTACAAGGGACGAAGGACCTAAAGCTTACCTACAGAGCTGATGGGGATCGACCACATACGTCTGAGCTCTTCCAGACTTTTAGCGATGCAGACTATGGAGGATGTCTTGACACTCGCAAATCGACAAGTGGTTTTATCATGAAGATGGGTACAGGTGCAGTCAGCTGGTCTTCCAAGAAGCAAGCAACGATTGCCAACTCGTCAACTGAGGCTGAATACATATCTGCTTCTACTGCTGGACGCGACATTATCTGGATGCGAAGCCTGTTAGGCGAACTTGGGTTCAAAATGGACAAACCGTCTCTGCTTATGGTTGACAACCAATCGGCATTGAGAGTCCTCAAGAACCCTGAGCATCACAGTAAGATGAAGCATATCGATATCAAGATGCATTGGATCCGGCAGGAAATTCGTAGAGGGGCCATTGAAGTTCACTTCCTTCCTACAAACGACATGATTGCGGACATCCTTACCAAGCCGCTGCCTCGACTTGCAGTCGAACGCCATCGTATGGCAATGGGACTTTTCTAGTCCATGGACATTACATTGAGGGGGGTGTGTTAGAATACAATGCTCATGTCATGGTTTCTTCCTTACATCTCATCGTAGTTACAGAGATTCATTAGTTTAAGATCGGACGATTAACATCTATCGTTTCATCTACATCGTATCTATCTTCTTCATCTTCTATCATTCTATCATTTCTATTCGATGACTACGATCTCTTCTATTTATCTTCATCATACATATCTTTGTTGTACAACTACCATCGATGCTGTTCATCGATGGGTACTGTGTTATGATCTCTACTTTGCATAGCCTCCATAGGTATTTAAGTAGCTACTGCAAGTGAGGAGTTCCCTATCGAACTATTCCCCACTTGCAGGTATGTGTAACAGTATCATCCTACAGTACTCAATCTAACGATCGAACTATTCCCCACTTGCAGTGTGTGTATCGTTGAGGTTTTAACAGCTAGCAAATGGTCGAAAATGTTCGTCATTTGACCGAACACAAAGTAAGAGACAAGATTGTTCAGTGTCGGTGGTTCATAGAGCGCTTAAGGCATGCCCCTACTTACATTCAAGCTGGACCTCCAAACCTTAGCTTTTCGGACGTCCCGACGAAAGTTGGTGTCAACTCGTCCAAAGCGTTTGCCGTGTCGGCAAATATAACATCAGGCTATCGCTGCTTTCTCCTTCATTCCTATATATATTGGCTTTAATTGGAAATCAAAATAAAACTTCCATATCCCGGTTCTTCGACGCTCGACCGCATCACCGGGAACATGGCGGGACGTGAAAGGGTACAGGAGGTCGGATCAAACGGAGGCAGCGTAAGATAAATGCCGCTCCTTGCTCAAGGTTTAGATCAGCCAATATCAGGAAGAAAGTCACGAAACGCGCCGCAGAGCATGCTTCAAACCCAGCAACACAATTGCATCGGCCCTGATGACTCCTATACAACATGGGAGCCTCGATCTTGATCTGCTCGTGTGTGGGCCTATCTCAGAGGAGGTGAGACAGCGACCAGGTGCTGTTATCCATCTTGTCCATAAAGGCACACGCCAATCTGTCAGTCGGCATGCAGTGACGGAGAACGACTGCAATGACGCACCTCCATGTCCAAGGATGGCGTCCAGGAATCCACAGACAGCCTCCCGTAGGTTGGGAAAGGATCGTCTGGCTTGGACGCAAAGCATTCAATAGTTTGAAGACGACAAGGGGCATCATTTTGTGGCTGAAGCAAGCACCCCGTCACTTGAGTGAGGGGGATACTCCCTGACACTGTCGAGGGCAACATGGTTGAATTCCCTGTCTCCATCATCACAATCATGCTGCCCCTGCTGCGTTTGAAGAGATATAGATGAGGTGGAGTGCTGAGTGAAAGGCTGACAGCCTATTACGACGTTTAGACGGGTAACTGAATGACAATGTCTATCGCCCCGCGCCAACCTCAGACCCGTCACCGGTCTACGCCGCGTTCAAAGGGGATGGTGAACGTTGTGGCCCTACCGCGATCACAAAGATTAGATCAAGTCAGGAGATACCCGATAAGATGTTGACTGGCGTTGCTACTTGTGAACGAGCCTGCCGAATCTTGAAATTAATTATATCCTTTGTTCATTGTCTATTTCTATGCGCATCTTGAGCTCTACGGGCTTCATTATATACCTTCACTAGACTGCTATTCGGAAAGGTGTTGACCTAAGGAGAATGGGGTGAATCCCCAGGGGAATGACCGTCCTGGAGGGAGTTGCCAGATCCAACTTCTAACATTGAACGAGCCTGAGATTCTTTACGACGTTTCTCTTTGATCTTGGCATACACCGTATCTCCGCAGGATGATACAGATCGCTTAGCGGTAGCAAGCGGAAAGATTTGACTGTTTGGTATGTGAGCGTGAGGTTTATATATAAAGTAAGGATCGTTCCACTACTTACGAGTCCCACCATCGCAACAGGACCTTGACTTCTGCTTGCTCCTCTGGGTCTTCCATGAGTGAAATGAGGGAGTTGTAGAATCGCTCAGAATCCGTGATCGTATCGCTGCGCGAGAAGACTGTTGTAGATGTCAGAGCGAAGCGTACCTAAAAGGTGTCATCAAAATCGATTACTATGCCCCTTGAGCCCTCGAGGGAGGGACTTCCTGACCTGTGTTGCAATGTATGCAATAGAGGGAATGGTAACTGCCGACATCCCATGAATCCTCGAGTTGCTGCATCGTGTAGCACGGTGGTCTGTACGCTCTACTGAGCTTGGTGAGGTGAAGATGTATTTGAAGGCCTGATCAGTGTTTGTTGTGAGTAGGGGATTGAAAACGGCTTCTGACTCACATTAATAAGAAGAGGCCCTCGCAAGAGACCTTTCCACGGGTCTTCGGGATCAAATTTGTTGCCCTGGAATAAGAAAAGAGGCCATTGATCCCCTGCGGGGACCAGCTCTCCTGAACGCAACCGTTCGCGGACGCTAACAAAAGTTCAGCTTCATCGAGGGGTTGGCAACATCGTTTTAGGGTCACCTGCTGTCCTGCCAGTCCATAGTTGCAGGGCATAATAGCTCCCCCGTTCGGTTGTGGTGATATCCTCGATCGGCTTTCACATTGCGTTGAAGAGGTGGCACGAGGACTTCACCACGAGGCGTAATCCAGTCCACTACGGCTGACTTCAAAGCTCTTGTATCATCAGAGCGAGCATTGGCAGAGCCCTTAGAGATCTTGCGAATAAAAGCAGGTAAATCGTGAGTAGTAGACCACATATCCAAGCTTTACTCACCATATCCGCAATGTGATAGACTTCCTGTTCAGAACCATTATACAGGCGCTCTTCTAATTTTGGCGAGAGCGCTAACAATTGCTTGTAGATCTGATATTCGCGACGTTCTCTGAAGTATTGCGTTAGTCATACAAATAAATGAGATTCAAACTTGCACAACCCACTCTGCCGTCAAGGCTTCTTCGGGCAAGTCCTCCAGGTCCAGCTGAACGGCGATAGCAAGGCCCTCCCGAATGAGTGCTTGAATTCGACAGAATGCACGGACAGTTCTCCCAAAATGGCGTCCATGGTGCACCAAGGGATCCGTGCGAGCCCTTAAGACATGCACGGGTCACGATAAGCAAGGTCTTGAACCCTAGAGCATTGGGTATAGCTTACGGTCTTTTCTTTGGGCCTAACGAGAAAATCTCCGCTGTGTCATTGGCCTTCCTCTTTTTAGTCTGATTGAAAGAGGGATCTAGACTTGATTCACCGCGATCCTGAAGATGGCCTGTGAAGGGATTGTTCTCCTTGTCGCTTTGCCTAAGGCCATGAGGTGGGTTCATTGTAGGATGGAAGTGAGCGTGAAATCGGCCTCCTGTAACTGGCAGCCTATAAGGACGGGCTGAGTTGCGGAGATAGATTACCAGTATGTAGAAAATACGGTGTCGACAAGCCGACCCACGGGTCCCCATCCCCTACCCTACATTTTTGCCCCCAATGCGTTGGAAGGCGCAATTTAGCACATGGCATTTGAAGCCCTTTTGACGGGGCAGAGGATACATTTTCAGTTTTTAATTTCGTAGCCCCTGAAAGGGATGCCAGGGCACCAGTAACATTGTCGCGGTAATGAAATACAGTAGAACTTGAAACGATGTCAGAGTGGAAACATGACGGAAATGGCAGCCTCCCTGCTGCAAGCCCGCCGAGTATGGCATTGGTAAGGCTTTCCATGAGAGAGCCTTCCCAGCCGATGGAGTTGGCAATGCCCGTCCATTTGCTCGACGTCGAGCATGTGCGTCGCGAAATAGGATCGAGGTGACGTCCGAGTCGGTGCAGCAGTCTCGAAGGGCGCATGCATCCCAAGAGTCCATCGCCGTTGAGTACACCCTTGCGGGGAATTCGGTGACTGGTGTGTCCCTCCAAGTCCTCGAGACTCGAATAAGGGTCGGACTCCTCATGAGCGTCCGCTTGCCGAATCTGGAAAGCGAAGAGCCCAGTAGTCATGGATAATGGACAAAGCCGAGAGAAATCTTACGCTTGGTATCAGGCGGCTTGTTTGCCTTGGTATGCCATCGACACCTCATGCTCTTCCCTCGCAAATCCCATCTCCGTCCGATCATCCAGTCTCCAGCACCATCTGGGGAAGGGGAGAAGGGACAGGAAGGATGAGGCATCAGAGAATACAGAAAGGGAGCCAGGGGGAGAGACGGGGGAAGCTGTTGGGTAAGGAGGACTAGTCATCTGGCAAAGGGCTACTATATAGGTACACAATGGGGAGGGTGATATTCAATCAAGCAAGTAAGAGTGGTTGCAAAAGGGGAGAGTCGAGGGGTCGGAACAGTCCGGAGTGAGGAGAGACGGGGCAATGTCGAGTGAAGGAGGGGGTGGGGGATGATACAGCACAATCGATATTAACGAGTAGCGCCAACGAGTGGCACAGCCCGTAACGCGTATGTAATTTATGAGTGCAACGAACCCTTCAGATCTTCAGACTTGCAAGCGACATGCAGCACGGTGGGGATATGTGTTTGACCAGTTGACCAGTGGACCAATTTCCTTTGCAGTGACTTTTGCTCAAACTCCCTCTGACTACTTTACAGACATTGGTAGAGACGCCGGATTCTTATGTCAGTTGCTAGATGCAGCTCTTTTTCCTGACTTATGAGCAGCCCAATTCGCAGACAACCCCTTTGACATGAAATCATGGAGGTGCTTTGCAAATCGTGATAGTGAGGTACACCGCGGAAAAGACTAGTCGCAAACCTTAGCATTAGTAGCTTCGAACATATCCTTCGTCATTAATAGCTTGAGATGAGCGAGCCACAAACGTGCTGTTTGAACGCGCTATTCAGGCGCCTGTCGAAATGGCTTTCTTGTATCGTAGCGTAATAAGCGAGCTACATGGTTGGCGTGGGAGGCATGGATAAACAAAGAAAATATCCACTACCCGCTTTACATCATGCAGACTTTGAGCACTGCTGAGCGCTAAGCGCTGAGTGTATCGCATCGAAATTGAAGGTAAAGGAAGATTGCGGCCCGCCCACGGTGCGAAATATATTGGAATCGACCCGCCATCACGGTTGAACATCGGAGAAACTGGGCGACTTTTTCAGTGCTTCGTTATGGGAATCGTCTCGAAATCCAGTCCGTGACAACAAGAGGCCATCTGAGGCCATCCACGGATGTCAAGGAATACATAAATGCACTTACTTGAATGAAAAGTGAAGGTTAAAAGATGAGATAAGAGTAAGGGAGGAATTTTATGAATCTTGTTTTTGTTTTCGGGAAGGGGGAAGGCTGCTGCTGCCATTGAAGAAGTGAATAAAAGGGTTGTATCACAGAAGAAGAGTAACGATCCTGGCAGCGCATCCGAATCCAACCACAGTCATGCTTGACTAGACTCGCCACCAGGCGGGACCATGTTGTCCTCAAGGAACGTCGATATTTGAATTGTGCGCTCTCCAGAAGATGACGATTCCGTCGATGACGGCGAGTACGACAGGCTGGGAACGTCGGAGAGCGGACTGCTGCCGTTCGAGTGGACGTTGTCGGGCTTGGAAATTGGGGTCTGTAGGCGTGTAAGAAACAGGTTAGTAGGCAAGGATGGGGGCACGGACCTGGAGATACAGAGCACAATCCGAGGTGTAAGATCGTCCCTGCTTCTCCGTAGGGGTGTAGCTGGGCGGTGTGAGTGCGTAGGATGGAAGTGTAGCGGCACAGCCGCAAGGGCAGCGATGCCGGTGTCTGGCAGTGAAGAAGGGATGGGAGGGATGACGAGGATTGAGGGTTCACTTTGCGACCGGCTGACCGGTTTGGTGGTCGCAGGCACTGCAGGCACTGCGGCTTTAACATCCCAGAGGCGCCAATCGAAAGCGTCGCCGAGCGCTCGTTCGCGTCTTCCGATTTCGCGAGAGGAGAGACCAGAGAGTTTAGCCCAGGCGCAGTTCGAGTAGCACTTGTCCTGCGTGAACTTCGACGCGAGGATCAAGGCGGCCAGGAACGAGGGTTGTGCGCAGAGGAGGGGAGAGGGAAGTAGCGGTTGTGCTGCGTGTTCCGTAGCAGATGGTTTAGGCGGGGACGTGATCACAGGTGGCTTGTCGTTGGCAGAAGGGCTGGTGAGTTGGCAGTCGTCGTCGATTCGAACAGTATCGATGGAGGCGAAAGCGTAGGCTCCTTCCTCGTCCTCCGCCTTGGCGAGCTCGGCCTCGAGAGCAAGCTCTTCGTCGGTCGCGGGTGTAATGGTCGATAGGGGCTCTGAATCTCCTCACATGCCGGTTTCTTCCTTCTCCTGCCTGATAAGCTCTGCGAGCTTTGGTCGGATAGCCCCCAGATAGCATAAAACAGTCTGTAGAGCACCTCTCGATGTTCTTGAACGCTTCAGGACCTTGTCGACGAATCCCCGGACTGGAACCAGAGGGGCAGGAGCCGCGGCGCCTCTGTGATAGTACCCGTCTGGATTAGGACAGGGGTCGTGGGAAGGGAAGGCTGTCACGGGCGGAGAGTCTGTTGTGGTTCCATCACTGCCTTATCGGGCCTTGTTTACCTGGTTCAGAATGCACGTACTAATCTCACGGGTGCCGGCGGATTTTCGAACCGATCTCAGTCCACTGGGATCAAAGTTCGCGTTTGGAGTTCGTGGTTAGATAAATGAAGCCTGAGGAAGCGTCTATTTGCGCTCTTGCTTTTGTATTCAAATCGGTGTCGGCGTTCAACAAATCAGACAGGCTCATTGGGTACGCAAAAATGTCCTCGACACTACTTGCCTCCTGGTCTCTCCTAGTGCTTTACAGGAAGACGAACCTCCGAACCCGAACCGCGAACCATGAACCACCGTGACGAACCGGGTTTGCCAGTGGATCGGATGATCTCGCAGATGGCCCTCCAAAGAGTGAACGGTTTAACGTGCACTTCCAGTTACGATCCTTTGGAGACATACTCAAACAAATGATGTTGTTACAGTGAATAGCTCATACATCAAGGCTTATCCGTATGGGAAGGAAAATAGGTCGAATATTGATAATTAAAAAGGTTGACTCAAGAAAATACAGCGTCCGAATCGCCATTGAAACACAGCACCCCATCCCTTGCCTAGGCTAGGCTGCACCAATGAGTTGAGAACGAAGGGATGCGGGTCTGTCAAAGCGTTCATTTGCAGCCTGCTCCAAGGGGCCGAAGGACTCTTCAGATTTGATATCCGCTATGTTCACGTCGAACGCAGCAAGAAGAGCCAAATCGTTGGTCATGAGCTGCCTTGCCACCTTCACAACATCTAGAATTCCGGCGCATTAGACTGCCGAACTATAGATCATCAACCAAACATACCCTTGTATAGAGCTTCTCGGAGTGCAGGACTGAACGCCTTGAAGGTGCCTTGAGCCACCTGGTCGCAGTGAGTCGTACGATGGGCCAAGACTTCAGCTACCTCCATGCGCGTCAAGCGATCAGTAAAGACTCCTACTGCATATCGCAATTGGAGTCGAGCCAGGTGGAAGCACAGGCGGCTGGCCTCAACTTGAACAGCTAGATCTCGCGCCGTGTCTTGGGAAGAGGATCCATCAAGCGACTTCCTGACTTCATCATCGAAGGTCGCATCGTCGGAAAGAATAGGCTCGAGATCCCCAGAATAGGCAATGCCACACTTGTGACACTTCATCCGATCTCCTAATAAGAAAGTCAGATAAGTTAAGAAGTAGTCACAGCCATCTTCGACGCTGTGGCGACTGTTTGTGGATCCACAGTCATCGTGGGACCCGCTTGCAACATGGTCGCCCGACGGAAAGAAGAGCGAGTGTGCAGACTCGACGGTATAGGTTGGTTGTTCGGGAGTGGTCTGCGAATTGAGAGGCAGCTGGAAATTGGGAGATGGCTGGACATTGAGAGACGGTTGGACATTGAGAGACGGCTGGACATCGAAAGACGGCTGGGGATTGGGAGACGGCAGGGGATCGGACGATTTTAAATAAGCAGCAAGTAGCCCTTGCATGCTGTCATCAGAGTAAGTATCACTTTGAGGAGCTGGGTTCTCCGCCTTGGAGACCTTCTGAGTGGCAGACTTGTTCTTCGGCAAGTTATTGTGACTTTTGTCTGCGAAGGGGATCCGGAGCGTATTCTGTTTCACTTTGTGAGGACGGTCTTGTTAGAGGTGACATACTGGCGCATTTACCTTGTCATGCTTGAGGGCCTTGTCGCTTCCGTAGCCACGTCCAGCCTTTGGGTTCTGCTAAAGGAAATTTAGTATGGCTTCTGGTTTATATCAGGAATTGTGAGACTCTTACGGTCGTTCTGAGTGCGGCGCTGGTAGACATTTCTCTGTTCGAACTGTAAGAGAGCAGGGGTGCGGAGGGGCTGAGGGAGTGACTGGTGGAAAGTGGTTACACTAGCAAACTTAACCCTGGGAACAATTGCCACGCTTTGTCCAACTAACTATCAATCATGTGGTTCCAAGTATCGAAGCCCGTGAAGTACAAAAGAAGAGACTACCACTTTGGATGTGCTATGCGTCGGTTTCGGAGAACCATGAGCTCCAAAGTAGGACCTACTATAGAATGGACTTTTCGGTGTTAGATGGGCGTTTGTAAAAGCCCTTAAGATTCTGTCACCAAATCCTTTTTTGATCGGCGACCTTTGGCCTCACATTAACTGGGGCGGAAAGCCATGACCCCGCCGCCAAGTTTCTGGACACAGTTTGCGGTATGGAGCATTAGGTTTCACTGTTATACGAATTTCTGCCGAGTGTGGGAGCCACGCCATGAGGGGGAGTTCTTTATCTAAACTTGGTATCATCGTACCCCTTGACCTCATCTTTCGTTAAGCAGACGTATAACCTCAAGGCCGGGTACCAATCTGGAGGTCCTGCCACGACCTTGTGAGAGCAGACGGCAACTTTACGCCTGCTCAACTTCTGGAACTCCCAAAGTTGGCATTTCCAGAATCTTCATCGAGTGGCATCGCATCTGATTTCCAAATCCATTAGTTGGCATCCAGTACTTTGGACACTCTCCGAGAGGAGCTTAAGTGCCCCATCCCAGCGGTCAGGTATGCTCTTCCCGTCACAGTTGCGTACGAAGGGTAGAGCCATCCGGTCAGCAGACCACTCCACAACGCAGGGCGAGGGTACTGAACTGTCAGACGCAAGGTCCCCGCTTCCCGAATCAATGTATGGAATCTCAAGACACACATCAGCCGAACAACACTCAAGGCGCGCCAGAGCTTCTTACGTCCCAAAACACAAAAAGATAACTTCACTTCCCTGAATCTCAAGCACATCATAACGGCAGTCAATGCAGGCAACGCCGCTCGATCAGCACACAAACCGCTATAGAAAGTCACCTTCTTTCGAGTGGGAGAAGCGTTAGAATCCGGTGGGTCGGATATAAGGTATCCCTGCCACATTCCCTGAACGACAATCCCTTTTCTTTCCAACCTGCAGACGTTGTGTTGATCTTATCTTATGTAGATTAGATTCGACTCGCGACTCTCGCGACTCTCCGACTCGGATTACTCCGACTCGGACTCTCCTAGATACATTCTTATGAGGCTATGTGACATCTATAGTATTCGTCATTCTTTCATCGTTACTACTCATACTGACTCATATGATTACTTGTCACTCATGTGACTGCTTATTCAGTCCTTACACTGCTCTATTATTAGTACACGCAATATGTATATAAGGACGCTCGTAGCTACCTCAATCTCTATCACTTTAACCTACCAGTTAAGCCTACAAGCTACTCGGTAAGACATCTACTTGCTAGTCGCAGTAGTGTTCTTCAGGTTATGAGCCCCGAAGCTCAGTAGTTGCGCTGTAATGGCTGCGCTACAAACTTGGTCGGCGCTGTAATGGCTGCCTCCATAGACTGCTACTAGTCTGCGCTTAATCGCTGCGACTATGCATGTCTAACCAAGTGGCTGATAGGCCGAACCTATGCCTTTACTCTGCGCTGTTATGGCAGCAGAGATCTGCGCTGTAATGGCGGCAGAATGGGGCAAAGAACGCGCTGTTATGGCCGCTTTCTTTGATCTGTGATATACGTTGCTGACGAATCTTGTTTTGACAGATCTCAACGATTAACAACATGTCTTCTAACAACGCTCACAACAGTATCCCCATGCTCGATGGTACCAACTATCTGGAGTGGGCCATGCGTGCGGAGCAGTACCTCCAAATGCAACGTCTAGGATCCTACATCGATAGTACTCGTCCTGATGGTGCAGCCTCAGATGCCACTGCGGCGGAGAAGCTTGCTCAGGAAGAGGTAATCGAAAAATGGGACAAGGACGATGACCAGGCCATGGGAGCTCTTCTCCTTCGCATCAACAGAAATGTCTGTGCCCAAGTTGCGGGCAAGAATACGACGATGGCGTTATGGGATGCTCTCAAGGAGCTCTACGGTAGTCCAGGCAATGCCGCGATTTTCGCGGATTTCTCCCGAGCAATCAAGTTCCATATCGGAACTGGAGATCCTCGCCCTGCGATTGCCGAGCTCCAGAACTACCTAGGTCGTCTTGCTACGAACAACGTCTCGATCGATTCATTCATCGAGGCGATGATTCTAATCAGCAGCCTTCCTACCAAGTACGACAACACTGTCGCTATCCTTCTTAACAATAACAAGAAGGATCTCTCCTTCGAGGTCGTCGTTAAGGCCATCACGGCTGAGTACGACCGCGTCGCCAACCCGGCTACCCTCAATAAGTTCACTGGCATCAAGAGGAAAGGGGGAAACCCTAACTTCCGCCAGCAGCAACAGGGGCAGCAGAAGGATTCCAGCAACTCGGGTAATCAAAACTCGGGTTCTTCCCAGAACAAAGGGAAGAAGCGTGGATCCAAGGGTGGTAACAAGAAGAAGGAGAAGGAAAGGAAGTCGCAAGGTCACTCCCACATGGTACAGGCCGCCTTCTTAGGCGACCATCTCGTCTCTCCCGCTCCTCAGGAGCATGTGCCTCCCCAGGCCAAGGTCTCGGTCCTTTCATTCGTGAAAACCGGACCATCTATCGTCCAAAGATCTGTCGATCTTACTCCATCCACCCATCTCCCCGCCTCGGCTGCTAAAGCCAAGGTCGCTCCGTCCACTGAAACCTCGTGCTATCCCGACGTGGAACGCGCCAGGAAGAACTGCGGTAAGCTCGATCTACCAAAAACCGCCCGCAACCTCAAATCTTTCGAGGAAGCGGATAAGCGGAAGCGAGCTCTTATTGACCGTATCAGTTCTCCCAGGCCTCCCAAACGTCAAAGATCGCTCGAGCCCATCGAACAGCCTGAGGTGCATAAGGCCAGCTCGCCTCTGCACCGACTCTCATCTCCCCCACTGGCATACGGTGGATCTGGAGAAGGGGTCGACGTTCCCCAACCAACCATGGTGTGTCAATCTGGACTGCCTATGGAAGGGGACGGCTCACAAGCACTGGACGGACTCTCTGACACCGACGCCTTGGGGGAAGACGACGAAAGCGTCTCCCTCGGCGACGAAGGCGAGGACCCCTCGCTATTCGGCGCCCCCAAGACGGTCTGGGAGAGGATCCGAGACGGAGAACTGGAGGACCCGCTCCACCCCGATGACGAAGTCTCCGACTGGGGCTCCGACGACGGGATGGGAGGCGAATCTCCAGATCGTTATGGATCAGATCGCCTTTCAGATGCAAAACCATCCGTCTACCTACCGGATTGGGACGCTCTGAGGACTGGACATTTCGACGACGATAAGTACGTCCCTTCTGTTTCTCTCAGGAAACACTTGGCTAATTCATCGCCTCCACAGCCTCTTCAACTAGATCTTGATAGCTTGGACGATGATGTATTCCTAGAATTATGCTGCGCATTAAATTCTATTGTCTCAATTCATGATTCATCGAATACTGCTAAGTGTGAAGACGCGAAATGCGCTTCCTGTAAGAAATTTGAGACATTCATACATTGGATGATGGACTCTGGGGCATCAATGCACGTTACCCCCTCGAAAGAGGACTTGTTCGACTACAAAGTCGTTAAGAACAGTCCGTCGGTTAACACCGCTTCCAAGGGTACTACCCTGTCCATAAAAGGAATTGGAAAACTTCGAGTAATTCACACTATCAAAGGTGCTGATGGTAACGATCGAGACGTTGAATCGATCATCGAGCCTGTATATCATATCCCCAATCTATCGACTCGATTGTTCTCTACGGGAACTTTCTTGAGTCAACCCAAAACTACTCTTTGGGGCGATTCCCTATCCATGGGTATCAACGATCCTGATGGGAGAAATCTCATTAAGGGTCATCCACTTCATCCGGACGACACGATTTATTGGGTGTCTGTAAAGAACTCCAACGGATCGCTGATAGAAGTGCAGAAGGTCTCTGGACCACCTGTCGATTACGAGGTCATGCATAAACGCTTTGGTCATCCATCGCGGGAAGTGCTCAAACGAGCCAAAAAGCATACCACGAACTTCCCACCTATGGTGGAAATTCCCAAGCATGAACCTTTGTGTCGCGGTTGCGCGCAAGGGAAGATGACGCTTGAGCCGTTCCCGGCTTCAAGCAAGCGTGCGAAGCGCCGATTCCAGAAGATCCATTCGGATCTGAAAGAATTCTCCGTCGAGTCATACCACAAATTCAAACATTTCATCTCCTTCTTTGATGATTGCACGAGTCGTGGATCGTGTGTCCTTCTTCGACAGAAGAGTGGATCAATCCAAGCGATCAAAGACTTCGTTACCATGGTTGAGACAATATACCATGAGAAAATCGAAGAATGGCAGGTGGATGGTGGTGGAGAATTCATCAACGAAGAACTCATAGCATTCTTCAAATCAAAAGGAATCAAGCTCTCAATAAGCGCTCCGTATATGCATCAGCAAAACGGACGCGCTGAGCGCTTCAATCGCACTATCATGGAGAAGGCTGAGTCAATGCGTCACGACGCTTGCCTACCTCCATCATGGTGGGAATTTTCTGTTCTATACGCCGTTTACGTGTATAACCGGACGCCTCTCAAGCGTCTTGGTTGGATTACTCCACACGAGGCTGTAGAAGGAGAAGCACCGGACGTCTCTAAATTAAGAGTCTTCGGATGTGGTGCCTGGGTGTATATCCCCAAGGAACAACGATCTAACAAGCTCCTTCCACGGTCGGAGTATATGATCTTCCTAGGATTCCCCGAAGGCATGAAGGCGTATCTCTTCATGAGATCGCCAAGGAACGTTCTATTCAAGGCGACAACTGCTCGCTTTGACGAACTTCACTTCCCAAGGTGTCCTGATGCGAAAGCACCTCAAGACCAACCACGAGTTGAAGACTACCCACCTTCCTCGTTTGGCAATGATGGACCTCCATCTGAATCTGAAGATGATGATGACGACGATGATTTCCTTCCTCGTCCATCAAACTCCCAAACCCCGAAAAGAGGTAGCGGTCCTGATCGTGCCGACGATCGGAACGTTGGTGAACAACCAGCTGACCAGCACCCGCCGAACCCTGCGCCGGGAAACGCTCCTGGTGATGAACCAAGGAGATCTGCGCGGAATTGGACCCAAACCAAGTCTCAGCCTGGCGATGTCTACGGAAATAAAACTCCGACAGAAAAGCATCAGACGGATCGGAGAAAAGCACTTGATAAAGAAGACAGACGGCCATCTGGATCTAATCAAGGTGCTGCAAGCAAGGAAAAAGGTGTTCCCGCGCCGAAAACCTGCTACTCCTGTGTCCGAAAGTGAATCTGATTCGACTTTTGACATACCTGAGGACTTAGAACGCTTGACGCGTGAAGGGGGAGTTAATTTTATGCATTTCCTGCTTTCAAAAGCGGTTTTGCCTTCAGTTCCTTCGGTCGATAGCGCTCCACGCGAGTGGACGTTTAAAGACATCTTGCGGATGCCACCGCAGGAGAAGAAAGGATGGATCGATGCTTGCAAAGAGGAGTTAAAGGCACTCTCTGAACGCAATGTATTCGAAATGGTCGATCTTCCCAAAGGTCGTAAAGCGATTACCAATCGCTGGGTCTTCGACGTCAAATCTGATGGTCGAAAACGCGCCCGACTTGTTGCCAAGGGTTTCCAAGAAATCGAAGGCATTGACTATAACGAGATTTTCTCACCAGTGGTTCGTTTTGAATCAGTCCGAACCATGTTAGCCCTCACGGCTCTCAAGGATTGGTACATCACCGGAGTCGATGTCAAGACCGCATTCCTCTATGGGAAACTAGATGAGGAAATCTATATGCGTCAACCCGAAGGCTTTGTCATGAAGGGCAAAGAGCACAAGGTGTACCGGCTCCTTCGTGCTATCTATGGTCTGAAGCAAGCGTCCCGTGCATGGTACATGGAACTTGCAAAGTCGATGAAGATTCTTGGCTTCAAACGACTATCGACCGATACCGGGATCTTCATCCTCCAGGATGGACATGGTGGCTTTGTCATCATGATTGCCTACGTCGATGATCTCATCTTCGCAGGTCCTAACAAGAGACTTGTTAATGCCAAGAAAGAGGCGTTCAAGCTCAAGTGGGAATGTCGAGACTTCGAAAATCCAACCGAGTTCTTACGAATGAGGATCAGACGTGACGGACAAAATATCCGTCTGGACCAATCAGCCTATCTTGGCACGGTCCTGGAACGTTTTGATATGAAGGATTGCCGACCGGCACCTACACCTATGGTCGAGGGTTATAGGCCCCTCGAACATACTGGACCTGTCGATACGAAACGACGCCACTACTTCCAGTCGATCATTGGATCTCTACTCTACTTGATGCTGGGTACTCGCCCAGATATCGCCTACGCTGTTGTCAAGCTGTCTCAATTCGCAGCTAATCCTTCCGAGGAACACATCAGCAAGGCCAAGTACATATGCAGATACCTCCGAGGAACTATGGACTACGCTCTGGTTCTTGATGGCGCATCCCAAAATGGGTTGATCGCCTACTCGGACTCTGATCACGCCGCAGATCTGGTTGCACGCCGATCTACGACTGGAAACATGGTGATGTTGGCTAACGCTAGCATTAGCTGGATTTCGCACGCTCAAAAGACTGTCGCTAATTCCTCCACCGAAGCCGAATACATGGCTGTGTCTGACTGTAGTCGACAGGTGATGTGGTTCAAGCACATGTTCAAAGAGCTTGGCATGCCGATCATCGTGCCAATCCCTATCTGTTCCGACAACAACGGTGCTATCTTCATTAGCAACAATCCTATTCAGGAACGTCGCATGAAACATATCGATGTCAAGTTTCACTACATCCGTGAACTCATCGAGAATGGAGACATCGAAGTCTTGCGAGTTGATACCAACGACAACATCGCTGACATCTTCACCAAACCGTTGGGACGTGTGAAGTTTGAACACTTCAGGGGATTACTAGGACTTGAGTTCTACTCGTCTTAGTCCAATGGGTACACTCGTTAGGAGATGCACTCATTGAGGGGGAGTGTTGATCTTATCTTATGTAGATTAGATTCGACTCGCGACTCTCGCGACTCTCCGACTCGGATTACTCCGACTCGGACTCTCCTAGATACATTCTTATGAGGCTATGCGACATCTATAGTATTCGTCATTCTTTCATCGTTACTACTCATACTGACTCATATGATTACTTGTCACTCATGTGACTGCTTATTCAGTCCTTACACTGCTCTATTATTAGTACACGCAATATGTATATAAGGACGCTCGTAGCTACCTCAATCTCTATCACTTTAACCTACCAGTTAAGCCTACAAGCTACTCGGTAAGACATCTACTTGCTAGTCGCAGTAGTGTTCTTCACGTTGAACCATAGCATCCCTTTGCGCACACTCCGTCCATCCTCCATGGAACCGAATTGGACCCAACCAAAAACGCCTTCAGGTAAGATCGTGAGACCCTTTGTAGCCGTTCCATGTGCTAATACCTTAAGCTTCAAGCGTCCTCCACAGCGTACCAGCACCCTCCCGTGCAACTCTATCCCCCACCTCGTATATCTGCTAACACTACTCATCATTATTCCAAACACTGACATGCAGTTTTTTTAGCTTCATCTTGGCTAGACCCTGATGGAAACCTGTCAGCAAGCCAGATCCTTGCGTCCCCTGGCCTGCAGGAGATTTTTCAACCGCTCTCCACTAATCGATTCCCGGCTCTTCCACCCTCGAGAAAAGGACAGCGATCAGCAGCTCCAACTCCATGCAGCACGTTCGGCCATCAAAGCCCGCCCACCTCTACAACCTCTCCCGAGTACTCTTCTACCAACGCTGCTGAGGCCCAGCAAGCGTGAGTTATGGTCTGTGTCATTGTTTCCCTCTGGTAAATGTTTCCCCAGGATCCTGCAACATGTTCCAGCACTCCATACCGCCGACCAACAGTCACAAAATGGGGACGATCCCTCGACTGGCCGCGCTCGTGAGATTCATACAAGGTACGTACAGGGGCTTCTGCGCTTAACTTGGACCTTGCAACTGATTCATGGTGACGCATAGGGAGAGCAGTGAATTAGAGGACGGCTATCTTGCACAACACTACTTGGAGGTAATGTATGTATCCAACTTCCTCTTATCCCTGTGTGATCTCAATGGCTGATGATGTCAGAGAGGAACGCTCAAAGCCGAGTGGCCTGGGGGCCAGTAAGGCATTGCAGATGGTCAGGAACAAGCTCAGGTTCTGGACCTGGTCTCAGAAAAAATCGAAAACTTCGCCTACCGCCCCGCCTCCCATAGCTCGGCCGCGGTTCTCGATGATGTCGGGAACTACAGTTGAATCCTCAAGGGGTACTGGTCACCTATCGCCTGCAAGGTATATCGTGCCAGATGACAAACGTACTCACGACTTCGAGCGCCACCGTGTACCTGAACGTCAAGGCTCAACGACATCAAGCCACCTCGTGGGACATGCACTTGAATCGCAAGCCCCTAGACTCCATTTGCCAACGTTCATAGCGCCTGTGGGGAGCCAGGCTTCTGAAAGCCACCATATCGATTCCAGAACTCCGATACCGTCGCCTCTGCAAACACATCTTTCACTCGTACCGCAAGACGCAGAGCATCGTAACCATCACCTACGCATTGCCATTGATGAAATGTAGGCACTATCTCGTTATTTCACTATGCCATGCATACTGACACCAATACTTTAGACCATTGGAATGCGCCGACGCCGAATGTTCGTATGACTTCCCCCCTATCCCGATTGACAGAAATGCCAATCTTCTCGATGCCGCCGTGAAGATCATTGGGGTGACGCAAACGGTGTTCGCGGAGTTTCTAGACCATAAGCGTGATTCCTGAACAAGAGCTGCTTCGATTTGTCTGGCCTACAATTTGGTGCCTCTGCTGTACTGATACGTTGATTTTCTGTACCATCCCGCCTCTACTTGTAACGATATTTATTGCACAGGTTGCGCTCAAATCAGCGTGACACTCTAAGTGGTCGTTAATTGAGCTATGGAGGCCCGAACCTCCCGGCGGACGAGTTGCTCGCTTTATAAGATTCTCAATCTATCTCTTCGCCGCTTCACTTACCCATGCATTTTCCCTCTGTTCTTGAGCCGGTCGCAAGCAGGCCCTCTACCACGCGATCCCCTCCTTGTCTTCTTACGCTCTCTGCCAACGTCTTGGTGGTGTCTACCATCTTCGGGGATTCACATGATTAAAGGGGCCGCTGATGATTTCGTGTCACAGATTCACTGTCAGCTCCGAAGATGACATATCCCCTTTTATGTGAATCCCCCAAACCTTAATTGGTTGTCGATCTCCCTGGACCCAGACTCGGACGTAGTAACGCACAGCCTGACTGGGAGTGTGGGAACGTCGACTTGGCACACGAATTTCCTTACCCAGAGCCATCATCAACCACTTCTACGGGCCACAACAGGAACATCGAGAAGGTCCCTCCGAATTGACCGCCTCTTCGCCCAAACCTACTCCCGAACTCGGCGGAATACAGGATTCGAACTCCCAAACCTCTTCCCTGGGTAGTGGTGGCCATCAGACTCGGAGCGACGCAGTCCTTGACCAGCATTTGCTTTGACCAGCCATTCCTTCCTTTTGGAGTCTAGCGATCGGTAGTACGGGGAGGATATGGTTAAAATCACCCAGGTGCGTTCATTAAAGTAGGTTCTTCATATGCTAACAGCCTTCTCAGCGGTTCCTTGGATGCGTTGCACGCAACCTTCGAATCTTTTGAGGCCAATGTGAAGAAATGCTCTGTGGTCGACATGACAAGGGTGGGGGTCGCAACTTTACATGCTCGACTTCGTAACCCATCAAGTGCGTTACAGACAACTGGCTTGCTCATAACATCTTTCTTCTGTCCACTATCGTGGCCGCGATTTTCCGCGGAACTGTCCACATCGCGAAAGGTTAGTTTCGTCACTATCATCTTGGCCGGGAATTTAACCACAGGTGCTCAGGCGTTATCGCCTTGAATGCTCAACATTTCATTCAGAAGAATGGATGCCATAGCTTTCCGATAAAGACGCGCGACCCGTAAGTCTATTTCATCAAGTTTTTGCCAACCTCTCTAACGCTCGGAACCCTGGTTCTCCCAAATCGGTTGGATGACAGCCTCAGTTCAAGGCTACAGCGACGATCGTGATACAAGGCAATTCGGCTTTACCCCTGGTGGATGCCTCGACGTCACGACGCAATCGTATGACCCTCCTCGTTGTCAACCGCGCATGGGTATAAAACTCATAAGAGGCATAGGAGGTGATAGCGAGATGATCAAGTGGGTAGTTTCATCCCCGTCACCCGCTCGGAACTTAACCGAATCCTTTCATGTCGAGAGTTCCAGTGCACGAGGTGGCCGCCATTGGACTCGTTTGAAACCGGCCACTGGGTTTCCTTTCCTGGTTTTGTCTTCCCGGTACCAGTGTGACTATCATTGAAGACGAAGACTTATCCCTTTCAGGTCTTTCAATCTCGGTTATGCACCCCTTCCGCTCTAACCCAACTTTCAGGGGTTCTGGCCAACGTGCTCTTCAACACTCACTGAATTCATACAGCTATGGCATCGACCATCGATCAGCTCAAGGTAAGTCCCTTTCAAGAGTAGATTTGACGAGCGTTAGTGACAAAATCTTCAGATACCTCCCACGTCGACGACAATAGTCGTACAGCCTTCCTCCCTGTCTCAGTGTCTGGTCACCTTTCCTAGCCTTAACATGTGCAGCGTCACCATCTGTCATTAGCGCCGACGAGGCGGCAATTGGGCTTTGGACCTCTGGCCAAGGCCTTCACGGCAAGCCACGGTTGCAAGGCCCTCGTCACGTTGGCCCTGTTCCAACAGGTCTTGAACCTTTAGTTCGGCTTGCAATCGCCCCACCGCAACTTCAAAGCTGACCCTATCTCTTAGACACTTGGATTGTCGATTGCCCCAAGCCAGAGTCTATCAGCTTGTGGAGCTTCGGTCAGATAGCAAGGAAGGACAAGGATGCCAGTTCGGGTACTTTCACGAGGTGAGGCGCTGCGGTTTCATTTCTGAATTAGTGAGCTGACCACATCATATAGTCTCGCGTCTTTCACAGCTACAGTCATGCCAAATTGCGATCCGACACGTCAAGGCTTTCGATCGTCATGCAAGGATTGATAGTCGCAGCACGTCAGCCCAAGACACATGGTCAACACTCCCGCCAGGCATCTACAACACTGGAGGGGTCCGCTGGTATCCTAAGGACTCATGCGTACACGTCCTTAGGAGCGGGGAGCATCAGGAGGTTGAGATAGGTTGCATGGCAAGACTTTGGCTGGAATCACCAAATTCCTCAAACGCTCTAAAGGTCGGCATTAGGCGATCAATACACCCGGACGGTAACGTGACCTTTCAGCGCGTCGCGTCTGCGTTGAATCAATACAAATCAGATCATTGCGAGAGTCTTCAGACATCTAACTCTAAGGCTTTCGAACCATTAGCTTTCATAACTCTTCAAACTGTAATAATATTGTAAAATGGATTTCAAACCCTACTCTTGAGCAAGCAGACACGGACCTTGTACAAGACCAATTAAGCGCTGGCGGCGCGAGCACCCAAACTGGTCATCGCAGCCGAAATGTATTGACCGCGCCCCAACTGGACGCGACGTAGCGGCTTGGCGCGGGAATTTATTCAGAACGGCGTGGGTACAGACAAGCAAAGACATTGAATTGCATCCGAATCCAATCAAAAAATACGGCCGAAGAGATCTACATCCCAGGCCCGAAATGCATGTAGACATTATGATTGTTCGTCTTCGGAGAGGGGTACCTTCAGCCATGCGCCGTGATGGTCGTCGCCAGGCGCCCGACCATCCAACCATGTCCCCTTTGGCGGAATGTGGTAGTACGTTCGGGCCTTGCAGCTTTTACATTTGAGGAAGTAATCCCGGTCGTAATTGGCCGGCGTCTGGCTTCCTGGATCAGCTCGCTCCTTTTTGAAGCGTGGGTCGGGATGCATGCAGGCTTTGCATTGGGAGCTGATGCGTTCTCCAAACGGCCGTGCAATTGGATGGCACCAGAGGAACTTGTTGGCTCCTTGCTCGGTGAAGATAACTAAGCCGGTGTGCCCCCCGAAGACGTGATGGTCGGAGAGGAAGCGGGCGACCGACTTGCGGCCGTAAAGGAAGAATCCGTTACAGGCATCAGTCATGAATGTGTATGTGAGCGCAGGTTGCAAGCGCCGCTGGTCAAATGCAATAACTTCTTTGAAAATGCTCCTGCAATCAAGTTAGTTGGTGTTAGAGGGCATGTACCAAACTACGCACTTGCTTGCGAATGCGTTTAGGTCGCTGCGGGGCCGGGGGTGCAAGACGACATAGCCACAGCTATGGAGGAAGAAGAGACTTTGGGAAGTCCCACCACCTCGCTTGAAGATTTTTCGAAGACGAGGGGTAAGCAAGCGGTCAAGGACCTAGGACAAGGTTTAGCAGGTACTCAGAAAGGGGGAAAGGCTTGCCTTACCTCTCCGAGAGGCTCTGAGCGTCGATTGTCAGGGATGGTATGTATGTCACCCCCCGTTCGGGATCTGAGTGAGAGCTCAAAGAGACCAAGAATCGGTTAATTCTAGATGCGTTTCTCAGCATTTTGGCGGTGTCTGAACGGGTGAAAACGCACCCTTTATGCTCCGGGCTCTCTAACTCAATGATGAGTTTAGCAATTGATTTTTTCACGCTGGCTGGGCTGCTGAAGTCAAAGGTGATCCGAAAAAAGATAATGTTCCCTTTAAGATAGCTGTAAAGGGCGTCAAAGGCTGCCTTGGTGGGATCTCCAAAGTCCTCCAAGCCTGCTAGGACAAAGGAGATGACCGCCAGCCTGCTGAGGTTTAGTTTGGGCACGGAGGTACGGAGGGTATACTCTCCACTAATTCGGTGAGGCTAGGACGAGTTGAGTGCCCATATTTCCAGCACGAGAATGAACATCTTACATAGGGTAACTCCGATTTCCAGCAGGGGACACAAATGAACGCCGCGCTGGGGTTGCTCATTATGATGCACAATGTGCAGGTACCAGCGTCGCAGGTGTCGCAGAGTTGGAGATCACCACCATTATGGCAGCGCACGCAAAGCTATTTCCATGGTCAGCCCGCATGCTTGGCTAGGAAGGTCGAGAGAGCACTCACGTCGCATAGTTCATAGACCACCCCCGTCCATATGATGACGAAGTTGTTGCGCTTCTGGGCGGCGATGCGGGTAATGAGATTCCCAGTCCCAAGTATTCCTCCCTTCAGTGCTAGCGCCGCGCGAGGTGCAGACGCACCCTGGGACTTCCTAGCTATTTGCTTGGCTTGTTCCATACCTATAAGGCCAAACGCGTTCGAGGGATTCAGTCGCGTCCTACCGTGACAAGTTGTTTATGATCACAGGACTTGTGGGAAAGTCGGAGCTTGAAATATCCACATATAAGAGTTGGTTCCGACTCTTCCGAAACCCTCATACGGAGCACGACTTGACGACGTGTGTCCCAGCCGGACGGAACCCACCACTGGCGGGGGAAGTCTGCACATACCATGGCTTGGACCTTCCTTCCTCCTCCCATTCTATCCGTCAGTCCCTTCACCTCTCTTGGGTCATGCGGAGACGCATCCACCTTCAGGATTGCTTCCGGTTCCTCACTAGGTACGCTGGCGCTGTGGTGTCGTTTCTCTATCCCTCTTAACCGTTCACAGCATGAACATGGCGTCTACTGCTTGCTATGGTCGATGACGGAGCTCGTTATAACCCACCAACCGTGTCAGCAGACCCTCAAATGTTTGGGTAAGTTTCCTCGGCACATTTCTTCGTTGCGCAAACACTAAATTGCATTCGAGTAGTATTCTTGCTACCTGTTGGTCCAGGCAACTCCGTAATGGCAGAGATCGACCCACTGTCCTTTTCCCGATCCTCTGCTGGATGTGGATGGACGCTCTGAGCTGGGGCTTATGCAAACATCCATCCCTCGTTGTGCCTCCCTCCTCCCTCTCTTTTGCGAGTTGTTGCGCTTGCAGCTGGTCTTCGTCGTGCTTTAACACTTCCAGCCGGTGCCTCATATCGATCAGCCACTACCCGCTTCCATACGTGGGATTGTTTTTTTTTTTATACCTCCAGGTCCGTGACCCTTTTCTTGCGTTCTAATCATTTCCTGATATACCCACAGGCCCCAGTTTTCACGCCCGACAACGTCCACTCGAACGGCGGCATCCCGCTTTCCAACGTTCCAAGCTTGTCATCCACGCCTTTGTTGGCAAAGCATTCGTTCTTGAAGAGTGCACTGGTCAAATGTCGACGTTCCCCCATGACACGTAGCGTTGGCACGAAGCCTTGAAGTGTGGATTTCCAGGTGGCGTATGCTATACTTATCCGGATCACTATTGTCGTCGCTGGTGGTCAACATAAATGGCTAGCTGTTGACCGGGAATGTCTTGCATGCCTTCCAGACCATGCACATCGGCACTCGCTTAACCTGAACCCCTTGGGAACCTGGCTCTCGCTGCAAACCACGGCGACGAGTCTCGATCACCCACGATCGCGGTTCTCGTCCCCTTGGTTGGGTTAAAAAATTTCGTTGAAGTATTTTGGTGTTTGCTCTTTGCCCGTTATGTATTCTAACTTTCCATATTTCCTTCTTTCTCGCTTCCTAAACCCTTATCCTTACTTTTATTCCGTTCCGTCCTGCTGCGTTCTTTGCGCAGAATCAAAAACAAACCCTTTCCCCGCTTCTGAAACACTGTAAAGTTATAAATACATGACTCCCCCCCTTTTTAGGACTCCTTGTATCCTTTGATCATTCGCACGATCATGACGGAACGGATTCGGAGATTACACGGTTGCCCGAGTTCGAAGAACGGCCAGGCCTTTCAGGCGCTTAACTTGAATGCTGTGGCCAAATTCGGTTCCATATACCGTGACAGCAGTTAACGTGAGGGCACCGCAGTCATACCTTGATCCTCAGCCACCACCTAGGCTCGAAACCAGCCGTTACAGAAAACGCAATGGAAATTGCTACAGTAACGGCTGGCTGAACTGGCGCGCATTTTCAGGGAGTGGGCCAGGACGGGCCGGCTATACCTTATAAGGCAACCCATCGCGCCCCTATTTCGAAGAGGCTTCGGCTGCAGGAGGGATTGAAAGCTTTTTAGAATGATTCGAGCTGTTTTATTTGTAAATTATGATAAAAAAAAGTTACTCAGTAAATATATGTAGCTGCTTTAATGCCCCAAAGCCTCACAAATTCCTCCAGTGGCGTGCTCTCTCCAAGGTCGCCCTTTTCCTTCCCATTTGGGTCTCTACAAAGCGCAATCCACGAGCGGCAGCTAGATCTTACTATGCCTTGGATTTTGAGATGCATAAGAGGTGACCCGGATGTGTTTTTGGCTGTCGAAGGTCGCGGGCGGCAGCGTTTGGTGCCAACCACAGCGAGGCAAGAATAGGGGCATCCTTCTTAATGAGGTATAACCGGGCCGCTGTGGCCCACTCTCCCAAATGGCCCACCAGTTCTTCCAGTCTCCGTTGGCGCAATTACCCTCCCCCCCCCCCTCCTCCCCTCCTCGTCGTTCTCCGCCTTTCTCATTGTTTTTCGAGTTCTGCCATACATTTTATTATATTAAGCGTAAACTACTGAGTATTCAGAGTGCGCCGAGGAGACTGGGCCGAGTCTAGCCACCACCCTATCTATTTACCCAGGAGTTCATCACGATGGTTCAGGCACGAAGACCCGAAGGCTCGAGGAAGAAGCTAGTGTTGCCCTTTGATGTTGTGACCATCTTCAGTGGGATCTCCTACAGGTGGGTCTCACAAACTCTGGGGGCAACGAGCGGCAGGCCCAATGCTCTGCAGTATCCTCGATCCCAACCAGGTGCCCGAACTTGAAATCAAGGGTGTAACAAGGTGCTCTTCCCCGTCTCTTTCGCAGCTCTCGATGGACTAAAAAGTGTACTGCTTCCAGATTCCCGGCTCATGCATTAAAGATTCCAACTGTCATTTACTACGACAAGGGAGGAAATGTTTGCGCGACTGGAGCAGAAGCAATGCGGTAGTAGGGTGTATGAGATGGCATCGATGAGCAATGGGTTAAGAGTGAATGGTATGTCCCTTTGACCCCATAATCCTTCATTGTGAGGTTTAGCGACCAACACTTGTACAGGTTCAATCTTCATATTCGACCCAACTCTAGAGCTTCGACCCATGTGACGTCGAGTATCCAGCAACTTCTCCTGAACAAGACTGTCGAGGTCCTTTCGGACTTCCTGCAATACCTCTACAAAATGTGCTTGGTCGTATATCCAACATGCCCATGCCAACGGACGAGATCTGTGCGGCACTAGGGAGAGTGAGATCGACTATGTCATCTCCCACCTTAACGGATGGGAAGGATCCCAGCATAGCCAGATTCGTGAAGCTATCGTCCTCGCTCAGCTGATCCCAGATACCACCGCCGGTCATGATTTGTCGCCGAAGGCGGAGCAGGTTTGCACTACTCAATTGATGATGGTCTCCCGGCTGGTGTGGGCATTCCTTTCGTTATGCTAGGTTGCACGATCTAACGCTATTGAATAGAGTGGAGACGGAGTCGTCAGTCGACGCTGGTGATGGAGCAATCGACGTGAGCGCATATGCGAAGAAAGGGGACACAGGTAAAGATGCTGCAGAGCTTGAGGAGATTGCTGCCCCTCAATGTAAGAAATCTCTGTCCTGAACTTGCGCATGTGCTTATATACCCTTCGCTAGGTCACTTCCAAGGGTCGATCTTCGTCAGCGTCCATGCTCGCCTCTTCCTTGAGGGTATGCACCATTGAACGGTGCGACGCAAGTGTCAGAGTGCTAACACCACCATGATCCATCCAGACTTCCCTTCGGAGTCGGACTTTATTGAGGACCCAGAACACGATGCTTCGGTGAGTCAACGACAGTCAGATCCTGCAACGACAAGCAGCCGCGATACGTCAAACTTGGAGGCACAAGAGATAACGGCGAGGCATATAACATCCGGTTTGGCCAGCTCAAGTTGCCTTGGTAAACATCCAGAGGGACCAACGTTAGGTTCTCTTCTGGCATGACTTGGGGGTCAAGTGTATTGTCGAGGCTGTGGACGAGCAGATCGAGGATAGACACCCACCATTAGCGCGTCGTCCTCCTCGGCGGGTTTTCGGCTTCCCACTGGCCCTACCCAAGGTTGACGAAGCGCACAAATCCGAGGGCTTGAACGACACCCGACCGGAGAACCATGTGTACGTCTCACATTCCCTAACTAATGTTTGTCACTTCACTCGCTAACCGTTCATACCAGTAACAAAGCGGTCTCAGGCGATGCCACCCCCCCTCTTACCTAGACCACTTTGTCAAGACCCGTGTCTCCAACGTGGCCTATGGTTTCTTCTGTCATATCCCCTACGATTCTGACGACAGCGACCGCACTGAGCAACAGACAGTCGACCATTTCAAGGAGAGAAAGCTGTCTTTTCAGCTTGCGTAGCTCCTTTTCCAAAAGGTTCGCATGTATGTAAAATCTTTCTTTCTCGTTTAGCGCAACTTGAAAACATATATTCATTGAATGAGACAGTCTAACTTTAGCTAGTATCTTCCGAGATAATGGGACTGCGAGGTGCGTACGAGATCCCAATCCTGGTTGGCATTTGGGACTTTGCTTAAGATGACCTTGGTAAATTGGACCTCGTTGATCCACCAACTTCGGTACTGGTCTTTGCTGGCGTTGGCACTTTCAAGTTGCGCCGTCAGATCCGCGACTTCTTCCTCTTTCTCCCCTACTTCTTCCTTTGCAACAGCGAGCTCCTCCCTAGCAGTTTGTAACAGAGCTTTCTTGCGCTCAAGTGCTCTCTTTGTGCGTTTTAACTCTTCGGCCAAAATCCTGAGCTCGTTGTTGACGGTGCTTGTCTGAGTCTCCGGAGGGTTGTGGACAGGGCGAGGGATGGTTGGCTCGACGTCTGCAGGTGGCTCTACCTTGTAGTCCCTCTGTTCAGCCGAACCAGCTGTGAATTGGACTGTTGAGTGATACTGCAGGTCTTAGGATCATTAAACCGACCGACGCACCTATTCCTGGACTTCGACGTGTGCCAGCACCTAAGCGTCTCTTTGGCAGTGGCGGGGCGCTAAGCGCAGCCTGGGTTGCAGACCTGGTCAAACGACGGATAGGACCGCTGCTGCGCGCAGATTGAGGCCCAGTAGTGACATCAACAGGATTAGGAGTGGGACAGGCAGAGGTTATAGTATTGAATGACATGTGATAGCGTATGTGGTGAATGGACGAATGTTGGTTGTCGATGGCAAACGGAGCTCACTACTCGTACAGCAGAGACTGGCACCTTATAAGTAGTAACTTCCCTACGGGCGTTCAGCGCCTGTTTGTCTGCGAGTGGCCCAGCCTGCTTCATTCAATCTTTCGTCACCGGCGCCGCCAACCCGACTTCAAAGCAAAGGTGCAAAGTGGCCGTCACGGACAAGCCCAGCTATCTAGCATAACCAAGCGAAGCCTCTCGGGAAAGCACGATGTAGTAAACCGCTACTGAACACTTTCAAGTTTTTGTGCGGCGTCGGACATAACAAACCTTGCCCAGGCGTTTGTCAGGCCATTGGAGCCCGACAAACGGCTTTATGCGACCATTCAGCAGCTAATTATTGACTTCACTGGCAGCTGCTCGCCGTTAAATTAACGTCACAGCGTGCATCAAGCATCAAGCATCGGACTCGCAACTCACAGTAACATTGCCCCGAGAGTAACCCCTGACGCTTCTGCAAGCACACCCTCATCATGGCTTCCAAGCAGGCTACTTTTACTTGCGGTGAATGCTCTACTACATATTCGACTCCGAGGCATCTCGACTCCCATCAAAGGAACCGGTGTTTCTCTAGTAAAAGGAGCCTGACAGAGCTTTTGGGTCATGCAAAGATGCTGTGGGAGGCCCGGAAGCGTCGTAAAATTACTAGAGATGGTTCAGGATCGTCTGCCAATGTAGGGCCTGCGCGAGAGGGATCTACAATTCAATCTGAGTCCCAAACGGTACATCTCCCTGATCCAAGTTTAATTTTCTTCGACTGAGCTATAGGCCTAGCAAAACCGCATTATGACGATGCAATTAGAACTCCAAGATGATCCTGCGCTCGAGGAAGGCTGGGGTACAGAAGCATTGCGCACAGGCCCAAGTTCCACAAGGAATCACAGATCGCCAGCCAGTGCTTTCCAACACAGCGCCACCTTGTTACGCTCGGGGTTTGACGAAGGCGCTCTCCCTGAACCTCTTGCCCCGTTTATTGCACCAGGTATCTTTCCAGCTACAGCGATCTTATCCTAAGTCTGACCTCCCCGCTAGAGCCCACCATACCAGCCTGTTCCTTATTATCCGCAGGGACAGGGAGCCACGCACCCAATTCAGGTAATTTGTCGGGCCATTCTTACCGAAAAAGCGACTGACTCCGCCTTGTGAAGGTCCCCTTGTGGCAGCAAACCAGTGGTGGCAGTCGAAAACAAACAGGTTCTCCCTATGGAGGCGCTGCTACGGCCGATCCCCTCCCACTTGCGATCCAGACCAAAGCCTCACTGTGGAAGATCTTGACGACTCTCAGGAGGCGGAAATACCTGCTGAGCCAGCTCCGCAATCCCTTGGTCCATTTCCGAACCTCAGCTCCTTCCTATTTGCCGACTGGTGGTGGAATGGAGAGAATGATAAATCGGGTAAAGAGATGCAAAAATTCCTTGAAATGGGACGACAGGAAGGATTCTCTTTCCAGGATGTTATTTCGACAAACTGGAAGGCAACGTTGGATGCTCTGGACTCTGACGAATGCGATGGCGATGGCAGCGACGACGACTGGTTTGACGATGCCGATTGGATCTCCACCCCGATCACAATCGCAGTTCCTTTTCACCGATACATGACAAACGCTGGTGTCGAGAAGGTGAATGTCGGCACTCTTCAGCACCGCAAATTGATTTCAGTGATAGAGGAGAAGATTCGCAACTCGCCTCCAGCTACTTTCCATTACCAGCCATGCGAGGTGTTCTGGTCGCCTCCAACTAGAGGAGAGCAGAAACATGTCAGAGTGCATGGCGAGATGTACAACTCCAGAGCCTTTTTAAGCGCGCATCAAGCCCTGCAGGATTCTCCCCCGATTCCAGGTTGTAGCCTGGAGAGGGTAATAGTTGCCTTGATGTTCTGGTCAGACGAAACACACCTCTCAGCATTTGGCTCGGCCAAGATCTGGCCATGTTACCTGCTTTTTGGTAACGAATCAAAATATCGACGTTCAAAAACGTCACTCAAGTTATGCGAGCACGTCGCTTATTTTGATAGCGTACGTCTGCTACATCAACGAGGGGTTTACTTTTCTGATGTGCTCCTGATAGATATCGGATGGCTTCAAGGATTACCTTCGAAGGCGTAATGGAGGAAAAGCGCCACCAAAAGACCTGATTTCCCACTGCGCTAGACAGATGTTCCATGCTCAGTGGGATATCTTACTGGGTGACAAGGACTTCCTCAATGCGATGGAGAAGGGCCTTGTTATCATGTGTTCAGACGGCTTGAAGAGGCGCTTCTTTCCTACCATCTTTACGTATTCTGCAGATTATCCCGAAAAGTGAGTGCGGCCTCTTCCTTGCACTATGCTTGCTCTTCTTACTATCGTTTAGGGTGCGGGTGGCCTCTATCAAGCAAAATGGCTGCTTCCCTTGTCCCACTTGCTTGATCGCCAAGGAGGATGTTCGAAACATGGGTACTCCAGGGGATATCAAATTCCGAACTGAGTATCCTCGCGTTGACGACGAAAAAAAACCGCCAGATGATTTCAAACGCACTTTTGGCTGTTGAAAGGGGATATTCTGTCACTGGTGAGGCTGTTGACAAGCACCTCAAGTCGCGTTCTCTTTTGCCAATCAAGGTGTGGCACTGTTTTATTTCCTACTGTATTTCTGGTTGCTTATTGTTGCCTTCAGAACGCTTTTCAGACGCATCTAAGCCGATTCGGTTTTGACATCTACCAATCTTTGGTGGTTGACCTCATGCATGAATTCGAAATCGGAATTTGGAAAGGGCTGTATCTACATCTTCTCCGACTACTCGAGGCTTTCGGAAAGTCAGATCTCATCTCTGAGCTCGATGAAAGGTCTGCATATTTTTCAAATATTCCATACACATTGCCAACTGACGAACCACCGGCTCGTGTACAGATACAGGCAGATCCCGTCCTTTGGTCGCGACACGATCCGAAAATTTGCCAAGAATGCCTCGGAATGCAAGAGAAGGGCTGCTCGAGACTATGAGGATCTCCTCCAGGTATGTACATCTAGCAGCCATTGCTTGGATGCTCTAACATCAGGCTAGTGCTCGATTGCTGCATTTGAAGGCTTACTTCCCGCCCCACATAATCAAACTGTTATGGAACTTTTGTTCCTTCTCTGCGAATGGCATGCACTTGCCAAGCTCCGTCTTCACCACGAATTGACGCTCGAGCTTCTGGAAAGTACCACCGTCAAGCTGGCTTCTCAGTTTCGTCGATTCGAGGCAGAAACATGCCGAAAAACACCGACTGTGGAGCTCCAGCGTGAGGCTCAAGCTCGAGTCAGAAGAGCAGCAACCAAAGTCAATCCTGATCCAAGCCAGGAGTTGTCTCGGGAAGGCTCCAGTCCCCCTCAGGCCGCTGCATCTGCTGCTCCATCAAACGTCCCGAAAGGAACTGCAAGCCGGCTGCCCAAGCGTTACAGCCTTTCAACCCCAAAATACCATGCACTCGGGCATTATGCCGGAGCCATTCGGCAGTTTGGAACAACGGATTCCTACACCAGCGAAATTGTAAGTGTTCTGCTATGTCGGGATCACTTTGTCTCAAAGAACCTCCAGGGCGAGACTAATCATCCAGCCATCAAAGCTTGGTATAAGCGGACTGACCGCCGTAATTATCCTGCTCAAATTGCCAAAATTTACCGGCGACGAGCTAGGTTTAGAAGACTGAAGTCACGACTTGGCTTGGATAAGGATCGAGATGACTACGGCGGCCATGTTCCAGGATTTTCTGCCCCATCACGGGCTCAGTACTACATTGGGGAGAGCAAGACACATCTAGTTTTGAACGCAGCGTTCACGAATCCACCAAATGTCTATGATCCTGTGATCAACGTGAGTTTCTTCTTCAGCTTTTTCTGTGGCTTCCTTCAGTCCCGACCCTCCTTTCCCAAGTCATTCATTCCTAAGCTCAAGTGCCATCTCCTTCCACGAATTCTGCATCGACTGGCCCCGCATCTCTACCCAAAGCCTTCAGCATCGTCCCAAGGCTGTGAAGTGCTCCAATCTCAGTCTCTCGCAGGTCAATGGGCAGCTGTGACCCTCAACAACAATAGATTGTATACTCACCAGATCATGCGGGTCAAATATACGACATACGATGTCCGCCGGGAAGAGGATATTATCAATCTCAAATCAGAACCCAATGTCATGGTACTCTCCGACGACAACAGCCCTGTTGGTACACCACCATACCGCTATGCCAGAGTTCTAGGCATCTACCATGCAAACGTCAGGCTTGTTGGTGAGCTGGTTGACGGAGCAAGAGACTATACCGCACATCGTATAGACTTTCTATGGGTTAGGTGGTACACGTCTTGCAGCTATCCGACATCCCTCAACCTGGAGAAGCTGCACTTCGAACCACTTTCAAGTCTAGCATCGTTTGGATTTCTCGACCCCTCTCAGATTCTGAGAGGAGTACACTTGATGCCGCAGTTCACAGAAGGAAAGCTTCGGGAGCAGAGGCTTTCTCCTTGGATGGGCAAGGTACCTCTTTGGAACTTTTACTTTGTGAACAGGTATGCCTTATCATTTGGCCGCTCTTGGCCGCAACAAAGGCCCTTTTAATACTCCCTTTTTCCAGGTTTGTTGATCGGGACATGTACATGAGGTATCGCTGGAAACTGGCCATCGGACATAGGGCGGTACAGGGTCGTTATCGGATCCAGTTAGACGGGCTGACGGAGGTCAGCGAGCCAAATAATCAGGAGCAACACCTTTATCCAGCGTTGGAAGGGGTTGAGTTACATGAGTCAGATGGCGATTCCAGCGAGTCGTCCGTAGGAGGTTGGAGCGACAGGGAAGAATGATCCCGGGCTAATAGAGGAGATCGCCTTTCGAGGCAACACTTGCATCTGCTGGCTCGTTGACTGAGTGTCATTCGCATCCGTTTGTTCTTCCTTCCGCATGCACAGATCCTTTGATAGACGGCAGTATTAGTGTCCGGCCTTTCTTAACCAACTTGAACTAGATCTACCTTCCGCAGCTTTTAGATTGTGCAAGGGGTTTGCTGTGCCAAATCGCGGCGAATGCAATCACATGACGTGATGTGCAATTTAAGCGCCCATTTTTACTTTACCGTCATTTCGTTCCCTGTCATGACACCGGAAATCCTCAATACTCAAATCGGATATGCTCTTGCGTTGAGCCGCTTTCATAGGGTGCCTACAGTTCAAAATTTCAAGGTCGGTGATTGTCGCGGTGACCTTATCAGAGGGTCTGCCGCTATGTACCCTGTGGTCGTTGGCCGTCCCTTCCATGTGCCGGTTCCCAACGACCTCAACATCATCGTCCCGCCGAATGAGGCAGAAGACGTGATGAATGACTTTGCGGACTTCAATTATCGGTGCTGGCGGAGCAACACCATCCTCCGTCCTCGAAGGAGCGTTTACAAAGGATATTTCTGGATGGGAAATTTCCAGGGGCAGCCAGCACGTATCCCGTAGTCCACTCTTCCATCTCTAACTCTTTTGCCAGCACAATCCCTGCATCACCGTGGTTGAAGTCTCATTCACCACCCTCAAAGGCGCACTGGTATCAGTGTGGACTCACCAGACGAACACCATCACGGTCCAGCGAGCGTTCTCGTTTTATCCGAGGTGGGCTTTGGAGAACGTATCCCTGCAAGGGGGTCTGTACCCGGAGGTCGAATCTCTAGAGCCTAGCCATGGTCCCCTGCCAGTGATGGTACCTTGATTCGAGCTCAAATCGGGCCTGAACGCGTCATTCGCTAGCTAAACTGTCTTTTGTATCAGATAGACGGTGTTTGCAGCTTTCTATTGGTGTATACGCTTTTGGAAAAATTTAAGCTCTCGAGCGTGTCTCAAGCCCAAACATCACTATCAATAGTGGCTTTGCAGCGTCTAAGGGATGCCTCTGAGAGGCGAACCCTATCACTGCTGATCTCAACCTTACTTGACCCCAACAGAATTTCTGAGCTTCTCCGAAGTAAACTCAACGCTAAGGGTTGTAAGCAATAAGGATTCCAATACAATCATTATCTCTCGTCTTCCTCTTGACGACAATCCCAAAGGAATCTGAACTTTCTTTGTCCTCGACTCATGTTGGTGAAGCCTTCCCTCATCTTTCAGTTGGTAAATGGACGATCCGAACCGCTGAGGACCTAAGCCATTCAACGCGAACGAGAGCTTACTCCGAGGCTCTCCCCGCTGAGATAATTGCGGGTTGTCGCGCCTCGATCATTCCATAAGTCTTATAATTGATTATAAGACCTTATAAGCGAAGGACGGTCTTATAATATATAAAAGGCTTGGTTGACTCTTATAATGATGCATAAGACTTGCGCATCTCTTATACCGTTATGCAAGAATTATATTGATCTTATAAGCTCATATAAGTCTTGTAAGAAATCACAAGAACTAGAAGTGTATATCAGCGGGAGGTCAAATTTCGTGATGGAATGGCTTCCCACCAAGACAAGGTGGCGAAACGTCATGGTGAAAGTTGTAAGGACTGATAATTGCCTCACGCTTGTCATTGACAGAGCTTGCGCCTTATCGACGCCTCAACGGGTACATAGTGAAGGTGGAGATAAGGGTTCCTGTATGCATACTATGTACATCTAGTAGTATTCTAAAAGATCGATCTATTTTGTGTTCGAGGGTTTCGAAACCTCTATGCCGAGTAATCTAAAGTCTGGCAAACGATGCCGCCCTCTATGTAGTGGATAACGTTTTTGGGCCAATGGGTTCGGTATCGAGCTCCTCGTTGAGAAGTAGGCCGTGAGTCTAGAGAGGTCATAACGTCAGTAGGGATTAGTATTGATGATAGAGAAGCACATACAAAAGTGTTTTAATGTCCTGATGGCTTCAGCCAGCACTCGTCCGTTGGGATGGGACTATTGCAATGATGTCGGGCTTCCAAGGTGTCTTTCACGGACTGCGGGATGGGGGAAGCCATGGAGCTTGTGGCAAAGATGGCAAAGAGTGCGAGTAGGAGAGGAGTGAAGGAGGCCATTGCGGTAGACGCTGCTTGATAGTTAAGTTTCCAGACATCTTATATACCTTACAAGTGGGAGGCTACGTCGAGTACCGTGTGTGGCGAACAAAAAGCACCGCTGCTAGTTGCCATGTGGTCCTCGTCTCTCAAGTAAATGGCTGGGAGCTCGCGGCTGGATTCTGGATACTATTTAAGCTGTTAATCTGACATTTATGAGTCTAAAGGCTCCGATACGACGTCGAAACCGACTTGACAGCGGTCCCAGTTGTGGCGCGAAGTATAACTGAGGATGTATTCGCACGAACTCGAAGTATTGTGTTTTAAGGCTACCTGAGGCCAAGATGCCTATCTTTCCCTCTCTTAATATGAAGATGCTCGAAAGGTCAGAGCGAGAGGTGGAACATTGATGCTGAGATTGCTCTTCGAGCGTATGTGCACAATGACGTCGATTGGCAATTGTAACTCCGCCACCACGGGCGCTAGTTCAGTCCGAGAGTTTGTCCTGGGCTATGATTAGTAAAAACGTCCGTAAAGCGCGACGTACCTCCGGACAGGGGCTTTCTACTTCTAGCGCTCCCGCTGAGTAAATCTTAACGTCTGTGAATGTAGGGAGGAACGTTTGTGCTTAACTCCACTAGCCAGTTTTCCCCTGAGGTTACCATTTGGGTACACCTCTCGGCGTAGGTCCTATCACTGCAGGCACAAGTATCGAATATTCCAATGTACACACAATTGGACGTGTATCCTCCGAGGTAATTGCAATGGGAAAACATTGTCCCGTCTGCGCGCCAAATGTTCTAGACGCCTATCAAACTCTTTTGTGTGTCATTCTCTCGAAGCACAACTTTAATCTCGTTGACCAGATCCGGAATCAAGCTTTTAGACGTCGTGAAAGTGGAACGCACTCCGATGGATAAACAAGGCATGGCATCTCCTCTCCTTCATATCCTCTCGCTGCCACATATCTGGGTCATGAAACTCTAGATATTCGAGGAATTTGTCAACACAGGGGTGGTCGGGTGATAAAGGGTGCATAGCGGAAGCAGCGGAGAGGTCCAAGGGAATGGCTAATGTCTGGAGGTGTGGCAATTTCTCTGCAAGGACCTGTAGATCATCCATGGTTGGAGGGGGTGTGACGGGTACAAAGAATTCTAGCGTTGTGAGCTGCTCGTTATGACGCGTTGCGTCGATGACGGGGTTGCTGAAGTTTCGATTGGGGTTTGACGAAGCATGACCAAGGCCAAAGACTCTCAACTTGAAAGCCCGAAGGTCTTGAGAAGATAGGAGCGGGAGAAAGATCGACAGATCCGGGGGAGGGGAAAATTGGAAGCACGATGTGAGCATCGCCCGTTATATCATTAAAGAGATCCTGCAAAGAGGGGAGCAAGTGATTGGATTCTATCAAGGCGTATGTAAATCTCGAGTGAAACCTCGTCGGGGGCGCTCCATCTTGCAAATGCGATGGATCGAAGTCGACGAGAGTAAAAGTCAAGGCGCTCGCGGCATCCAAACCATGGATTCGCTTCAACGAGCAACTGAGCACAAGCGTGAGCTCCCCGTCTAAGAATATGATGTGAATGGGATTACTTACATGTTTTCGGTGCAGATCGTGGTCAGCCAGGAAGAAGGAAGAGGATTGGATCGATATCTCGCACTGAGCGCCAGAGAATATCCATGGCTGGTCCAAAGCGCGTCTTGGATGCGATACCAGCGTTAAGCAGGTCGGAACACTCCATGAATGCTCCTAGAGTCCTTCCGGCTGTATAAAGATGTTGTTAAAATGTCCCGCGCAAGCGGTCCCTGAAAGATGCTTGTTGCTTCGGCCTACGATGCTCAATCGCTTGATGATCGCGTAGAGAGAATGCAAAAAGACTTGCCATGATGTACCCCAAGGATGGTTTAAATGGCGCTAGAAGCAACTTGAGGTACACCAGTCGATTCTCTTCAGGTTTCTAGCATTCTCACAAGGCACATGCAGGTCAATCAGGGCGTGGGAGGGATAGTGATTGCGCGTCTGTTTTCTCAAAGGTACCCCACTGTTTGCGAATCGCAGAAGAACCAAAGACTCACTGCTTGTTCGCCAATTTAAAGTTTTTATCTACTCTCTGTCATGTCTCTCCAGCTTAGTCACGGCAGCGATTTGAATGGCCTTAGCGGCTCGTTGGATGGAAGAAAGGGGCATTGATTCTCACATTCAGAAGCAACGAGGTAGGAACTCGGGTACTGAGTAATGGATACGATGAGTGAAAAGTCTCGTAAAGCGCGATTTGGGGGCGTTTCTACATAAAGTGCACCCGATGAGTTAAATCTTAACGTCTGTGAATGCAGGAAGGAACGTCGGCGCTTAACTCCAGTGGCTGTTCCTTGAAGATATACATCTCTCGGCTTCCATCTCACCATCGCAGATGCAAGCATTAAGTATTCAGATGCATACATATTATAGTTAAACATGAATCGTCTGACTTAAAGATAGCGGGGAAATCGTGGTCGGCCAGTGTTCAACCATGTGATACGTGAACGGCGAAAGCTTCTAGACGGCTATGAGACACGTTTGAGTTTTGTATTCTCCTGGAGCACCTTCCTGATATCGTTGATCAGCTCCCAGTGGCTTGTGTTTACGATGCTCGACGCGTATCCAAGGTTTGGAAACCACGCGTTTAGACGTTGGGCAAGTGGAAGGTACTCCGAGGGGTGGAAAGGGCATACAAATTCCTCCTCCTCGTCGTATTGCGCCTCCCATTCGTCTGCATCATACACCTGGAGATACTTGAGTGCGTTTGAAAAGCGAGGCTCGTCCGCCTTAAAATCGGGTGCGGTAGGAATCGAAGAAAGGTTCAGGGGAAGGACCAAATGCTCGAGGCGTGGTAGGTTCTTGGAGAAGACCTGCAGATCGTCGAGGGTGGGAGGAGGATTAATGCGGGTCATAAATTCCAACCTATTGAGTTGACTACGTTGGGAAACCGCTGAAGTGGCGAGGTCACTAAAGGAAGTGCGCGGGCTATCGCTAGAGCCAGACTCGATCCGATGAACAAGTGTGCCTTCAATGAACTTGAACGTCCGAAGGGATTGTATGGAGAGGAGCGGGAGCATAATCTGCAGGCTTATCTCGAGCTCAAACGGAGCCACGATGTTGACCTCTTGGAGCTTGAGGCTGGCGGCGATGGAGAGAAAGAAGGTCTCCGCACTTTGGCGAAGAAACGTGGTTGGGAGAGAAATTTCAAGGTCCGTGACAAATCCCAGAATCGGACAGGGCGCGAAAAATTCGCGACGAGTTGGAGTTGGGGAGGGTGGGGTATAAAGGAGCGTGAATTGGCTCAAATTATCACACACTTCGACCCAATCATCCCTCGGGACAGCCTTGGTGTTGACGAAATAAATCCATCGGAGGTCCAACTGTTCCAGCAAGGGAAGTGCTGCTAGCAACGCATGCAATGACCTCGAGTCAACCGGGGCGTGTTTTCCATGAGCGCATGTAATCCTGAGATTTCGGAGGTATTTGAAGCCTCTGATCAGCTCGAGGGCGTCGCTTGGGTGAGTGGGAGGATTGGATACGAGAGGCTTGAGATATCCATCCAAGTCAAGTTTAGTCAAGTAGGGTGCGAGCTTGGGAGACATGAGGAGGGTGTTCAGGGACGTTGGTCGGCCGCGAATGATGACATCCTGGAGTGCTGGTGATAGGAAAAGAGGTAAGATGGTGTGTGTACCGTGTCCTGTATCGAAGCTGAGTTGACGAAGAGCTGGAAACAGATGGTCCCCATTCATCTTATCGTAGAGCCACTGATATAGCTCCAGTGAGAACTTTCCTTTCAAGTTCCACTCTCCGAATGTTATGGATCGAACTCGCCGACAGTAGAATCCAAGGCGTTCGCGGCATTGGGGCGATAGTTCTACTTCCTCAAATTCCTGATAGTATATGTCAGCTCAGCGCGTTTGATAAGATTGAGAGCCCTCCCTTACCCTCGTTCCATTATAATGTTGTTCAGACAATGGGAGAAGGCGTAGAACGGGGCCCGGACAGTACAAGGAACGCCAAATTATATCCATGACGGGTCCGAGGCACATCTTGCAGACACGACTAGCATTGAGAAGGTCGCGGTTGCGTCTAGGGAATCCACATGGCAGATATGCAAAAATAATGGGCAAGATATCCTGCCCAAGCGGTCCCTGGAAGATGGTTGTTGCTTGGGTCTACAAACGCGAATTTAGAGAGAAATGCTCAATTTTTAATGTGAAGAACTTACCATGACCTTTCTGGGAGTTGGCAGTATCGGAATTTTATATGTGCGAGCCAGCTGCAACGCAACTAGCACGATCGATTTTGCGTCTGGTCTTCACGTGCCCGCGTTCAGGGCGTGGGAACCCTCCACCTTACCCAGTTGGAGGTTTTGAAGGCAGGCTGTGAGACGAGGCAGGCCGAATCCCCGGCCCAGGTAGGGACTTGAGGTATTCGATAATAGTTGAGGCAACGTCATGGTGGCTGCCGCTCTTGCAGTCTTTCATGAAACAGCCGACGTCTCCGTAGGGCAGTCAGGGGCGTGGGAATTCTCGAAATGATCACCGGCACACTGTGCCGTTGTATTCTTGTCTGTCTACGTCGATCATCTCCCTGCTTGCAACTTCGAGACCATACATAATACGGGCAAGATTGCTTCGCGAGCCCGAAGCAAGCCTCGAGGGTGTCGATTCCTCGAGTTGCTTCTGAGCATGCCTAGACCTGCGTAGCTGCTCTCGTGACTGCTGCTGCAATGTTTTTTTTTAGACCTTTGGTACGTGATTTCAAGCTTCTCTTCTCGCTTCCATGGCCCTCTGACTTCATCTGAGAAGCATTCATAATGGGGATATAAATGCACAATGCGCACCCCACCGGCTTGATTTGCCCTTCTGAGGTCACCGCCTTCCCTGTTGTCCCCGCTCCACTGCGCCCCACTTCAACGGGGTATATAACCGGGCACTCGTCTGTTGCCTGCTTCTTTGACGACAAACATGATTTTTCGAAAGAGTCTGCTTGGATTGCTAGCTCTTACCAGCCTTGCGCTCTCTCAGAGTCTTGTTGAAGACTTGGAGGGCAAAGGCTTCAACTTTGCCGTTCCGGGCTCGGCGGAATTCGAAGCACAAACACAACCATGTGAGTGGCTTCTCGTCTGGAATCCGTGCAACGCTGATGATGTGTTCAACCAGTTAACAGGAGATACACCTCTAACCCTGCTGTCATCACCTTTCCGACAGAGACTTCGCATGTCGCTGACATTGTGAGCGCTGCTCGAACGTACGGGTACAAGGTCGCTGCAAGAAGCGGTGGTGTAAGTCTGCTCCACGCGCTTTCTCTTGATGCCCATTCATAACATTTTCGCAGCATTCATATACTGCGCATGGATTGGGTGTGGAAGATGGGACTGTCGTCATCGACATGGGGAACTTCAAGACGATCGAGGTGGACTCAACCTCGAACGTCGCCTCCATTGGTGTGGGCAATCGGCTGGGAGAGATCATTACGCAGCTCAACAGTGCCGGGCGAGGTCTGCCTCATGGGACCTGCGCGTACGTAGGTTGGGGAGGGCATTCAAGTGAGTCTATATCCTTCGCAGAAAAGCGCGACATGCTGACTTTGTGCTAGCGATGGGCGGTTATGGATTCACTTCACGGATGTGGGGATTGACTATCGACACGGTCGAAGAGGCAGAGGTTGTTCTGGGTAACGGAACCGTCGTTGTGGCCTCTCAGGGCGAGAACTCTGACCTTCTCTGGGTGCGTTCATCGCATTGAAACGCAGTCGCAGGTCCACTAACATCTCCCAGGGCATCCGAGGAGCTGGACCATACCTAGGCATCGTCACAAACGTGAAAGCTGCAACATTCTCCGTACCGGTTTCTGGCACCATCTTCTCCTACAGCTGGCAACTCTCCATCGACGACGCTGCATCAGCCCTCAGCGCCTACCAAAACTTTGCTCTTACCGCTGATATCCCTCGTGAAATCGGACTGCAAGGTGTCCTGTCCAGGGGTGAAGCGGATGGTACCGTTGGCTTTGGCCTGTCTGGTGGATGGTACGGACCGCTCGACGATCTCGACGGCATCTTGCAGCCGCTGTTGGACGGGATTGGTTTCGCTCCGAGATCGAGCAACCGTGATTCAGGAGACTACTTGCATAGTGCACAGAACCTTGCTGGCGGGTCGTTGGATACGAGTGCCCCTGGTGGAACGGATACGTTCTATGCAAAGAGTCTGGTTACGCCCAAAGACTCGCCTATCTCGACTGACGCGATTCGAGCTTTCGTGTCGACGCTTGCTACGGAGGGGTTCCAGACGCAGCTGGTGAGTGCATTCCAGAGACACGAATGGGGGATTGCGTTGTTGATGTTGAGGGTGACAGGGATGGTGGTTCATTCAAATGGACCTCTTTGGCGATGACAACTCGGCTATCAGCACGCCTGCTCCTGACGATACTGTCTTCCCTCACCGAGACGCACTCTTCACGATTCAATTTTATGGATCAAGTCGGGACAATGTACCTCCGTATCCAGATGAAGGCTTTACCTTCCTTGATGGTACGTCATTCAAAGTCTCCATTGTTGATTTCCTTCCGCTAACACCGGTACATTGTTAGATGCCGTGGGGAGCATTACGCAAAACATGCCGGCGGATTGGGGTCAAGGGTACGTGCATTGTGAGATTGCATGAACGATGAACTAACGTCCCCGGTGGTAGAGCGTATGCACCTTATATGGACGATCGAGTAGGATCTCAAGGTGCGTTTTTCAACTGCGTCGGCACTGAACCTTCGGTTCTGAATGAGTTGATAGGAGGAGACTTGTATTACAAGTCGAATTACGCAAGGCTTCTAGCTCTCAAGAACCAGTACGATCCCGATTCTATCTTTGCCCTGCCAGAGGGATGGCAAGCTTGATCTATGAATTGGACTACGAACGATGGATCTATAAGGACTACATAAGTAAATATGGACTACTAATGGACTTCTAATGGACAAGCTTTATCTGGTTTGAAACATCCTGCTCAGCCCTCAACGCAAATCATCCTCTGATTGCCTGATTTCATACCAATGCCGAGTCCCGACAGCGGCCTTACTTCTCCGACTCTCCGACACCTTTGAGCGATTTTATGACCTCTTCACTCACCCATGCGCAACATAGCTTTGCGGATCTTGGTCGGTGTTCGCTGCTGAATGGTTTGCTGTCGCGGGCCAATGTGACCGTGCTTCCTCCACGTCGGCTGACTTCCACCATAGCTTGCCAAGGTGGAGGAAGTTGATTCGCTCCGTCTACAACGATGATGTGCTCTGCGGGATTAGACGTGCAGGAGATTTTCAACGGGCAGCATAAGCCTCGACTTCCGGCGATTGGGCGTCTACGAAGGATAGGGGCTTCCGTCGCGCTGATGGTCGGACAACTGGGATCATCAAGCGCTGCTGTGTCGGGTGAAATGAGCTCATGGCTCAAGCCAGTGTTTCCGGGTATAAGTATTTATAGTTGGTGGATGAATTGACGAAATCTACCGTTTAGCCATCTTTTGCCATCATCTCGTCTCCCTCCCTCTCTCCCCTCTTTCCCTTCCTATTTTAACGCGGTGGTGGCAGCTTGGGACTGAGTAGGTAGGATGAAGGCGGCAGGAATTCTTTCGGCATTGGTAGCGCTTGCGGGTGTCGTGAACGTTGGTGCTCAGTCGGCTCTCTACTCGGAATTGAAGACGCTGGGATTCAATGTGACAATTCCTTCGGATTCTGGGGTACCAATATGTCTCGTCACCTTGTGAGTAGGTTCATTTTGCTGCGCCATTCTGAAGCCTGAAAGAATCCCTACCGACAGTCAACCTTCGCATCACCACCAGACCTCTTGCAGTGGCCATTCCTCGGAATTCGCAGGACGTAGCCAACGTAGTTCGGATCGCGTCGAAGCATAATTACAAAGTCACTGTGAAGAGTGGAGGGGCAAGTGACTTTCTTCGTCTAGGCAGCACCCCGCGACTCACAATACCGATCTTAGCACGCATATAACGCCGGTGGTCTTGGAGGAGGGGATAGCATTGTGGTTGTCGATTTGAGGAACTTCAATACTGTCCAGTTTGACGGTTCCACCAATCGTGCCACCATTGGGCCTGGAACTTGGTTGATCAATGTTGCCTCAGCTTTGATCGCTCAGGGACGCGCCCTACCTCATGGTACCTGCCCAACGGTTGCTGTCGGTGGACATGCAGGTTAGTCGATACGAGGTGGGTGGGCGTGAAGTGGCGTTGACGTTTCTATCCAGCCTTTGGTGGTTATGGCTTTATGTCTAGAAAGCACGGCCTGCTACTCGACAAGATCTCCGAGGTTGAGGTCGTCCTCGCAAACGGGACCATTGCTCGAGCGTCCCGGGATCGCAACTCTGATTTGTTCTGGGTGCGTTTTGTCCATCGTTCCTTCCAATTTCAGTGGTCTGATGATACTCATGCAGGCACTACGAGGAGCAGCTCCTTCATTTGGGATCGTCACGTCCTTCACAGCCGAGACTGTTCCGATGCCCAGCTCACCCACCGTCTTCGATTATGGCTGGACTCTCTCGGCGTCCGAACTTTCGACGGCAATCGACAATCTGCAGAAGTTTACCCTTGGAACTTCATCACCTCCGGAACTCTCTGGAGAGTACTATATCTCGCAAGGACCTCGTCCCGGGACGGTTTTCGCTCACTGTCAGTGGTGCCTTCTTCGATGATGCGTCGAGATTCGAGAACGCTGTGAGTGCGTTGGTGAACACTGTTCCTCGCTCATATGAGTGGAGAGACAAGAAGACGGCGCCATACTGGGATGCACGTGAACAAGTTTGGTGAATATAGCTGGGCCCCGCATGCGACGCTATACGCCAAGTCTCTCATTACCCCCCTCCGACTCCTTGATGAACGCTCAAGCAAGAGATGCGTTTGCCAGCTACCTCGCCAATAGCGCCTACGGTGCGAACACGGTGCGTTCTCCCCCTTTCTCCAACCTCGCCCTCTCACTTACAGTACACGTAGAACTGGTTTGTCCAAGTCAATCCATTTGGTGGACCCTCTTCGGGTGTTGCTCAAGTACCCGTGGATGATACGTCGTTTGCTCACCGTAAAGGGCTGTGTTGATGCAACTCTACTCTTCAACGTTCAATGAGAATCCTCCTTTCCCATCTGAAGGGCTTCAGCTATTGGACGGTAAGACACGATGCCATTCTTTTCCCTAGTTTCTGATCCAAGTGTTCTGCAGGTATGGTTGATAGCATCGTTTCCCGGAGTCCCTCAGGCTGGAAATATGGGGTGAGCCATCACTTACGATCCAAGACTGCAAATTCTTGCTTACGATTATGTCAACGACAGCGCCTACACAAAATATGTGGACCCCTCGCTTGAGCGGATGGGAACGATTGTACTATGGGGATCACTATCCCCGTCTTCAACTCCTCAAGGCAAAGTATGACCCGCAAAACCTGTTTTCGTTCCAGCAGTCCATTGCTGCCTGAGGATTTCACAGAATGGCTCGAAACGTACTTGATATTGAACGCTTTCAGACACTATGTTATGGACGGTGCTAGGACACTTAAAAGTACTCATCGAGATTTTTGGCGACCGTAGTGGCAAATATATGCATTAGATTATCGACAATGTGGGCCCAACCAAACAAAGTTCGTCGACGATATGATGAGTACATCAGGATTAGGAAACCCATGTCCCAGTCGTTGGACGACGGCGCCCAGAGCCTTTTGAGCCCGCTTCGCTCATCTCCTATTGCCGCTGCGTTGGAGTTTGCTAGGGGATTGTGTGAGTAGACTGTCGTAAGTTCCCCCTCTGAATGCTCCCCGCTTGGCGAGGATGGGCTGTAGCTCTGTGGCAGCCGGTTGGAGATTTTCCGATTCTTGAATATCACGAACATGACTCGATTGCAGAGGATGGAGTCAAGGATGCGCTGAGGTCTGCGTTGGGTGCATTGGTCACTGGAAGTAATCAAATGTCGGGATGCCGTACCTGGACAGGATTCCAATCATGCTTGGGTCCTAAAACGCTCAGACGGATGGAACAGATGTAAGGGAAAGCAAATACCTTCCAATGGATCCTAGGATGATTAGGTTCGCGACACTGAGAGCTACGATGCCGGTAAGTTCGTTCAGTTGACAAGATAAGGTACCTCTCGGCGACTGACTTAAAACGACCGCGCTGTAAAGAATGCCTACTGAAGAATCAGTATGGTGCGCAGGGGGAAAGGAGTATCCCACCATTTTGTATAGTTGCGTGACCCATGACGACCTTGACTTCTTCACTACATACGAGTCACTGGGTCAGCAGCGAGCGCTAGAGAGTCAAGAGAAGTGACATACAGTGATAGCGGGCCCTCATGAGAGTAAGGCCAATGGAAACTGAAGTTTGATGCAGCGCGGTCAGTTGATGTCCAAGTAATTGGACTCCACAGACGTACGAGCTTCCGAAAATGTAAAAAGAATGTAACGATACTTCACCAGTGTAGTAAGAGCTGGGACCTTGATGAGACATACAGGACCTTTTGTGGAGGGACCGACGGGATCTGCCCAGTTGCGTTAACCACTTGTACGCAAATGAACGAAACGTAACTTACAGGACGCGTAATCCCACACCAGATGTGCAATCACAAAGGAAACGATGACCTTGATCTAGGCGAGATGAGTAGAAAATATGGAGAATGAGAAAAGGGCAACATACAAGCTGAAGGAATGCTAATGGATAGACGACACGACGCTTGCCTCCCCATATTGCCCATGTTTGAAGGAATATGATGACTATTCACCTTATCTTAGTGATAGCCAATTCTGACAACGGCAAGCGCACCGGTAGAGATATTTTCTCCAACAATGAGAATCCCTGGATGCCAAATCAGTCGCTTGGACCAGCGTTCTGCAGCGGCAACTTACAGACGCCAGCTCTCCAGACGGTCGTACAGAGCTGAGAAGAGGTTAGAGAGAGAGAAGCAGGTGTAACTGGGATGAACAACATGCCTTCTCAGTCGGTGTTGCATATTGTTAACTGAAATTGGCGTTGGGGCACACAAATCGAGCCAATAATATCACATACAGTAGAAGAAAGTATCTGGTCCACGAAGACCAAGTACCGGTTCAGGTAGAACATGCCTTGGCCCACTGACCATCGAGTTTGCCAGATATACTCAGCCTAAGAGAGGTCAGAATAACGTGAGGCAGATATCAATCCATGCATCGAGTGCTATACCCTCTTCCTTCAGTGTCCACATATAGTCGTAGATCTGAGCAAGAGAAGGTTAGGATGGGGGGTATTGCTAGTAGAATCTCTTGCAGATCCATACCAGCAGTGTTAAACACACAACATCGATTTCTCTTGGCATCGTCTGGCGCCAAAGGGCTGCTGGGATGCTGAGGATCGACAAGGGAGTGGAGGAACCGTGGCGTTTCAGGGGCGCTGCGTTACTGCATGAGCCAAGGAACGAAGCAGGCGGAACCGAGCCTTTCTGGCTTTACTTATAGCTGGTGAGAAAGGAATACGCTGATCCCGCTGGATATGACGGAATAAGAAAAGAAAGCTAAAGCTAATCGTGGCGCTCAGATGGAACTAACACCGGGGGCTTCCGAGAGTGAACTTCGTGTGTATCGGAATTCGGCAACCAGATCGGAGGACAAACGTTTAAAATGACCTGAACAGAGGGGTACAAAATGACCTGAACACTCAAGAACGCGTCTGTTGAATTTAGGGGCTGCATATCTCCTCGATCTCTCCTTCCCCCAACTACCCGAAGCGAATGAGAGGACAAGTGCCTATCAACCTTGCTCTTTCCCATCGTACATACGTACGCCCTTTACCTCAATGTTAATAAGGCCTTTTCACATTCTCGCGGTAGTCGGCTCCCATACCTGCGCAAGGTTATTTTCGCTTGCATGACGAACCTCGAATGCCCTGCGACATACGGAGACTATATACCAATTCATCGGACATCCAGGCCCCATCCGATACGTGCTTTTTGGGCGATGATCGTCGTTGCCGTCCTTGGCTGAGTGAAAGCGTACCAACCAAGGTGATTCCTTGTTGTTCAGGGTCCCGTCTGTTCCCTTCGGGAGGGTGCAACCTGGAAGGACCCCCGAAAGCCCTCAGAGAGGGTGGTGAACGACCCGGACACCATTTCGAGATTCCGGCCGCAGGCCGGTTGAAATTTTTGGGTGGTGTACGGACACCAAACGGCCATTTTTCTTGCAAAAAATCGGTTAAGCGCCCGTTGAAATGCCAAGGATTACCGCCTTTGGTGATATCCTCCCGCGCACAGACCAATTTTGTACGGACACCCCCAGCCAACTCTGTCACTACCCTCTCGGGGGGTTTTCGGGGGTCCTAACCTGGATCAGACTTCACAACGTTCTCCCCAACTCAGCAGCGTCTGCACTCCGTAGAATTACTCGAATTGGTAGAGAAGAATCCCCAGTACCCCCCGGCACCCTGGGGATCACAATTGTAGTACGTGGGAAAAAGTTCTTACTCCCTCTTGATCCCCTCAAAATTCTCGCTGTCGCGTCCCCCTCCTAGTCCACAAGTGACAAGAGCCTCGTTCATCGCGTTAAGGGCCGTTTACGGGCAACAGCCTCATGATCAAGTTCGACCCTACGATCGATCATTGTATAAAAGCATGCAGATCGGTCGTGAAGTCAACTCAGGCTGGGAGTCAACTTCGAAGTCGTCCTGAACCCACAGATGGAAGATGATTGGTGATCAGCTACTTATCTATCGGAAGTCAAGAGGGAAGTGAGGCTCCAGGAGCTCGAAGGCAGACTCACGGCGGCGGTGAAGCCGCCACAGCACACCAGAGACGCCCTTGCCAGTGAGGTCACGCTGCAAAGTGCTCGCCCGTGCGCTGCATGCGCGAGCCGACTTCTTGTACGATGAAATCGACAGACACTCGTTGGCCTCGAATTTGTACACTGGTTACAGCCAAATAGATGCGCACATGGTGTCCCTCGCCAGAAACCGTTGCTTCGAGTTCGTTCTTCATACCGCCATCTCGACGGCCCGGACTGTGACTCCGATTCGGATGGCACTTCCATTGATTAGTGAGGTGACAATCTTCACCTGGCTAGTGTCAGTTCCGAGGACCCAGCGAGATAACGCCAAGACATACGAGTTGAAGCATTCCTTAGCGATAAACAATGGCGCGCTTTCCACCCCATATTGCGTACGGTTGTAGAAATATGACGACTAAGCCTAACGATTAACGAAGAGGCGAACGATGTTGAAAGAGCGAACCTGTAGAGACGTTGTCTCCAATAACGAAAACCCCTCCAAGGGGTATAAGTATGGGACCGCCAGGTTCATGGTGAATGACGCACAAACGGCCCGCCTTGAATACCCGTTCACAGATCCTTTTTGGAATTAGATTGCGAGCGCTTTGTGCATGAATACATACCATCGGGGAAGGATTCACTATATGGGTGACTGGGGCTGGGGTCAGAACGCTTGATTTATCGGCATCGAGTCAACTCGTTCACTTACAATAATGTAGTAGTGTTTGGTCGATAAAGACGAGGTATCGATTTAGAAAGAACATGCATAGTCCCAATGACCACTGGCTTGTCCACATGTATCCAACCTGTGCTCCTAGTCAGCGTTGGTACACTGCATTGCTGACTTCTATGTTAGGCCACCTCCTCCTTCAGAGTGCAGACGTAGTCATAAATCTGAGCAGAAGTTAGCATGTGGGAGTGCAGCTTCGAAGACATCTGGCAAACCGCTAAAGTCAAAGATGAAACATCGACTTTCATGGGCATCCCGAAGCAAGTACGGAGTTCAGAGGGACGATAAAGGCACAGAAGCAAGAACCGTTTGGGCTCGGCGTTTTGCCATTCAAGAGTGGATTAGACCAGGTTTCTGGTTATAGTGGACGATTGATTCTGCCTTCCCTTTGTGAGTCAATAGCAAAAGGCTTGGTATCAGCTAAGTAGCATCCAGTGAGACAGGCGGTGAGAGAAAAAATGAAAGATCGGGGGTTGTCTGACCTGGACAATTGTTCCGTCAACCATTCAATTGAGTGCGGTCGTGAATAGCCAATTCTAGCCTTGTTTGGTGTTATCTAGTGTACACTGAGGTGACGGTACCTTGGAGAGTGGAACAACGCTGAGTGCTCAAGCCTGTGGATGCACAGTAGGGTTTGGAATCGCCCAGGCTGTAAGCAACTGTCAGGGGATGATTGCCGATCGACCGCTTCTTGACCACTGAAGATCGCTTGAATCGAGCTCAGTGAGAGGCTCGACAAGGGAGGTAAACTGGGTCATGTTCGTTGGGGGAATTCCTCCAACGTTACCTTTAAGATACCAGTCAAGCAATCACGGTCCGCTGTCTGCTAGATATACACTCACCATCTTCAGATTCGCCAGAGGTAGTCGAATCGCAGCGATGGCCATGGTCGGTATCAGGATTCAAATGCTGATAGATTAAGGCCACAAGGATGACCATGTTCGACGTCACGACCGACGAAACAAGCTACATGGCGGTGGTTAGGGCTCAACATAGCGGATGTCTTGAGGCAGACGCACCGCCAGTTGCCCAGAGATCCTCACCAGCTGGGAGCCGTTTACCAAGTTCACGCAATGAAAGATTTCTGTGGCGAACAAGAGAGTCCCGCTCCCAAAGGAAGCCAGCAGAATGGCCTTCACTCGACGGCGAAGTTTCATGCGACTCACGAGGAACGCGGGCCAACCAATCAGCCAAGTAGTCGCGACTACTCCAACTGAATATACAGATCAGTCAGCCAGAACTGTCGCTTACGAAGGAGAAAGGAACGTACGGCCCATATTTATGCCAGTCGGGATCCTCCCGAAGGGGCTTGACGGAATACGTGGTATTGGGAGGCCGTTATAGAACATTTTAGAGACACCTGAGGTAATCGATGATATTCCAAGTCCTCCTGCTGCCCATTTCGAGATGGTCCGGTTCCGTCCTGAAGGAAGAAAGTATACGATTGTGATCTGAACCGAAACCCTGCTCGCCCTGGATTTGGCGAAGTCAGACATTCATGAGTTGGCAGTCGTGATTTCACTTGCCATATCGTTGCCGTCTGTGCCCAAAAGTTGGACCACAAGATGAAGGACCGACCCAGAATGGGCAAAGTCTCTGAAAATTCGGAGGCCATTAGGTGACACCCAGAGGGACTGGCATGCGTCAAGCTTACCAAAGGAACCAGACCACTTGACGATATCGATGCTCAGCATGTATATTGCGGTGAACAGCGCGATAGATGCCCAGAAATCATCCCACCACAACTGTTGGCGTCGACGTCGCTGAATGAGTCGAATGATTGTTGAGAGAATAGCGCAGATGTAGCCAATGCAGCCAACCACTACAATCGTTCGCGCTGTTCAGTTTAGTTCTAAGCATAAATGGTGGTGAATTGACCAATGAGCGTCGGGGTGTTCGCCATCGCTAGCGTAGAATACGCAGGGAGGTGCAATGTGAGAGCAGTACCGTTGGAGCCAAGAGGTGGCTTTGATCTTGAAGAAGGATATGAGAGTCGTTGAACGCTGCTGGCTTTCATTGCTCCGCGTCAACGCCTGTGAAAGGTTCGGAAAACTGTGGAGGAGGTTACAAAACGGGGGTAATGCGAATTTGCAAACATGATAGCGAATTGACGTGAACATAACGACCTTCATTCAACAGGTTTGCTTCATTGAACCATTTTGCACGCCAATTGTGGGAGGAACCGAAAATCTCTATTGCCCGCAGGTCATGAGGGAGATAAGTGCTGGGTTGACATGATGTCAGTGACATACGGGCAAGGCACAGATCGCGAGGCGTGTGGCGTAATGGGGCAGCATAGTGTGGCATTATCTGAGCTTCGATAAGCTATTATCTTCCCCTGAAGGCGTTCTTTGAATCCATTAAGCAATAAACGAAAGCGAGGAAAGAGATGGGGACTCAAAGCGGGTTCAACTCCTGGTTTCGGTCCCGCTGGCATCGCCAGATGCTATGCGTTGGGAAAGCATAGATCGCTCGGGTGGTTCGGACCAATGCATGTTACTTGTGTTTAGTTCTGTCAACGGCTCGACGAGAGATGTTACCTGTGACATTCTCGTCTCACGGCCACCAGACACTGACGTGCATTTGAGTTGTCTGAATAAGTGATCGTTGAGGCACCGAGGCACAATCACAACGTACCTCGTTCCGAGCCCCCCGAGGTGGTTGATTCTCGACGATGATTCGTTGTGGGATTGAAATGTTGATAGAGTGAGGCGAAAAGGATGACGATATTGCCCATAACGACGGAAGCGACGAGCTAACCGCCCATCGGGCTTTCAGTTCGTAAGGCGCCACGGATCCAGGGAAAGGCTCACCACTAGATGCGCCGAAATTTTGAGCAGGTGGAAGGCCGAAATAGTAAGATTGACACAGTGGAACACTTCCGTGACGAGCATGATGAATGCGCATCCGAAAGAAACCATGAGAATCTTCTTGACGCGACGTCGAAGCTTCATCCTCATGATGATGAAGCCTGGCCAGCCAATGAGCCAAGCGGTCGCGACTATTCCTACTGAAGAACAAATATGAGCAACCTGCGGATCGAAACGCGCTGGTGAGTGAAATGACGCACAGCCCATGTTTACACCAGTAACGAGTTGCGAATAAGGTCGCGTTGGGACGACCGGGATTGGGATTCCATTGTAGAAAAGCTTTGATATCCCAGAGGCAAGCCATCCGAGAGCGAGAGCTCCAACTGCCCATTTCGAAATCGAGCGATTACGACCTGGAGGTAGGAAATACACGACCGTCGCTTGAATCGAGATCCTACTTGACCTGGAAGCACGAAGTGAGAAACGTGGGCTCACTTGCTGCTTGCCTTACCTACCATATCGCTGTTGTCTGTGCCCAAAAGCAAGACCAGCTCATGAAACCTCTGAAAGTCACAGAGGACATGTCTTCGCAGCACATAATGAGTCTCACAGGGATGGGAAGCGAACCGATAGAACACACCTGTATCAATGGACCACTTTACGATATCGAAGGACAGCATATAGACGGCCGTGAGCAGCGCAAGCCCTGCCCATACATCATCCCACCATAGCTGTTGGCGCCGCTGTCGATGGACAAGTCGAAGAACCCCCGACGTTATGGCGATTGCGTATCCGAAACCTGAGCCGACTGGACGAGGGTGGCGGTAGTGTTGGAAGCATGCACATGGCGTGGTCGGAAATGTAGACTCACCAATGAAGGGGGTATCGCGTTCCATCACGGGTGCCTACCTAAGAGGAAGTTCAAATAGGGCAGGTGAAGGATCGTCGGTGCATAGAGATGCGGCGAGTGTAATGGAGGCACAGAAATCAAGGAGTGTGGATGAAAGGGTGGGAGTGTAGAACCACGAGCACCGTCATGAGAAGCCCCAGAAGGCGTCCAGTCATCATGCTGATGAGAGCACCCGATGTTACGCCCTGCCTACAAAAGAGTTGACGTGAAGTTTTGAACCCCGATGTTTACGACATGAACAGAACCAAGCTCTGTCGCAGGGTGCAAGGTCCCGCATGCTAGCTGCTAAGTCTGTTGCGTTGCCTCATGAAAGGTGAGGTCCAGAAGTAAGGACCCTTTGAACTATAGTATGGAAAGTAGGGTGAATGCAGAGAGGACCCCCGAAAACCCGCAGGAGAGGGTGGAGACAAACTTGGTCAATGGTGCCAAGACAAATTTGGCCTGTGCGTGGGAGAATATCACCAGCTTGGCACCTCGACCAGCGCTTAACCGATTTTTTGCGAGAAAAATGGCCGTTTGGTGACGGGACACCACCCAAAAAAATCTCCACTCTGCGGCCAAAGTCTTGAAATGGTGTCCGGGTCGCTCACCACCCTCTCCTGCGGATTTTCGGGGATCCCTCACAGAGCGCCTCGGAAGTTAGTTGGACGCATCACGTTGGCTGAGTTGTCCAAGAGAAGGCTGTCGGACTGAATGTGTTTCATCATCTTCGACACTGATGGCTTCTCACCCGCATCACATCGTCGTGGCATTGTGCCTGTAAGTAAGCGCTCAATGACAGGGCTACCCTGTTCACAGAACGCCATAAGGGCGCCTGATATTTGCACCCGCGTTTTCGGCAGCCTCTACCCTTCTTTTTACTGGGTAGTTGGCCTAATTACCTACCTACATATACACAGCCAAATTTAGAACTCACGCTCATCGTACTATCTTATCTTGCGATAAGATGGCGATCCATTCAGATGCAGAGCCCCACCTTCGCGAGAGGACTACCTGGGTGTCCCCATTCGACGTACCAGCCGGTGCGGAGAGTGTTCACCTCGCAGGGTCACCAACGCAGCGCTGATAAGCTCCTAGTACCTCAAAAACACTCCCTCACCTTTCCCGATCTGGTGCTATCCCTGACAGTGGTACCAGGGCGAATGGCTTGTTCTCTATTGCGATGGGAAATGCCTTCAAGCAAACTAACATGTACATGCGGCCTTTCGGTCAGCCCGGCGCCACAACTATGCGATGTGGACGATTCAGCTCTCGATTCCCCATTTCCCTTTGGCCACGTGCACTGCGAATACGGATGTCGGAGACCTCCGTGACTTCCGATGCGTGGAGACTGATATCAGCGGCGTTGTGCGTTACTTTCCCTCAGATGGTCTGATACTGCGGTCTTGATAGAAGCAGAAAGTCATACTGCAGCAGTATATAAGAACCAGGTCCTAAAGCGCTTTCTTTATCTTTCTGGCGTAGAATGAAAGCGACGATTCTTGCGACTCTGATCGCTTTATCCAGCGCGGCCCAGCTTGACCTTCACTTGCCCTTCTGGTCTGAGCTGAAAAGTCTGGGCTTCAACGTGACTATTCCATCCGATCCTGGGTATGCGTATGTTTCGAAACCTTGTGAGTTTGTTTCTCTCTGTTCAATACCCCCGTCATTTATTCTCGCCCAGTCAATCTTCGTATTACCACCCGGCCACTAGCAGTCACGATTCCTCACGATTCGAATCAGGTTGCTGCTGTGGTTCGCGTTGCAGCCAAATATAACCACAAGGTCACAGTAAAGAGTGGTGGGGTAAGCGGTCCCGTCGGGGTACTGTCCGATCTTCGCTTACCGATTCTTGAAGCATGCGTACAATGCGGGCGGCCTAGGCGGAGGAGATCGAACGGTAGTCGTCGATCTGAGAAACTTCAACACCATTCAATTTGACCGATCTTCAAACCGTGCTACCATCGGACCTGCAAGCTGGCTTATCAACGTGACTGAGACTCTGGTTCCTCATCGCCGGGCGCTGCCTCATGGCGCATGTCCAGCTATAGGCGCTGGAGGTCATGCAGGTCAGTCAACCAGGTTGGCGAGATCCATTCCTAACAGCACTGCTAGCATTCGGTGGATATGGCTTCATGTCAAAGAAGCATGGCTTATTCCTGGACAGGATCTTGGGAGTCGAAGTCGTCCTTTCCAACGGAACGATCGCATGGGCGTCCAAGTTTCGCAATTCCGATCTATTTTGGGTACGCACACAGGTGTTATTGGTAGGCGATGAACCTGATCGTTTTATTCTAGGCTTTGCGAGGATCAGCTCCCTCGTTTGGTATCGTGACCTCTCTCGTGGCTGAGACAGTTCCAATGCCCGAGTCAGCCACTCTCTTTTCCTATGGATGGACCTTGACCCCGTCTAAGCTCTCCAAGGTCATCGACAACATCCAAAGGTTTACCCTCGGACAATCTGCGAGTGAGCTTTCGGGGGTGTATGTCATCTCGCCTGGCCCTCGTCGAGGGACGGTCTCGTTGAGCCTGACCGGTGCATTTTTCGACGACCCTTCGAAGTTTGAGAGTGCTGTGGTTTCTATTGTGAAGAACGTCCCCGGTGCTTACGAGCGGACGGTGAATACGACGATGTCTTACTTGGAGGTGATCAGGGGGCTTGCTCAGTACAGCTGGGCACCTCACTCAACCCTTTACGCCAAGTCGCTCATCACTCCTGCGGATTCCCCAATGAATGGGCGGGCCAGAGAGAAGTTCGCAAGTTATCTTGCGAATGACGCACATGGAGCGAACATTGTATGTTTCCAACCCTTGGCTTTGGAGAAATTCGAATGTTCACATCTTTAGAACTGGTTCGTCCATATCAGCCCCTTCGGCGGTCCCTCGTCTGGTGTCAGCCAGGTTTCACCTGACGAGACCTCCTTTGCGCATCGCGATGGACTTCTCTTGATGCAATTCCATGGTTCGACGTTCAACGAGACTCCTCCTTTTCCTCCAGAGGGGCTTCACCTACTCAATGGTAAACTCTGTGCTTCTCGTGTAAACATCAACCTTGACACGAGATACTCTTAGGAATGGTGAACCGAATCATCGAGCATAGCCCTGGAAATTGGAATTACGGGTGAGCGATACGGGTTGCGCCACATACCAGCGCGGTCTTGATGATTTATTGACAGGACGTATGCGAATTATCCGGATCCTCGCCTCGAGGATTGGCAGCGAGCTTACTGGGGAAACCACTACCGTCGCCTCCAGCAACTGAAAACCGAATACGATCCCCGGAATACCTTCTCATTTCACCAGTCAATCGCCGCTTGAGGAATTCGTCTTTGAGTCCCTCTCCTTGCTCATTTCCAGTTCATTTTAACCGATACTTGTAGGATGTGATAGTATGAGTAGTGCTGACAACGAATACTATGAGATCCAACCATATTTCGGGTCCTCTCGTGTGTTGCCTGAGCCAAAGGCGACCATCTCGATGGCCTCTGGTAGCCTATAACGCGTGGTCGAAATATCACTCCCAGTATGAACAGACGTGAAGATATTTCCTGATGACCGCGATCGTCCTCCCAAGACGGTAGATTGTCGAAGCTCACGATTGTGCCGCTTCAGTGCGTGTCGTTGCTTAAACATGACGAACATGACACGATTGCATAAAAGCGAATCGAGGATCCGCTGGGGGCTAGCTCAGGGGATTAGTACCTTGCACTGAATAGACATGACAACGCGATGCCTACTTCGTAAGTAGTCCAATCATTCCCGGGCTCTAACGTGAGTTTCAAATCAGTGTTTGGAGGGATTAAAAGATCAATATACATACCTTCCACTTGATAAGTGGCATAAGCACATTCGCGATGCTCATAGCTACATGCGATGTTGAATGTCGTCCGGGACAAGGTGAAGGAGAAAATACTAACCAACGATGACAACACTGAAGAGAATCCCTACACGAGCATGAGCCCCAATAGTAAGGTGGAAGAATAAGGAACCAACCGTTTTTGTACAGCTGTGCGATCCAGGATGAATTCGACCTTGTTACTGATGGAAGAGAGTATTAGCCGCAGCAGGCCAATCTTAATAAAAAATCGCCGTACTATGGTAGCGCGCTCGAAACAGGGTAGCAAACACGGTGACTGTTGGTTTGGGTCAGTCTGTACAATTTCCAGAAGTCCATCAACGTACCAGCTTCAACAAGACTGAAGATGACATAACGCCACCTCGCTAACTTGAACGCGGCTGCAGAGACGATGAAACATTTGAGGCCTTTCGGGGTGGAGATGACGGGATCTAGTCGGATTGTATGAGAGCGAATGAAAGGGGGAGAAGGGATGCATACAAGTTGCTGGGTTCCATTCCAGGTGTGTGAGTACCGTAGACGTAACAACCTTCGCCTTAAATCCAATGTCAATGCCGACCACCGCCCCGCATCGCACAACGTACAAATTGAAGGAGCCCCAGAGGGTACACGACCGACGGTTTACCTCCCCATACAGCATATGTTTGAAGAAACAGGATGACTGGAGCTCCGCTCAGTAAACGTTAATATGGGCGAAGGAGGAGCGTACTAGTTGAGATGTTTTCCCCGATGACAAAAATCCCTGTGGCCAAGTGAATTCAAACATCAAGGGTACAAGAGAGGCCACGTACAGACACCCGCTTTGAATACTCGCTCACAAATCTGCGGGGAAGCTCAGATTCTTCATGGTCCGAGATCATTAGCTGGGTGGTGCACATACAACATCAGAAGGGTTCGCCATATTCGCAACTGGGTTCGAGGTCAGCGAAGAGACTTGGCGGGTACGGGATTTCACTTACAGTCATATAAAAGACCTTGGTCGATGAAGACCAGATATCGGTTGAGATAAAACAAGCCAAGACCCATCGACCATCGGCTTGTCCAGATATATTGGGCCTAAACGTGTCTGTCAGGCCTCGATCAAGCGACAGTCCTTGGTCCAGCGTAGCTACCTCCGATGTAAGCGTACACAAATAGTCATAGATCTGTAAGGATATCAAGACACGCGTAGGAAGGAAACTGCGACCGGAACGTACCATGAGAGTGATGCAGACAATATCGACTTCCCTGGGCATGAGAGCGGAGGGAAAGTAGGGAAGGATGTTGTAGCAACACGACGCTCGAGGTTTAAGAAAGAGATGGCCTGTGAGCGTCAGTTGCAACGCTTACGAGCCCCGTTGTTCCGACCGTTTAGAGTTGCTTCATGTTGGTGAGAACATATCAGGTTTGGCACGCTAGTGAGAGTAAAGCGAGGATCCTCGCCTTCACGTACGTACTACCTTGGCCTCTGTTGCTCCGCTCGACCAATTAGGGTCCCTGCCCGTTATCATTTGAGCGTATTATGGTCTAACCGCCCTTCGGCTATTCTATTTGTCTCTCCACCACACAGATATGTAACAGCCCATTATCCGCGATATTATTTCACCTTGCTTTATCTCCTCTCACGTTCAAACATCCTCTGCCACTGGATTGGAAATAGACGCTGGCAAGAATGGAAGTTCTGTCCTCACAAGACCACTTTTCTCATCCACATTTCCATTTGCCCTAAAGTCCGCAGAGATGCAGGGACAGGGTCAAGCAATGTCGGCTCCGATTCCGTTGTCCAGGGTAGAAGCGATTCTCGCAACATGATTCGTTGGGCTTGCGACCCTGAGGAATTTCCAGCGCTAATGAGGTGCAAACGAACAGTGGGAGATTAAATGGGAGATTGTCAGATTGAATGCACGTCCTAATTATATTCCCACTCAGCGCACTTGATTATCATCACAATTATGTATATTTGTCAGGGACAAGGATGGACGATGAGTGAGAACGATCAAATGAGAAGGAAAGAAGCGCGTTGAATTGACAGGGACTCTAGATACATGGAAGAACAGCTATATACCTAGAGAGAAACGGTCCAGTAATCAATGAACAAGAAAGCGAGGGAGCTACGAGTATATCGAGGATGAGGACCAGGCCTCGATCGAGGAATGGACCAGCTGGGCGCCAATGGTGAGCGGCGCGGAGCAGGTGATGGTCTTAACCATCACAATATTCCAACTCAGCGCACTTGATTTTCGTCACATCATTCACTGATAGGCAATCTCAAGGGGCTACCGAGGGCTGAATCCAACCCTCCCTGCCTGGTCCGTGAGAAGTCTCACCCAAGCATCGACAGCGGATGACAGCCAAGTGATCCCATGTCTGGTCCCGTCCAGACACGCGTCAAGCTTGAATATTCCACGGTGTTGTTGTCTGCCCGAAGGTTTACAGGCTACAGCCCCCCGATACCCAGTTGCATATCGATAGACCCAATTGCGCATCGCTTCGCTTTTGATATTTATTTTATCTTGGAGCCGGGGTGACGGCAGGACAAACAGCATCACTACAACCTATACCTAATCGAGATGACCATGCCGTTGCTCTACTCAGACGGACAGGCCTTTCTCGACTCGAGGCGGTACTAGACAGCGGAACCGCGCTGGATTTTGGCTATATACCGCCGGGTACTGCGATACGTAGAGAGAATGCGAGGTCTACCCTTCAATTACCAATCCCATCCCAAAGATCGCCAACGAAAAGAGCAACCAATGGCATCTTCGGTGTTTGGCTTGGCCCTGCTCGCCCAAAAACTAAACAAATATCAAAAGCGCAGCGGTTCGAAACTTGGTCTATCGACGTGCAACTGGGTGGAATATCGATAGACAGTGATTCGCTAATTTTCAGCTTTTGGTATTTGTTTACTTTCGGGGCTGGATAAATACCTGAAGCTGCTTCTTCGGATCGCTTTGGGGTCGGTGCGCCAGCAAGGACCTGGCGGTTCCCTGAAGTGGTGCTCTGAGTCCAAAGATGGTCAAGAGCAACCTGGGACTTACGGCGTTGGTGGGGCGTTGCTATTTGCATCGCTCCGAAACTAAACAAATATCAAAAGCAGCATTTTGGCGAAATACCGTCTATCGATATTCAGGTAGCTGTATCAGCACACCCTGCTACGGCCTATAGACCCGTTCGGACGCTCATGGGCAGATCTAAGTAGTCATTGAATTTCGACTATATGCTTTTAATGGCGCATCAACGTGTATAACATGTAAATCGTGTCTGACTCGGTCGGCACGCCAGAATTGACCTCGACACATGACTGGAAGGCTATTTACTGTGAGAGGCAGAGCCACGCGCTGAACCGCAATCCAGCAGCGTCAGTATCGTACCACTGGGATCGTGTCTGTATACAACAGCTCCTTGTGGTCCAATTTTCTTGAAGAGTGGATCGGGGCCTTGTTAGAGCGACGTTAAGCCATCAACTAGCTGTCATCAACTGTCGATGGCATCGGCTGGGTGACACTTCTCACGGACCTGACGGGGAGGGTTGCTTTCCGCCCTCGGTATCTCGGTAGCCCCTTGGGAAGTCTCCAATGTTCTGGACGTTGAGAAAACTTTGCAAGGATCGTAAAGCGCGTCGCAGACGGTACCTGACAAAGTGCCGTACTTAGCTGCGATCACCGCAACCACCACACCTCTCTTCTTCTCCTTCTCCATGTTCATGCACAGCGCCTGCTGTCTGTAATCTCGCCTTCACAAGATCCTTCTGTGGACTCCGCTTGAGCTATGAACCGACGCGCAACTGTCGAGCCGATCGGTTTGTCAATCTAACATTCTGTCGTGCTCAACACTCGTTTACGCTATCGTAGGCGGTTACAGCGTTGGCTATGGGATTGCCATCCTCTCGACTATCGCTCGACTCCATCACCGGAAACGGCGCCAGCAACTGTGGTGGGACGATGTTTGGGCGGCTTTGGCACTCTTAACAGCACTCCATCTACTGACCTTTGACGTTGTCAAATGGTCGCTGGACTTCGGTGCGTCGTCACAATGATAAAGGTTCATGTTGGTGGCCCCTTGGACTCAACGCTCTTATAGAGGGCTTCTCAATCCGGGCCCAATCGTTCTTTTGGTGGGCGGCCTTCTGCGCGCAGTCGACAGCCATATGGTAAATCAAGATCCATTCACCACGTTGTAACCTAACTGGTTACACCATGGTCCTAGGTCGAGCAGGTTGTCGATCCAGACCACCATCGTATACTTCCTTCCACCCGGACGCAATCGCACCATCTCGAAGGGGGCTGCAGGAGTACTCTTCATCGCATATCTTGGGGGGATGCTGTCAAAGTTGTTCTGGAATGGTATCCCAATACCAATCATCCCTAAACCACCTTACTCAAAGGTTCCGACTATCATCAACTTGGCTCGTGAGTCCTTCCTCTGATTGTGTTGACGAACATAGTCCCCTGCATATTTTCCAATTTCGGAACGTCAGCTTACTTTTCGCAGTCGGGATCGTTTCTACTGTGTGGCTCGTCGCTTGGCCTGCCTTCATTTTGATGAAGATGAAGCTTCGGCGGTCCGTCCGGAGGGTCCTGATGATAGCATTTGGTAGTGCAGTCCTTTTACTTGCATCGGAGATCTTTCATGGTGTGAACCTTATGACTTTTGCCTACCATCTATTGAAAGCCTCAGCGCACATCGTGGTATGTTTAGTTTTCTACATATTTCTGACTAATTTCTTGACGTCTGATTCACAGCTTGTTCTATCCGTTGTATTGTCGAATATCATCGTCATTGTTGCTGCGATCTACCAGCGACTTCGACCCGACGCCGATCATCGTCGAGATTCGACTGAGGACTCGCAGCAGGGTACGTTGAGTAATCTTGTTCACGTGTCGATGCTGCTTATGCTTCGTCCTAGGGGGTAGCAATAATGCTGTTGAAATCACAGCAACGAAGATGACACAGTTCACGTCTCTTGTTGAGCCGCTCACCGAGTTGGACTCGAGCGACCTTGATTGGTCTGATTCACATCCTTATTCCTAGAAAGCCGACGCTGGGCTCATAACAAAGGTTCAGGCGATCGCCCGTTGAACTGGATGAACTTTTTCGTGACCCCGTAATTGCAGTCTGGTACGTCGAATGGCGTTGAAGGCTTGATATTGCATTTAGCACACTCCGCCGGAATTCTTTTGTGAGGGTCGCATGCTTGATGATCGTAACTATGTACAGTTACTTCAACGAGAGGTCATACATTTCTCATTGACCTTGTTGCTTGATTTTGAATGATTTCCCCAGCACCCTGCCATGCCCGTTACCGCCCTTTGGGAGAAACTTCTTACGATTAGAAACGTCTACCGCTCCCTCAATTCATTAAGTGCCGAGAACCTAATTAAATCCTGAGATTGGAATGCCATTTCAGGAGGGCTGTATGTTACTACCATCCCAGAGATACGTCCACTTGAGGGTTGCTGCAAACCATCTCGCGATTTTCTGTTCGGGTTGTCATGCCGATGAAGGCAACGAAGTTCTGCAGGAAAAGCGGCCAAAGCGTGGCTCGTACGGGCCCTGTTCGCTTATATTCCTTGGACATTCCATTGCACCGTCCTTCCCAACCCACTTCGAGCGCTACAGTCTAAGTGCAAGACCACATCGCTTGGCTGATGCACAATATCTGATTTCTTCAATCTTAGTTCCTCTCGATCTCGACATGATTGGGCCTGCGGATTCCGACAGCACCGGGAGTGTTGGGTCCATATGCGAGTCACGAGGATCGAGTATGATCAATACTTTTTGACTGGGGGTAAGTGGGCTACAGCGTGGGCTATGGCATCGCCGTATTGTCCAGTGTTACCCGCTTTGTACACAGGACACAACGCCAGCAGCTGTGGTGGGATGATTTTTGGGCATTGGTAGCGCTCGTTGCAGGACTTTACATGACGAGCTTCCACATCGTTTGATTGACTCTTGCCTTTGGTACGTCTTTATGAACGGCTCTCAGTGCTTGCATTCCTGTGAACTCCCAACAGCAGTACTCTCGATTCGTGCAAAATCATTCATTGTCTGGACTGGGTCTGTCGCAGAGACGACCGCCATATGGTTCGTCAAACTCTCTCATGGGTTGCAGTGTGCGCTTATCTCTCTGAACTTAGGTCAAGTAGGATGTCAATTCAAATCACGATTGTCTATTTTCTTCCACCAGGGAGGAATCGTACGATCTCAAAATGGGTGGCAGGAGGACTATTCTTGGCGTATCTTGCTGGAACGGTATCAAAGCTCTTCTGCAATGGCCTCCCAATACCACCGATCCCAAAACCGCCCTACTCGAGGATCCCGACCATTGTTAAGCTGAGTCGTAAGTTCGTCCTCACTGTTATAGTTGGGTTGCTAACGTGCGCCTAATAGCGAGCATCATTGCAACTGCATGGCTTGTTTGCTGGCCTGCCTTCATCTTGATGAGGATGAAGCATCGAAGAGCCGTCAAAAGGATTCTATTGGTATCATTTGGAAGTGCGATCCTGTTACTCGGCGCGGAGGTCTTCCACAGCGTCAATTTTATGATGCCCGGATACCATGACCTCCTAAATATTTCAGGGCACATAACGGTACGTTCGACCTCAACGAAGGCTTTGGTCTACACTGTAACATTCTCATGGGACCTTAAGCTTGTCCTCTGAGTTGTACTATCAAATATCATTATCCTCGTTGCCTCGATATATCAACGCATTCATTGCGACGTCGACGACCGTCGAGATTCCACCACCTCCGAATCTGAGCCAGGTATGGATCCAACCTATAATTCAGACTTCTGTGATGCTGAAACCGACAGGGGGTGGCACTGGCGTCACTGCAGAGAGAATGACGCAGATTTCGTCTCTAATTGAACCTCTCACCGAGTGCTACTCGAGTGAACTCCGCTGGTCCGAGTCCTCTCACCTCCAAGGTCGCCTTAGAGTCGTTGTCACGACGGCCGAAGCGCGAATCCTAGTCGTGTTCAAAATCTCTCGAAAGCTTCGTATGTAAAGTCCTAACCTAGATTCCTTCAACATCGCCATGAAGCTGTATAGTCTGACACTCATCGTTGTCCCATTAACGTCATATTCGATACAGTGCTTTCCCTTCGCCACAATTGCAGGGGGTTTCCGCCAGCTCGATTATTACCTTCCACACCTTCGAGGGGCTCATTCGACTATGATTTGTGAACTTTCCAAGCCTCGACGGTCATCTATTTAAAGCCCGACCTGCAATTTAGGTCCTCCCGAGTAGGATATGCCACAAGAAGCAAGCACTCTGTCGTCAAACTGGGAAAGGGAAATGTTGTTGGCGAGTTCATATTCCCTCCACCAAAGAAACTCCGCCCGTCGCTCTTGACCTTATTCGATCTAACTCGATAGACGTAGTGTGACCACGTTGAGAAGTCCCAAAGTCACTGGATGATAGCAGTGTAGTAAGAACGTTGCCCACAGTGTTATCTGGCTCTGGCGGTGTTGTCCATTCCATGGAGATGCCATGGCTGCTATTCGAGGCTTACCGTTGCTTGAAGATGACGAACATCACACGGCTGCAGAGGAGAGTGTCAATAACTCGTTGAAGTCTGAGAGGAGCGATGTCAGCCTTCCTAATCTTTAAGCGGTACCAAGACTTGCTTGGAAAGTATGCCGATGGTCCTTGGGTCCTACAAACGTTCAGCATGGGATGCGTACGAACGGCTCCGTTGAACTCACCTTTGAGCGGATAGCGATGGCTAGATTCACAGCGCTGAATACTGAAGAGAAGTTAAGGCTGAGCTGCAACGCGTGTATTTGACGAACATACTCAGCACGACGAGGCCATAGAGAATACCTGGCAAATTGTTAGCTCGAGTTGCAAGGTCAGATGGGAAACAAATTCTACTCACCATTCCTATACAGCTGCACGACCCACCGTGAGTGCGATTTCCTAACTACATAGATGGTTAGATGGACGAATGGAGAAAGGGCTGCGAGACGTACTATGATACCATGCTCGGAATATGGTGAAAAAGATTGTGACTTGATCCATCCCGATGTCAGTGTATGACGAACTGATAGTAGTCAAAGGCAGCGTTACTCACTCCCTTCTGCAAGTGTTGACACGATATACCGATATTTTATGAGCCGGGCGGCAGGAAGAACGACGCATAAAGGGCCTCTCTGAGAGGGTGCGACGAAGTCTGGATGATATCAGCGCAAAGAACGGACATCAGTAATAGTCTACGAGGGGCTTACAAGAAGCAAAGTCGAATTCGATGTGTGCCACCATCACCCCCGTGACAGCTCTCGCCTGCAAGGCATGAATGGGCGATCATGACCGAAACGAGGAGCTTACAAGTAGTAGAACTCCTATTGGGTATACAATGTAGCGCCGCCCGCCCCAGATAGCGCGTAGCTGAAGGTAGAGGATGACTAGTCGTAGAGTTAGAAAGTATCCAATCCGAGATTGAAAATGACTTACTACCAGCAACGTTTTCACCAATCATCATTACCCCTGCAATTCAGGTCAGCAAAGAGGTTTATCTACGTCTGAAATACACTGACAAAGGCCTGCTTTGAATATTCTTTCACATATCTGCACTGTGGTTTAGGCGACGAAGGATGTGTCAAGAGATTCATTCCTGACCTTTGCGGAGGGGTTTGGCATATTGCCAACTACGCTAGTTAGTTAAATCGTTTGCCTGAACGTGGAGAGATCTCGCGCACAATGAAATAAGAGGATTTGATCTACAAATACGAGATAACGGTTCAGGTAGAACATGCCAAGGCCTATTGACCACCGGCTTTTCCAGATGTTCTGAGCCTAAAAAGGATCAATGAGTACTGAATTTTTGCATAGCCAAGTCACTGACCTCGCAATCTACGGTCAAGACATAGTCATATATCTGTGCGACGTTAGCCGCTAATATGGGTTCAGATGGCCTTACGAACCGCGAGGGTGAGGCAGACAAAGTCAAACTCCCTTGCCATAGCCTGAGGAATGGTATTGTGCTGGTGGGAAGAGAGAAGGAAGATAGAGAGAGGAGAATGCCAGCTCTCAGGGCTGCGACATTCGGAAAGGGTGCCTGGGAAACATGCCAGGTGCCAGTGTACGTGCGCAATGGCTCTTGCTTTTTTGTTTAAGTTCAGCGGCGGTGGCCTCTAGCCGCATGGAGTAGTTCGGTCACACCTCTAGCACTGACCGTGTCGTTGCTTACTGCGTCAAGCGGTGGCACGGCATGAGAGCTTTGAGAAACCGCTCGAAAATATTGCTCGATCATCTCCGGAAAGTGCTTAAAATAAACTCCGGATGTGCATCGCGTTACGCCCCGCATGACTTCGCATACGTACAGTTTGTATGTACACAAGTCACCCTGTCGCGGCCTGTTACGGCCCAAGCCATTGGTGAGTATGCATGGGCAACTTTTCGGTAAACAACCGACATGCCGATTCAGGCGTCCAAAGTGGTTTGCTCTTTTCCGATGTCGCCGGGCGCCAATCACCCCACGTCTGGCGCTTGTCCGGGTGCCGTGATACACTTGAGATGTTTCAACGATTACGCGTCGTTTGCACCTCTGCAGGTCTGGGCAGTCCGCCGGGAATGCACCTCTCTATCGCGCAGACTCGAGCGTCTTCGCTTGCCCATCATGGTGAGCGATTCACTCCTTGACTCATCCTGAAAGAGGAAATTCTACCGTCCAGTCCCGGGTACTTGCGAGCCTGAGATCGCCCATTCATCTTGTGTAGATGTCCGAAGATGTCCTCATGTCAAACCGTTCATTCAAACGGGGCCTAAGAATGCTCCAATCCAGGATAATATCGCCGTTGGGAAGACCAAGGTATACATAGACGACTGTAAAAAGCTTTCAGCGCATAGGGTACATTTGAAGAAATGTAAACGTCCGCTTGACCAACAGGGCAAGGTCGAGGGGTGCAATGGAGAAGAAAAGATTCAAAAGCGTATTAGAAACTCATAGACATAGGCGAGAAGGCTGAGTCTCTACAAGAGTGGTGGATGAGGAAGGGACATGGATACGCGACGGCAGCGACGGGGTGGTTTGAGCAGAGAAGGAGAAGCGAGCCACTAGGAGGACAGAAGCGAGAGATTGAGGTGGCTGTCTTATGCCTCTGACATTGTCACATCTCCATCCATTGCGGTAGTATCTGCCTCTCCTGGCGCGTCAGCGGCATCACCTTCCGCGATAGCGTCCTCCTCTTTGCCTACGGGGAAGTGGATCCGTTAGTGTTTGGTAAAATGTCGATGGAGGTGGTTCGAAGTAGACGGCGAAAAAAGCGATGGACGCAGTGGAAGGCAGCCCGTTCAAAAGGCTGAGTTGCGCAGATATCCAAAGGGGCGAGGGTAAAGCAAGGTTGGAGAGAGACTCACCATTTAGGTCCAACGCAGCTGTGCCGTCCATAACTGCCTTCTCGTCCTTCTCAGCCTTGTCCTCCTTCGCTGTACCATTTGTCACAGGCGCAGGTCCTAGTCCAGCATCGGCACCTACGAATAATGTTCGTTAGTATGAGGCACAGTCGTGACATGGCGGGTAATGGAGAGAAAGGAGTAGTCTTGGGACACCCAAAAAGCTCGTCGCATGAAGCACGAGTCTATAGGGATCCTTAACTCGGAGCGGAAGCCGCTCCTCTCCGGCATTTGGATATGCAAGACAACATGGAGAAAACGGATGCGCGCTTAGCAGCCCAATCGCACATTTACAGTCAAAGCGGCGAGGAATAGAGTGCAAAACCGAGAAAAAAAGGGCACTCACCATTCGCACCCTTGGTAGCATTCAAAATCTGATGCCACTTCTTCACCAACACATCCGAACGTTCACGAAACTTGAATTCGTGATCGCGTGGAACCTTGTCTTCAGGAAGAGCAGCAATATGGCGCATGACTTTGCCGATTTTGGAGAACTGGGAGCAAGGGGGTTAGCTTCGGTCATGCTCGCGGGGTCCGAGAATCGAAAACGAGTCAAGAGTGATTTGGGGAGGTCGGAGAAGCAAAAATGCAAGGGAATTGGGGCTCTGAAAGGCAACTTCAAAAGAGTTCTATCTGAGAGACTACCCGTTCGCTACGGGTTGAGCCCAACAGGAATCCGTGATCTCACATAGGTGATAATGGCGAGATGGAACAACAGTGAAGAGTTGATCAAGAAGCCAGGGGACGCTTCGCGCCATTTCACAATACGAAAGATGCAGGGGTGGAAGAAGGTGGAATTCGTTGCGAAAGAAGCATAGTGAAAGGAAGAAAAGTCAACGAGAGAGGCAAAGTCCTCACCTGCAAGTGCTCAATCGTCATTCCTTCGAAGTCTTCAATCATCTTGAACAATTCGTCGAGTCCTGGCATGTCCTGTGAGGAAAGGTCAGCAATACGGTTCGGAGATGCGCGCAGAGTCGATGTGAGAAATTTTGGGAATTCGTTCCAGAGGGAGTAAAAGTGGACCCCCCAAAACGACGCAAAAGGAGAAGAGACCTCGCAAAAGGTCTCGCAGATGCGTAACGAGCCCAGGAGCAGTAAGAGCGGGGTCGGAAAACAAGAAAAGCGCCATCCTGGGTTCGAGGGTTTAACCCGAGCGCCGGTAAAAGTCGGATGAAGAAAATGGACCCAAAACTCCCCAAACTCAATAGTAACATCGGGGTTTTGGTCGTAGAGCGAATTGACAAGGGGGAAAAGGTAAAAAGGAGAGGTGTGGAATAGGAAATAGGACTCACGTCATCCTTTGGAACCGCCTTGTTACTGAGGAAGCTCTTCTGGAGCTTGTGTCGCCAGTCACGGACCTTGATTGCTTCGGGATCTTCGCCCTTGCCTGAAGTATACGTAAACATGCGGAATTTGGGTGAAACAGAAGAGAAAAACGGATGGTTGAGAAGGAGAGCGAGGCAGACAGAGTGAAAAAGACGAAGATGAAGTAGCGCAGCAGCGCGAAAGGCGACAAGGAATTCAAAACGAGAGCCATTTGAAGGAATGAAAGAGCAAAAGTCAAAAGAAAGCTCAAAGAACGTGATGAACTCACTATCTTGGGCATCCTCTTCCTTCTCTCCTCTCCTAGGCCTCTTTGCTGGAGGCGGCGACGTCTTCTTGCTCGTCCCAGCCTCATCCTCTCCACCATCATCCTCACTCTCAATCGTCTCTTTGCTCTTTGCACCACCCTTTCTTCCTCTCGAGCTCGCCGCAGCCTTCTTCCCACTCGCCGTCTCCTTTGCCGCTGGTTCCTTCTTTCCACTCTTTGCTTTCGTCGACTTGGTCTTTGCACTCGCCGACTCGGTTTCGCGTTTCCTCTTCTTGGTTTTAGTAGCCGTCGAAGTAGTGGTCTCGTCACCGCTGTTGAGTTGGTCGACTTCGTTGTCTGCCTCTTCGTCATTGTCGAGAGCGGCGGCGGCAGCTTGAGCGGCTTTTTGTTCGATCCATTTTGTAGGGTCTAGAGCGATTTTGTAGCCTTCCAAGAGGTCGCCTGAGCGGCGAGAGGCGGGTGCGCCGCCGACGTAGTCGTTGATTTCTTTGGGTTGGAGTTTGGAAATGTCTTTTTCGACGAGCCAGGCGCTGAGAGGTGGAGGTTAAGAAGGTTATGTGGCAGATAGAGAGAGGTAGACGCACTAGTCGCCGGTTGGGAAGAATCTGACACAGTAAAAGGTTGTTTTCTTGTTGGCTGGACGTTCTTCAGCGACGGAAGATGGGACCGAGTCAGGGTCTACAACCTAAAGGAAAGCAAGTTCGTTAGCCATTGTCGTCATCATCGTCGAGTCCATCGTGCGTCCAATCGTTCCTCCTTTGACCCTCCTTTGACTCCAAGCTCTCTTCCTCAAAGACTTTCCATCCAGAAACTATGCTTTATAGCCCTCCAGCATAACATCCCAACCACGCGTTTTCCTCCGACACGACGCGCCTGGGCCTCCCATCCAATGATGCAGACCACGGATCTCGAAACGACCAAGGATGATAAAGACAACGATAACTCACCATTCCAGGCCAGGGTGCATAACCTCGCACCTTTCCCAAGACAATATCGCGCACTTCATAGGTATGTGCCTGTCTCTGCGTCTTTGCAGAAGCGCCACCCTTTTTAGTGCTCATCGTTGCCAGATATACACGGAGTCCTAGAGGTCAAGAGTGTTCAAAGCCAAGAGTCCTGAGCAAGCCAGTTGTCGCCAGTGGCTAGGAGAAGAGATAGAGCCAGAGGGGTACGAGGAGGAGGAGATGGTTGAAAGAAGAAGGATAAACCCATCAACACAACACAAACGCGCCGGGCCTCCTGATTTCCACGAGGGCCCGTGCATTTTTCCACGGCACGTGAACAACACACGTCATTGGGCGTTTAATCTCCTTATCATCATCCGCGACCACAGTTGAGGAATTTTTTATGAAATGATAGTGAAGCAGGCTGGCTTTCGAATCACAACTACTGTCCGTGGAAGAGGTAGGTATCATCTAGACTTACGCAGGCTTGATGCATTGATGTCTCGCCCTTTGTTAATAGTTCATATTAACCTTTCGACGCCGTCGTGCTTCTTGGGATAAGCCTGCAAGGCCCCCAGCCCGACTCGAATCTTCGCCCAATATTCCAACCTGGTCAGGTAGAGGCCTCTGCTATAGAGTAGTCGTCTCCTCTTTTCTTCATCTCCGTGGCTGATTCCCAGCTTGCACCCGCGATACAAGTGTCGGAACTCATCCCGAAGGCAACCGTTTAGGACTCGTCACGAGTCTTGAGCTGTTACCAGCAACATCTGGAATAGGTTCTTCAATTGAATAGTCGGTTGACACTCATTGAAAGGGAAACTCGTTGCTGCGCTACTGCCACCGATGTTCTTAGCTTTGCCGTGATTCAGTGGCGTCGATATGAGACCTGAACGTTTCTGGATGGGACCTTTCGCTTCGTTGGGTTTTGCCTCGTTGGACCTTAATCGACACCCGTTCCGCATCTCCTGCTCCAAGATCACGACTGGCCGTCTCGCTTTTATCTAGGTTAACAAGCCAACGGCGTGGCCCTTAGCTACTCAACAGCCAACCCCGAGAGACTTCGCCTTCGTGACACTGGACGACCCTTCTAGTCTTCGACAGAGGATGTGCCTCACGACGCTGCTGTAGGGACAACGACTCCCAGGCACTCGATCTTGGACAATTTCTTCTCTAAACCGCAAAATCTATCGTTCGAACAGCATTGCCTCGACCTCTGCATTCTACTGGCTGGTGGCGCCTTAGGGCATCCTTAATCGTGCTTATCACTCTTCTCTCAAGGTACTTTGTACTAAAAGCATGCGGTTCAGCACCGCGAATGAAAGACGCCGTTTCTCAGATATATCCCTGGCGCAACGCAAGGCCTTTGGGTCAACAACGACAATGACGGGACCCAAAGTAGTCCTTTCCAGATGAGATCCTGACGCAGGTTTGGATTCGTCGAAGGAGGATCGTTGGATAGCTGAAAGAGTTTGTATGAGAGGGTCCAATGAAACCTAGTCATGTCTTGATAGAAGGTGCGCCACGGCTCTCTGACCCTGAGTACTCCTTGTGAAATGACAACGATTGGGAACAGGTGCGATCTTTGACGTACCTTGCAAAGCTGCTTGGTTTGAATTCTTCATGTGCGCCTCGCATTTCGGTTTGCTTCTAAAGACACACTGACAATAGACTAACATCGGGCGGTCGCTGTCTCTTTATAGCAACGCCCGTTGCTGGTTCTTTTATTATTCCTCAGAACCTCGCCGTAATTTCCCTTCGGAAGCCCTCGACCGTCAACACGTTATGATATCGTGGATGACTGACCTTCTTTGCCGCTCACGAGGCCCCTAGAAGCCGCATCTTTCGTTTGTATTCGACAATCCTGTGGTCTGGCCCATCTTCTTCTGCGAACTCAAACTCGGTCCGAGCTTCTTCATTGAGAAAGCCACTTTCACGCACCAACTTTGTCTTCTGATTGGGAGTCGGGGACTCGGAACCGCGCACTCTACCAAGAAGCTATGATACCTGGGTGAGGATGAATTGTCTTTGATTGGGATGGCGAGGCTCATCGCAGGCGTTTTGCGCTGAAAGCTCAACCTCTAATATCCTGGATGGGAACATGCTGTCCGAAGTTCACTATTGAACATGACGAAACAACTAATGATTTTGGTCTTCTGGCGGTGTGTTCGAACGCGCAAGGGATGAGCTCACCATGCCTGAGCTTCGTTCCGATACTCTTTGGAGGCGATTGGGGAGCTGGTGCATGGCTGGGTGACCGCTTTCCAACTGTAACGTCATGGGATCTTGTCGCTAGCTATGCATTTTGGGTGTCTGATTTCTCACCATTTGCGCCGTCGTCCATCAAGGACGGCTGTTACGGTTTGCGAGAAAGGCATGTCTGTAGCGTCGCCTTGGATTCCTTCTGTATTTCTTGTTGATTACTCTCCCAACCCATTTACAGGGCTACAATACTTGGGAGTCAGGCTGGCTGGCTGCCACTTGTCAGATTGCCCACTCATGTACGCCTATCTGTACTCCTAGGCGGCTGAATCTGGAAGGCCAGCCAGCGTTCTAATATTTTGGGGCTTGACGGCCGCGTTTTGGAAAAAAGAATTAAAGGGTTCTATTAAGGTAGCTAGAGATAGCACGATACGAAGGAAAATCAGAAGGCGAATGGCAGGCTAATACAAAGCAACCTCGAAGAACAGGTTAAGAACAGAGAGCGAAGCGCAGAAACATCAGCATAAATAATTGAATAAATGAACGAAACAAGTAAAAGGGCTACAGAAGGGCCGCGATGGAACGTTATGTGACAACGACCAGTTATGCAGGTGCCGTGATCGCCTTCCTCTCATGAGTGGTCACCTCCTCCTTATGCTCGATGACCTTCGTCTCATCATGACCTGGGTAGCCAAGCTTGAGCCTGTCGATCTCCAACCTCGTCTGATTGATGAACTTCTGCATCTTGGCGATGGAGGTCCAGACTTCGATGAGCTTCTCGACGTAGGCCTGGACACCATCATCTCCAGCGTACTCGCTCAGGAGGTAAGAGAATTCGTCCATCTTGAGCTTTGCAGAGTCGACGACGGAGGTGCAGAAGATGTCTAGGATTGGACGAATTGTTAGTGAGCGACTCTGAGGGGAAAGGGAGGTGGAACGTACAGCAGAAGACATTCTCAGTGTTGGCCATGATCCCTTGGCCACTAAAGTTGTACCTCCAGATCTAGCATGAAGAGACCTGTAAGCAAATGATAAGAGGAAAAGCTGGGTGGGATCACCTTGACATCGATGCGAATTACTGCATTCTGCTTCATGAAGATAAAGAACTTTTGTTCCTCTTGTTCTCCGGCGTTTCTGTTTCCGAGGATAGTCTTGAGAGCTCCTCCAACAATTTTCTGAGAGTTCGTGGTCGTCAAGTTCAGGTTTGTCAAAGATTAATAGATCGAATTGCTCACCTTGAAGCCCCCGACAACGGCATCTTTCTTCTGCTCGGCATCGGTCTTCTCGCTTGTGCCTTCCTTGATCATGCCAAAGAAGCCGTCGACGACGTCATTGAGACCTTCACCCGCTTCCTCGCTGACGCTGACTCGATACCCTCGCTCCCATCGAAGGGCACGGATACCGGGCACCATCCTCTTCTCCACGGTAGCAGGGTCGGTGAACATACTGGAAGTGAGTGGATTCATTTCGTCAGTATGATGACCGTGCAAATACTATGGAGTGCTTACTCGTCCAAATCATTCTGGTACTTGTCAAGCTTGCTATTGGCAGCTTTGACAAGGAAGTCGAGCTGTTCCTTGGTCCTGGCCTTCTCCTTATCATCGAGTTCGTGGAGTCCATCGCGGAAGGCAGAGATAGCGGCACCCATTTTAACGTAGAGGTGAGAGCGAGATAGACGGAGAATGAGAAAGAGGAGAGATGCGGAAGAGAAGTGAAGAAGCTTGCTTGCTGAAGAGCTGAGAGTTTGGGTACACCTTATATACTTTTCGTACTTCCGATACAAGCGTTCGATATAGCTTTCCAAGCCATTTTCCTTCGGGGTTTTCACCTACCGACGCCAGAGGTTTGCATCCGTACTCGGCATTGACATCGTTAGGCGCCTGTGAGCGCTCATGCATGCTGTCTGACTGTTTTTTCTGACCTACTGACGGTATGCTCTGATGAAAGCGTGAAGCATCCGAGTCTGGCTGCATCGGTTGTGTTTTTGGATATATTTTGCCACTCTCTCATGCATTCCTATCTTTCAGTAGGCCATCGTTTGCATATTCAACACTTTAGCCCGGGACTCTGGAAGTCTGAATTTTAACACCCTGGCTGGGGACAAGGCTGAATACTTGCCGTTGATCCTCACGCCATCAGTCCCGCCGAAACTGAAAGATGGTTTGCTGCCTGATAGATGCGCCACGCCAAACGTCAAAAAACAAGAGCGAAGACCATTCCCGACGCCAAAGATGGAGCGGGTGTAAGCCATCACCGGCTTCAGGGGTGTTCTGCGACACCTTCTCTTCTCCCAGGGGCTTCAAACTTATCCTGATCTAGATGACAGTGGAATGCTTTGCATCTGCCAGAATGTTCGGCGCGATTGGTACTGCTGCTTCTTCTTACCTCAGGCACAGACTGTATGACCTGGAATATGACCCTGCAATATCGTTTTGGGCACTTAAATGGACAGCGGTCAGGAAGCGGATTGTTTAGTGAACTTTTTGGGGCCTTTCTAACATTTACTATACATTTGTCACTAGCAATAGGCTTCCCCGGGGTCCGTTATCTGTCTAAACAAGTGGGTGAGCATTGATATCAGTGAACGAGGCATACGAGCACTTACAGAATCCTCATGACACTACGCACAGGCGTATACCAGCGTACGCCCGTCTCCTCAAATCGAATCAACAGCGAGACGTAATGTTTCGCATCCCACTCGAGTATAAACTCCAAAATACCCGAATCGTACTTTCTTGCTTCTTCAATCAGGGATGTTACGCGCGACTCCAGTGAGGGACAAACACCCTCCTTCCATGCACCCTGGACCCACTCGTCACACGTTCGGACTCGTAGTAAAGTCTGGGGAAATTCACGGTAGGTCATGTCGAGTGTGACGATCGAGTTCTTTAGCATCTGGGTGATGGAGCGAAGCTTGTTGCATAATCGCTTAAAGACCGGATCATGGAGCAGAATGTTGGCGATAGAGAGGGAGAGAGATTTGGCGTATTGTGAGATTTTAGCGATCAAGGTGGTCGCCGGGGGCGTGAGTACGGGGGTGGCGCTGGTAGAGGAAGAGGGGGATATTTGCGGCTCGCAAGCTTCCTTGAACCGTGGGTCATGGAACAGATTCATTGCGACAGAGAGATAGAAGGATATGGCATATTGGGAGACTCGAGCCGTACCGTAATAACCTTGAAGAAATTTCGTTGAAGGCGTGTTATAGGTTTCAAGGAGTGCTTGAGGCGGACGTACCTTGTGTGCGAAGGCCAAGTTCGGTACACTCGAAACGATGTCTACGCAGCCAGTCATCCTTCTGGCAATTGACACTGCAATAGGTCATAAAATGGCACCCGGTGCAGATTTTGACTGGGGGATGAAGGTTGTCCATACGAGAGCTAAAGGGCTTGGAGAGCGAGGTAAGGAAAACTCCAGGATGAGACCTTTGGGACTTACGCAATCATTATTGCAGTTCAAAATGTCAAATTTCACCGACTTAAGGATGGACGAAAGCGTTGTGATGTGCTGAACAAGACAGCTCCAAAGGTTTGATTCCGCCTCGACGCTGAGCTCTACCAACAGAACGCGAGTCCTAGAGGTGACGTTGGCCAGAGATTTGAGAACGCGGGGGTAGCAAGCGCTAGACGCTAGAACGGTCAGGATGCGCTTTCCGGAATGTTGAGACCCCTCGTCTCCCCAGTCACAATCGGGGTAAAGTTTCACGAGCCCTTCGAGGAGTCCAGAGTCGATGATAAGATCAAGTCTCCGATTACACTTTGCGATTTGCAAAAGGTAGGACGAGCTCTCGAGGAGGTCTGCACTAGGGGATATACGGGATGCAAAAATGGATGTTAGATCCACCAGTGCCTTGAGACAGGCGCAACGTTTCATACGGTGCGAGACGGCTTGTCGATCCACCCGATTAAAGATTAGAGTCAAGGTATGAGCATTTTTGTAACAGATGCCAAAGTTCGTTGAACGTTGTTGGAGGAGACTAGTTAGGTGCTTCACCTTGAGCAACAAAACGTCCAAGAAAGTGGAAAGTTGCCGTTTGGAAGACGCGACGATGTCACAGAAGATCTGAGAGCCTTCCTGGTGGGTGAGAAAGGCGTCGATCAGCAGAGTAGGCGGAGGAACAGAGCGCTCTGCCAGATAGTCAAGTACATGGTCGCCAATTGGAGGCTCGCGGTGCCAGAGCTTCAGAGTCAGATTGAGGATGCGCGGTGACGAGTAAACCATCGCATACAGGCTGTCGTCGTGAATTCCCATTTCAAGAATGAGGGATGCAACAATCGTGTAAGCAAAGTTGTCGCCGATCCCTTTGATGGTGAGGGACATCCATTCCCGAAGACCTTCGAAATGCTCCTGTATTCGAGACGTTGTCGAAGCCGCCAATGTCGTTTTCTTGGCACATCGTGCAAGGCAGCAATAGACAAGCCCAACTGCCGAAAGGGCTCGCTGTAGTCGATCATAGACCAAACTAAGGGGCTGACGCTTGGGTAAGTCTTCCAGATGTAGGTTCTCGAGAGCTGCGTCCAGCACGGCGAGGGTATAGTTTTCTGTTGTAAGGGTTAATGAAAGTTCTTCGAGGCACTTCCCGCTACCAGCACGGGCTCGCTGAATGGTCTTGTAAGGACTTTGGATGAGAAATAGAAATAATAGTTGGGTACGTGCAAGGCGCACCTGGTGGAATAGATTCGACATGGTTTGTCAGAGGTGCAAGGGGAAGCTTGCATGTTCGCCGCCAGCATTCGGTATTTGCCGATAAATCGGAAGCGGAGGTTGAACGTTGAACGTCGGGCTCCCATGAAACCGTCGTTACTCTCTCTTTCTCTTTACCATCTCGAGCTTAGATTTTTCTCCCTGATCTATTCAGTATCAAAGGAACTTGTATTTCAGGACTGCTACACTCCCTTCTTCGGAAACCATGACTTGAATTCACCACCAGACGTCTGGCTGTTCCAGGAGTTCAACGGCTGAGGTTCATTTGCAATCAATAGAGACGGGACCCTTATTGGCATTTATGCTGCTTCTCTCAAACATCTCTACCGACCAGCGGCTTAGCTATCTCCTGTCAGCGCTACTTGTCTTCCACTCTCTTTTGCTGGTACACCTCCTGCTCGGGTATTCCATCCAAGTGTTCGCTTGCTTGCTCCTGCGCGTTCGCTCTGCAGCTGTGGTATCGATTCAGCCTGGGTCTGTCATCGGGTCTTGATAACCATGTCCCGTATTGACACCTTGCAAGACAGCCTTGTGACTTATTCCCTCGCCGTCACTGCTTCTACAGTTTTCGGTTGTTCTCTTTACTGGTTGGTCGCTCGTTGCCTACGCCCCTTTCCTCTCGAGACTCCTTGATCAGCCTGGGGATCTCCAAAGGCCAGTAGCTTTCGTTTCCATCATCTTTTTTGGGACACGCTTTCTGTCTCCGCACCTCCAGTACGCTCCGTATCGGCGAGGACTTAGCCTTCATAGCCGTGCTTCAGCAAGAGAGCCCTCTTGCAGAGACGCCTAATGTATGACGGATCGGAGGCTCTTTTAAACGGATGGACGTACATTCTGCCTTTTTCTCTCTCGTCGAGCCTGCAGGATGATGTTTGTCGCCTTTCGTGCGGCATTACCCCGGAGGCGTTCACAGGTTCTCCGTTTGGCGCTCGCCATTTGGCCAGAACAGCTCATGGTGCGTAAGAATGTTGTCCTGACGTTTATTGGGGGTACATCAGACTTCTATCACCTTTGGGGATGCGTCCGTCGTCGCAATTGTCTATGGTCGCTGTCATCGCCTCACCTCTTTCCCGTGCCGTGTTGACTCCGTCGCCCTCTATTGAGCTTTCATCATCCATTGTTTATCTCTTTTCGTGCTGTCTGCGTCCTCCGGTCACCGGTCAAATTGGAAATGGGCTACTCTATACACCCCCCTCGTTCTTTGTATTCTCGTTGAGCCTCAAACATGCCGTTATCACCGTCAGCCTCGCCAACCTCTGTGAGACGCCCGCATTTCTCATTGAGTTTCCTCACATCCTTAGAATGGCCCTGGTTTTCAGCCTTTCTGGGTTGATAGTGCTTAGGAACTGCTTCGTTACGAGCTCTGCTCACTCACTCGACTCGAAATCGCTGCGATCGATTTAACATCTCGTAGATTGACTTCTTCGCAGGACGGGAAACACGAGTCTGTGAAGTATGGCGACGTATCTCACAAATTGGCTGGTGCATTCATGGCACATGTTTGCACTTAGTTCGGTGTATCTTTAAAGCAATGGAATTTAACACCGTAAGCTTCGGGTCTCCTTTTTTCGATTTCATTCGCTGAAGAAACGTCAGCTTATCTCGCGGAAACATCCTTGACTGGATTAACGAGATTCATTTTCTAATCAGTGAACCCATTTCCCCCATGGGACGGCCAGCATCCAGTATGGGACGCGACATCCCAAACGAAGGATGAACTTCAAAGCGCAGAGGAACTACGACCCGGTGGGTTTTAGGTGAGAGGACTACAAGCTGGCGACGCTTTTCCCAGCGTCTAGCCGGAACGTGCAATCTTCCACTTAGAGATCCAGAATCCTCGCTGCTGGGGAGGAAAATCAACTGATCGAACTCCCTGTTCATAAACGCCGTTGTCCTCTTTCTCGAAAACGCACACGAGTGTTCGTTTGAGGTTTCTGCGGGCCCCGACGCACTTTTTTGGATATTGTACATGCACAAGATGGATCGAGAACTGGTGGGAGAGAGCAGGAAGGGAAGCCTATCAGCAATAGGCAACAATACGGACAATCCCAGCTGATAGGGTGGCAGAACAGACCTCGTTCTTCTCCCGATTCCGACAAATCGATCTCGATTTTGTTCGTTGACCCTCGTAGATGTGTCGGATTGCTGTGAGTAGTCGGGACACAAGGAATGATAGTGTTCAATCTTGGATGACGAAGATAATTGGAACTAATCTCAGGATGCCTTGGCCAGCATGGCTCCGTTTCCCTTTTGACTACAATTCATAGTCAGTATCGACGGAATGGAAGGTCGAGGCATTGCACTTACACGAGCCTCAAAACATTTTGCCTAGGACTGAAAGAGCCCTCCCAGGTCTCTTCGAACCGAACGAGTAACGATATATATCGATCGGCATCCCACTCAAACACAGCGTCAACGATCAAAATTGGACCGGTTTCACTCCCCTTTGCAACTTCGTCTAGCAAAGAAGCCAGACACGACTCCATCGGCTCGCACGTACCAGCTGTCCATACCTGCGCAAACCACCTATCCCAGCTCCATAAAAATGACATCCTTCGTTGGAAAGGAGGGATAGGTCATGTTGTCCATTATGAGGATGTCGGTCGCTCTCTGCTTTGGGTAGACCCAGAGTCGTTCGGATTTGCAAGAGTCTTGCAGGCCCGGCTGATTGATGAGATCGGTTGCGAGCTTGAAGTGGAAGGCTTTGGCGGCTAGTGAGATTCGAAGAGCATTGTGATGTCCTTCAAAAGATAGAGGTTCAGATTGAAGAAACAGACTGGGGTGTGTGCTCGGGTGTTGGCTTACCTTGCGTAGGCTGGCCCAACTCAGCGCATTCAAATCGATGTCGACGCAACCAATCTTCCCGCTGGCACTGCACGGTGCAGTACGTCACGAAATAACACCCGCTGCAAGCCTTGACTGCCGGTCGAGAGTCGTAAGGGCTTGAAACGTACGACTGAAAGGCGCAGATTGGCAGGTCAGAGACAAAGGTTGCGTCCACTCACGCAATTGTTATCGCTCGTCAATATGTCCAGATAATTTGACGGAATCATTGACAGCAACCCTCCAAAGTGCTTGAGAACAGCGATCCGAGGATTCAACCCTGCGTTCAAACCGAGCGTCTTGAGAAGCGGTTCGATCTTGGAGACCTCGCTGCAAAGGACCTTGAGGTTCCGAGGGTAGCAGGCGATAGCTGCTAGGAGGGATAGAATATGCTGTCCAAGACTTCTTTCCTCCTCGCCTTTCCGGTCGCAGCTTGGGAATGCACTGACAAGTGCTTGGAGGAGACCAGCTTCGAAAATGGGGATATAGTTTCGGGTGGGCCTAGCAACCTCAAGAATCCAAGCTGAGTCTTTGAGAATTGTTATGCAGGGTGACAAGGGAGGTAGAAAGATCGAAGTGACAGCCGCAAGGCCTTTGAGACAAAGCGATCGTTTTGAGTGCAACGTGGCCGCTCGACTGTTCACCCGTGCAAAGATCGAGCCCAGCGCTACCATATGCTTATGGACGATCTTGAAATCCACCTATGGGTTAGGGTGGGGGAGTCTAAAACTCGAGGAGCGAAGCGACGAGAGTTTTACGAAAGAGGGTAAGTCGGTGACTTGGGGAAGTCACCCGTCCGACTTTCGTATTTATATACTCATCAGACCTTCTTTCGATTGTATTGAGGCAGTGTCAACTGCCATAAAAGGTGTTCGCCATATATGGCACGCAGGGCTCTTGAAGCAACGGGCGCTTACCGTGTACTATAAATAGACGGGCGCCAACTTTGACTTACGAAAATCCGAAAACTCCGAAATGTCCGAGTCTATCCGACCGGGACGGGGGGGAGCGGATCACGTGAGTTGACCGATCAAAGCGGAGCCGAACTTACCTCCGATCAACGGACCAATTACTGATCCGTGTCGGCTGAACATGTGTCCTCCATCGCGGACGTCCCACCGTGTTAGCGGTTAGGGTTCAGTTAGCGGTTAGGGTTGGGGTTCGGGTTAGCTATTTCGAAAAACGGTCAGTTTTTCTACGTTGCACGTTTATTAGACGTATACGCACGGTTAGAGTTAGGGTTCGGGTTAGGTCAGCTTATCTAACGACTCCGGTTAATACCGTCTGCTGAACACAGATAACCGTGGTACCTACAAGAGGTTGACGATTTATTTTATCCACGAGATAGGTTGCCGATCGTTTTACTAGACATACGAGACGGGGTGGCTCCGACTTTTGGCCGCCAAAGGAGGGGTTACTAGGAAGGACACATTCCGAACGCATAGGTCCGAGTTCTCCCGATGTTTATTACGGTCATCTCCACACTACGATAGTCCCCGAAGGAGGGAGTCGCAGGCTTCTAAGAGTCTCGCTTTTATTAAATCAGTTGAACACACGGGGATTACGTGAAAGGCTGTAACGTTCCGATGCCCGTAAAAAAGGTACAGGGTCGGTGACGACAGAGGCGCGATCAGTGGTTCCAGGTGCCGAGGGCTTGCTGGATGAAGAAATTCGGATCGACGTCGTCGGAACTGCCCAAGTCCATGGACTCGTCGGTTGTGGAGCTGTCCACGTCCATTGCAGCACCTGCGTCGTCCGAATCAGAAGTGCCTAAGATGTTAGAGGCGTCTTCGTCCAAGCGTTGAATTACCGTCTTTTTCCAAAGACTTGTTAGATCAAAGAGATTGCGGGTGCGTTTGCGTGAAACGATCACTTTGCGTTTAAGGATGCCGAGCTTACGAATGGCGGGCATTAGCCACTTACCTGTGTCGGTCTCGAACTCCGACCCGAAGGAAGGGTCGAAACCTAGCAAGCCAGCGGGGTCAGCCGGTTGAGTCGTAAAGAAACCCTTGCCTTCAAGAGTTCCCGAGGTAGCTTTATCAGCGTACTCTCGCCAGTGTCCTAAGACGGTATCACCTAATTCTCGTGCAGAGAAGTAATTCCAAGCGGTGTTAAATTGTGACTTCAGTACCAACACCTCTTCGGTGCCCGTGTCGCGCGTTTCGTTCAGGCGCTTTTGCCATTTGTCGGAAACATTGTCGCGAAGCCATTGGTAAACATCCTTAGACGGGTATCCACGTTTCACGTATAGGGCGGCGAGGCCCCTTATCGATTCTGAGTAAGTTTCAAACTTGGAGCTCAGAGTGGCTAGCCGTGACATCTCGCCAGAAAATGTACCACGTTTGGATGTCCAAGGGTGGCCGGACGTCCATGGGATGCGCTCCCAGGGGTTCAGGGAGGGGTTGGCGTGGGAGTGGCGTGGCAGCAACGCCCAGGTGCCTGCGCTGGGGTGCGGCAACATGGCATGGTGGGGTGGGGGGGAGAGCCATCCCAACCGCACCTTCCAGCTCTTGGACCTCCAGTCCAGTCACCCTTTAAAGCCAGGATGACACAGGAAGGTGAACCCGTTCTGCTTGGACGCCATGAGAGGCTTGGCGTGGGAAAAAGATGCCTCTTCGTGATCTCCAGGTCCCTGGGCTGGCTGGGGGGGCGGCCCATGTTAGGTTGGAGCTGCCAACATCTTCTCTGTG